>JAPZEA010000003.1:29028330-29033825 GCA_029783685.1 Heniochus monoceros | reverse complement strand
ACTAAAGATATTTTGATGTCAGCCAGAGATTAACAGGCCCTGATCTGCCCCCTGCTGGATGATCCTCTGAGTACACGTTGAGTACACGTTGAGTACACGTTGAGTATGCAGGCGTGTGTACAGAGCAAGCTTTACTCACTTCCTGACTACAACTCTTCCTCTCAGATTTAAACTGAGACGGCAAAAACCACTTAAAGTCACATTAACGCTGACCTGTGGCGGCCATTTTGTCCAGCGGCGACGGAGGTGGGTGGGGCTACCCCACCACTGGAATGCTCATTGATTGACAACGAATCACACGACGCGAGTAGAAGACCATGTGCAACGAATGAAGGAAAACCAGCTGACGAGAACATAAGCATAAAAGATAGAGAAGGGAGGGGCTTAAACACCAAGGTGAGGGGCGTGGCCATGATGGGCGTGGTCATGAATCAGTATATATGGCAACATACAGAACGACAATGACAGCAGGCAGAACGTCCAACGCCTGAAAATAAAGTCCAGTGTTTCTCTCTTCAGACATTTTCTTCCATCTTCTGCAAATGTTCCTATAAGGAGGATTGTTTCTCCACTTATCCACATGCAGCTGATCTCCTCAGCTGATCCCTTCAGCTGCTGATCTCCTATATAGGAGATTAGGAGATCCTCCTAATATATAATACTGCTAAGAAGTTCAGCCAAGCAGCGACAGCTCAGATGGTTAAATGTCACTTGAAAATGTTATTGAGAAGCTTCTCCATTTAAAACTAACCAAATAAAAAAATTTTTCACATTGAGCGACCCCGAATGATTGAATTGGGAATATTAATCAGAATTAATCAGCTCATTATCACGTTATTTTGTATCATTTGATGATTTCTTCGTGTCACAATGATGCACTCACAGCATCGCTCCAATAAATGTCATCAAAGTGCATTTTAAGACACATTTTTGAACAAAATGTTGGTTTTGTGTCACAGAACCAAACAAGAACTTCAGCAACATCATCGAGTGACTGTTTTTCCCTGGACAACTGCACTTTAACCACATTTATCAAATATTTTCTATTGGCCAACAGCAGGTTAACATTTACTGTTCGGTGTCATTCATGACGTTCATCGTTTCTGTTGGAAAAATTCACTTGAACAGTTTGAATGTTTTCTAAAAGACAAACTGTAATGACTAAGACGTTGTTTTGAGTTTCAGTTCAGTTCATTCCAGTTAATTATGGAAAAGCATCAACTGTCCACAAAATGCTGAGAAATTACACAGCGACAGCGACACCACGGTTGGAAATACTCTGATTCAGATCATCATTATTCAAAATGTGATGCAGGATGAAACAGATCAGCTCCTGAAAACAGAACTGAGACAGCAGAGGATCATGGGAATCTGATCCGCCACAGAGGCCTCAGACGGTGATAGATCATAAAGAGCGTCCTGTGACCTACAGCTGTAACTGACCATGTGATGGAGTCTGGTGGTGTTGCCGTCCCTCACTTCCTGTCAACTCATTCTGTCTAATAAAGACAGAAATCCTCCCAAAGACGCTTTAAACCTGCAGTGGTCTGTCTCCCCCTTCTTGCACTGATGGTAATTACACAAACACTGTTGGCGTGCTTATGATGCTGCAGCCTCCATCACACTCCTGCCGCTGTAGCCTCAACCAATAGCTACTGGCTGATGTAAACGCATCACCATGGATGCTCCGGTCGCTACTGACACCAGATGGAAAGCCTCTGGTGAGAGATTCAGCTGGTGGTGATGGTCTGAACTGCAGGACGAACAGCAGCAGTGCTGATGTCTGGGACACAAGTCATTTCCTGTAGCCACTTCACAATAAAAGCCTCGGTGTGACTCGTGCAGGAAGTGATCACGTCTCGATGCTCAGACAGTCGACGTGAATCCATGTGTTTACCGATCAGAAGCTTCTTTTACAGTTTCCCTGAACTCCTGAACACATCGCTGTTTGACCTTTGACCTGACGAGTGACGACTACGTCTCTGTAGGTTTAGGCGGAGCTTCGTCATTCGTTCAACATTCAGATTACAGGTCTTCTTCATGCGAACAACTCCTCTCATTGGTTTAAACTCAATGATGTCACGACAGACAAACATTATAATAAAACAAACCAAAAAGTAAATGAGTCATCAAACTAATGTCAGACTTTTCTTCTGGTTCTGCTGGATGCTGATTGGATGTCTACATTCACTGTGTCTCCTCGTCATCATCATCATCATCGCCATCATCATCATCAGTTCACCTGAAGTTGCTTCAGTCTCGAGTCCACCACAGATCCATGCCCACAGGTGATTGGTCAGGTCAGGTGGAGGGGGCGTGTCTCTGGAGTGAAGCTGCTGTCGGAGGACTGAGCGAGTCAGTGAACTCATCTGTGCTGTGTTCAGGTGTCACAGGACAGACACGATGTGTTGGAGCTCTTTCCACTGCAGGAACTTCACGGAACCTGAACCTGGTTCTGGTTCTGGTTCTGCGTCGTGTTTCCACTGTGATATAAAACTGCTGCTTTAAATGTTGCGACCGCAGGGAATTGTGGGACGGCACTATCTCCTCTCTATGGGTGAAGGATGGTCCAGTGTCTCCTGCGCTACAGGAGCACTGAAGCAGCTTTCTTCATCGCGGCTGCTGCTCTGACACTTCAGGTCATTTCATGCAGTGAGGAAGAAACAAGGACTATTTGACCACGAGTCCGGATGTACTTTAGAGGCATCGGCGGATTGATGAGCACATCCGCATTATCCATGCGGACTCAACGGCGGCCTCCCTCTGTGGAACAACGAGCAGCGGGTTTGGTTTGGACGGACTCTGAAACAGGAAGAGAAGTATGAGACGGTGCGACAGAGCAGGACCAGAGGCATCAGACTGACGTGGACTCGCAGGTCGTTCGGTTCCCGCAGTGGAAAAGGCCCGTCGGTGACGCGTTCGGGGAGCTTCAGTGTTTCGGGCCACCTTGTGTTGAACACGTGTAAACGGCGGTGGTTGAAAACAAACAGCAGCAGGTTGGTTGGAGATGAAGGTGTTGGAGGTGTTAGTGCAACATGAAGCTGATGATGTCATCATCACATGACCGCTGACACACTTTGAAACACCACGTACACAGTGTCCTACTTGTTATTGGCCACCAGGGGTCAGAGGTGAGGTTTGTTTTTTTGTTTTGTTGTTGAACGCAGCATCAGCTCTGTCCCGATC
This sequence comes from Heniochus monoceros, assembly GCA_029783685.1. Taxonomy (NCBI): domain Eukaryota; kingdom Metazoa; phylum Chordata; class Actinopteri; order Chaetodontiformes; family Chaetodontidae; genus Heniochus; species Heniochus monoceros. The sequence goes on along the minus strand of JAPZEA010000003.1, from coordinate 29,030,639 downwards.
TGACCCCAGACCACTTCCCCCACGACAGCTTCAACTTCCTGTCCAGAGAGACGGACAGGAGGGGAGCGGAGTCAGGCTCACGGGGACCGCCTCCCCCGGTCAGAGAGCCTCCTGATTGGCTGTCAGGTACTCCTCAGCTCTCTTGTGAGCCTCCAGAGCTTTGATGGTGTAGACGTCCTGGGGCAGCTCCGACTTCCTTCTCATCAGGACCTTGTCCTTCTTCAGATCCTTCAGACCCTGAGGGGGGTGACAGAGGGCCGGTTCAGCTTAGCAGACGATTAACTGATCGATTGAGCGGTTGATTGATCCTGACAGTACCTGTGAGGCCTCGCTCTCCACAGTCTTCTTCAGCAGCTGAATGTCTTCAGCTGTCGGAGTCTCTGTTTCCATCGAGTACACAGCCACAGTAGTACTGTCAGTGTACAGCATGTACTGCAAGTACACACACACACACACACACACACACACAGTTTTCAGATATTAGAAAAACTATGAATATGAAAAGGCAGAAAAAAGTTTGTAACATGAGTCATCAAGTTAATTTACACACACACACTGCTGACAAAACATAAGAGAACTGACCTCTTCCTGTGGGTGGAGTCCAGGGCGGAGGGGATGGAGCTTATTGCTCTGAGAGAAAGGAAGGACACACACAAAGAGAAACACACACACACACACACACACACAGTTAATTAAAAATAATAAAAACTTTATTTATATAGAACATTTTAAGTCCTGTACAAGATAATAAAAAGATAAATGAAGTGATAAAAGAGTAAAATGATGATTATTAAAACAGAACTGTGTTAAAAATCAATAACAAATATAATAATAAAGTATCAAAGTGTAAATGTCACCAGGCAGCATCAGTGACTTCACTGACATTTTGAATAATGTGGGCTGTAGTATAAGTACGCAACGCAAGACAAAATAATACAAATGACTGTGTAATCCTACGGAAATTAAACAGCACATTGTGTACAATGCTGCCAATTGTTGTTCTTATCATTAACAGAATTAATAATATAAAAATGTTCAGAATATGTCCATTAATAGACATAGCTTCTACTGTCCTGGATCAGGGCTAGTGAGTGAACCAGTGAGACAGGAGACAGGTGAGACAGGTGAGGAAACAGATGAGACAGGTGAGGACACAGGTGAGGAGACAGCTGAGACAGGTGAGGAGACAGCTGAAGACACAGCTGAGACAGGTGAGGAGACAGCTGAGGACACAGGTGAGGAGACAGCTGAGGACACAGCTGAGACAGGTGAGGAGACAGGTGAGGAGACAGCTGAGACAGATGAGGACACAGGTGAGGAGACAGTTGAGGACACAGCTGAGACAGGTGAGGAGACAGCTGAGACAGGTGAGTGCGTACCTGTGGATTCTGCCTGGCCAGCTCTTCTATCTTGTGCCAGATCTCCTCTCTCTCCTTCAGCTTGTATTTCTCTCTGCAGACAGAAAACAGACGTAGAATCATTTCCTGTTGATCATCATGAGGTGTGTGTTGTGACACAGGAGTGAAAACAGGTGAAATGATGTGTGTTACTTCTGTTTCTCTGCCTTGTACTGCTGCGTGCAGTCATCGAACAGTTTCTGGTTCATCTCCATGAAGAGCTTCAGAGCATTGTAGATCAGACCGTGGATCGTCCTGAGGGACAGAAGCACAGAGGTGAGACACACACAGGTGAGACACACACAGGTGAGACACACAGGTAACACACACAGGTAACTCACACAGGTGATACACACAGGTAACACACACAGGTGATACACACAGGTGACACACGCAGGTGACACACACAGGTAACACACACAGGTGATACAGACAGATGATACACACAGGTGACACACACACGTAACACACACAGGTGACACACACAGGTGATGCACACAGGTGATGCACACAGATGATTCACACAGGTGATATACACAGGTGACACACACAGGTGATACACACAGGTAACACACACAGGTAACTCACGCAGGTGATACACACAGGTAATTCACACAGGTAACACACACAGGTAACACACACAGGTAACTTACACAGGTAACTACACAGGTGATACACACAGGTAATACACACAGGTGATACACACAGGTGATACACACAGGTGATACACACAGGTAACACACACAGGTGATACACACAGGTAACACACACAGGTAATACACACAGGTAACACACACAGGTAACTTACACAGGTAACTCACACAGGTGATACACACAGGTGATACACACAGGTAACACACACAGGTAATACACACAGGCGACACACACAGGTGACACACACAGGTAACACAC
>JAPZEA010000003.1:28988381-29012459 GCA_029783685.1 Heniochus monoceros | reverse complement strand
GTCTTTTACCTCAATGCTCGTGGAGAGATAGTAGCGCCCCACACAGTGGAGGTAAACCCTTATAATCCAGGTCTGTGCTAGATAGACTAGTGCTAACTAGATTTCTGCTAGATTAGGGAGTTGCAGCACATAGATAGTGCTACACCTCGACACGGAGCCATAAAGCCGTCTGTAAGGTGACCAACACGTCTTAAGTGAATTGCAGCTAGCCAAGCCAAGTGGTTGGTCCCAGCGATCAAGACGAGAAGCCAACTGCAAAGTGAACTCCACAAAGTAACATGTCTTTCCTCTTCATATGGTGACTCTATTGGTACCTAGCTTTGAAGGAATCTACTTGAGTCCAGAGAGCATTATATAGTCAGGTGAGATTATGAGGGATTAAGATAGACTTTAGTATTTAGTGTATGTATTGTTTGACTATTATAAATAACAGTTCCAATACAACATCTGGGTTTCAGTACTGATAGCAACACTGTATATTTTCTGATACTTGATTAAAGTATAAGTAAACAACAGTATGAAATTGGCAAAGCATTTGATACTGACTTGGGTGCCTGACAGTTTTCAGTAGTTGATGCTGCAGATACATTTTGGTCAGTGCCAAAAATGATTTAGGTGTGATACTCAGCCCCAGTAGGTACCTAGACATTCATTTACAGTGATACTTTTCATCCAAGGTGGATTTGCTATGTTTCTGTATTCTGTTTTTAGCTTAGATACTGTTACACTCAGTGATCACTCGATGGGTACACCCTCCCACTTTGACAGACGTCTTCCTTTACCAAACAGTTGGTCTCATAGCTGAAGGACTGCAGTGGGATAGCTGGTGCCATATCAAGATTGTCCAAACTACAAGATCTGTAGTAGTTTTGGATGGATGCAAGAGCCAAAATACCTTCAGTCCTCCATCATGAGAGGAGTCAAAGAGGAACATTAAGACACGATCAATCTCAGAACATCAGCGATGTAAAGAACCTGGAAGAGGATGTGCTCAGTAGCCATGGACAATTCTGGCTTTGAGTTGCCTTGAAGAACAAAGAGATGAAGCCACAGTAGGGTGTGGTCATTAAAACTGGCTAAAAAGTTAGAAAATCCCTCCTGATCCAGTAGATTTACTTGCACTCAGTGTGCTGGCAGAAGCAATTTCCTACACAGGAATCTCTGAATTCAGTTTTTTAAGTGAGCTTCCGAAGCTGCTTCTGTTTGTCCTCCTCTGTCATTTTGTCATAGCTTGGTTGTGTTGTCCCCTTTGATAGTGTAGTGATCTTTGACTTCATGACAATATTTCTATCTATATTGTATCATTGACTATGTTTCACTATGAAACAATTACATCTTCATTCAGAAGAGAGCATGGCATCCTCATAGGAACCATTCAAGGGAACAACAGAGTGCCTTCAGCTCTTCAGCTAAGGTCCAGCGGATAAACGCATCACGGCTGGAGAGAAAGATGCTAAAGGACACTCTGAATCATTTCTTTCTGTCCAAATAAAAATGTGGCCGAGTACCTAAGACACTAAGAAGTTGTACTTAAACAGTGACCACTGAGTGTAAGCAGAGCACAGCTAGCTTAAAACTCCATTGCTAAGCTTGGATGTGATCTGGTGTTCATTGACGGTGAAACTCGCAAAGAGACAGCTATCAAACCTACTACATGATGCTGTTTGAATAAACCTAGAACTGGTCTTCAGCTATCCAGGAAGGACACTGTAGGAGGACGACAGAGACAAAGGACACAGCCCAGTCACTCCTCAGTCTGTACTGCTGTTTGTTGTGGGCAGCACTGGGTATGTAGTACTTTGGTAGTTCTACTCATTGCTGCTTTGGTTGTTTAGCAACTCTCGTGTCAACGAATTACGTAGCTGATGTTGTCTGCTACAGCAAAAATATGAAATGTCCAATAATTAAGACTTTGTGTAAATCCTTTTTTGTGCAGCCTGAGGCTGATTGCATGAGGAACACATCTGGCCCAGGACACAGTAGGCCTTTCAGGTTAAGATGGCTTTTACAGACATGGCTTAAACAGTCTAGGACACAGTGTAGGAAGAATTGTCTGGATGTAAACATCTAGGGTTGCATTGATAGGAGTGAATCTAAGGGCCATTCCAAGACTAATATAACCATGAAGAAAATTCACAGTGTAAATCCAGGCTTGTATCCAGAAACTGGTTCATGTGATCTGTGGGAATGGTTTAGCAGTAGGACTTTGACTTTCATGAATTTTTATTTTATGAACACGCGACATCATTTCAGCGTTCTAAGAATTTCATAGGACTGTGAAATTACACTTTTATTCCAGTGAAATGACAACAAAACACTTTACAGAGAAAAGAAATAGTTTGAAATGTTACTTATGAACTCGGGTCCATCTACTGAACAGAAATACAAGCCATGTTTATGAAAGCCTTTCCAGTGTTCTACTGAGCCTCTCTACATCAAGGCCTTACTTGTCCTGGCAGAACTGAAGCTCGTAGAACAACTTGCCTTCTGATTTTATCACAAGTTAAGGTGGGTTGTTTATTGCTCGTAAGTCAATTTCTCCACATGTTTGATTTTTTACTATAAGCAGAGTTATGTGTTACACATCCGATATGACAGACAATGCATTTGTGACTGTGGTGAGTCTTTGAGCCCGGTCCTCTTCAGGGTAAGTCCAGTTTGCTCAGTTGTGTTTGAGTCAAACTGAGTGGAGTGTAACCACATTTTCTGGACATCCAGAGAAGTGATCCAGAAAACTACTCATTGCGACCATGTACCATAAAGCCTTGCTTCAGTCATTTATTTAAAAGAAAAGTTAGAATTTTACGCTTTAAAGTGATTTATTTGGATGAGTTTGTCAGCTAGGAAAGACAGTGTTTGAATAATAGAGCTAGTTAGACAGAATTCCTGCCGTGGCAGCTCGTTTCATGTTGTGTCTGCCTCAGAGTTGTGATGCCACCGATGGTCAGAAATTTGATCTCATTTTGTCATTTAAAAAATACGTATTTATTAAACTAGATATTTCTAAGACAAAGCTCCTGATGTGAGCTGTATGGATGTAATGCTACTGACTGCACTACTGCACACTATCTTTTGTATCTTGAACTGGTGGCACAGTTAAATGATTTCAGCAGGGATTAAGTGTGTTTTTACCTCATTGATTATATGACATTTGTCAGCAGCGTTGTAGTCCAATCAACAAACCTGGAGTCGAGTCGTGTTAGACTCGACTGTTTGTCAAAGGTTCAGGCACTACAACACTGCTGGTTCTTTGCAAGGTCATTGTTTCCATCCTAACGTGTGTCGATGTAACATAATACAGTAAATGATGCCAACAGGTTTTGGAGGTATCGCCAGGCACGAGGACTGTTATCCAGACTTTTGTTTGTGGTTCTTTTGTCTTTTGTTCAGTCTTTGAACCAACACTGGCCGTTGCGTCTCAGATGGTGTTTGCGCACTTTTGCGGTTCCATCAGCAAACGACAGTAGGCCATCTGTCACTCCTCTCACTTACGCACATTTAAATCCACTGTGATCACACGCATCGAGTCTCATCTTTGCCTTTAAACACGCTGCTCAGGTAACTTCTGCTCGCATGCTGCAGTCCTGTGAGCATCACAGGATGGACAGCCAGACTCCCAGTTTAGACCAGTTTGCTTTAGGCTAAAGTGGAGATGATGAGGTCCAGTATTGAGTCGGAGAACAGAAATGGAAAACGATAATTACCTTAAAAAAGAATGTAAGTGGATTTTTCACATGTTGCAGATGAGTGGGCCATTTAATCAACCTTTCAAACTCCACACATCAAGCAGCCTCCTCAACTCGGTGGTTCTTCACGATTTGACAGTGAATTAACGCAATCATTAGTAAACCTGTGATGGACAACATTTTGGGGCACAATACGTGGGCTACTTTCCACGCCCTCTGCATCCATAGCCATTCATAGCCTTGTTGGCCTGTTTTTACTTGAAAGATGCAACAGAGGTTCATTCATTCAAAATGAAGTGTAACGGCGCACATCCAGTTAATTTCGAGATTCAATTCCATTTCCTTTCTCTGAATGAAATACTGGACTCTGAATGAACTTCAGACCACAAGAAACTAGTAGTAGTAGTAAAAAAAATCTTGTCATTTGAGAGTGAAATCTTAATGAGGTTGCACAGAAATTAAGTATGTGGATTGAAGTTAGTGAAGTGCATTAGTTTTATTAATGCTTTGTTGGTATTTTTGTTGCATGTTATGTTTGTGTTGAGCCAGCATTGACAAATGGGGTATGTGCCTAAATTCAGCAGTTAGCAAGGGAAACGATAGGAATACACAGCTAAAAGTCAACCAAAGCTAACCAAATCTTTTCCATGATGTAAAGTATTTGATCAGAAATGCAGTTTTATTTTAAAGTGACCAGAAGAGTTTGAAGTGAAAAAGAGAACTTGTACATTGCTGAATGGCAAAAATGTGTTGTCTTGACGGTGAAGGTAGGTTATCATTTTGATCTCTTAATTGCACCGATTGATGAGGCTGAGAATTTTCTCGTCGTTTTAAAAACCAGCACATAATTGTCGTAAATGACACATCCGACACTTAAATTCTCAAATACTCACAAAGATGCAAATAGCCCAAACCTTTTTCTGTGATCAGTCGATTGTCTTTTGGTTTTACATGAGTACGTTTTTTTGTGATCACAACAACCGAAAGAGTTAAACTGTAAAGTGTAGAACTTGATGGATTTTGCTGATGCAGCAATTATTACTCATTTGAATGACATGATGGTTGATATGGTGAGAATGAAAGCTTTAACAAAAAGAAGGTGCTCCTGAATTTAAGAAGCGTAAGACAGCAGTTAATGCAGAACAGTGTCTGCGAAATGGGAGTTAAAAGGTATAAGACAGAAACAGCTACAAGCGGTTGAGAGGCTGACTTTTGAACATAATTATTGGTAAATATTTGTTACAGAATATACATATATTTTACATTTGGCACAGAATTACTGGTAAAGATTGGTGCTTGTAGCCTGTAACAACCTGTGACTGGTTTTACACAGATCAAGTGGTTTTAACCAGTCAGACATCTGTCGGTCTTATTCCAGAACCTCTGTTGGAGGACCACGTTTAATTTTTGTGTAGCTGTGTATTTCACATTGATGACAGCATGAGACCGGTTTAAGAGCAAAACCAATACTGGCCAAAGTGTACAGACCAGTCCAACAGATCTTTGTGAAATCAGCCAGAGGACTACTGTGCAGTCCAAGCTTTAGCGGTCCAATGCAAGAGATAGATAGGGTTCAACCAGTGACAAACATTTGTAAGGATTTGTAACTTACAAATGAATTCTGTTAAAATTTGTAGGCAAGCCAATCAGCAGTGACCCCAAGAGCGTTTGGATTTGCGGTCATTCGCTGGTGTACTGGGCAGAGTCACGGGCCAAGTCCGCAGAAGTAGGTATGCAGCTGGGTATGGACCCCAGCAAGGTGGCCATCTGGTGGAAGGGCACCCAGGGTATGACTTGGCCCCAGCTTCTGCCCCAGCTCCACCAGCTGAAGGTCACCTGGCCCAACCCGGACGTCCTCATCATGCACCTGGGCGGCAACGACCTGAGCACCGACAGCCCCACAGACCTACTGGCCTCGGTCAAGAAGGACCTCACCTCTATGAGGAGCATCTTCCCGCAGTGCGTCCTGGTGTGGTCCAACATCCTCCCTCGGAGGGCGTGGCGCCACTCGGCTGACAGCCACGAGGTGGATCTGGTCCGAAGCACGGTGAATCGCAGGATCCAAAACGTCATCTCAGACCTGGGCGGCACCTCCCTTAGCCACGACAACATCAGGTGCGGCGCAAACACGGGTCTGTATCGGGCCGACGGCATCCATCTGTCCCCCAAAGGCATCGATGTTTTCAATCTGAACCTGCAGGATTTTCTGGAGAAGTGGGAGATGGCCTTAGAGAAAAGCTAAGAGGTGTATCAATTATTTTCTGCTGTTTTTATCTTGCCGTTTATTTCTAACGATAGCTAGGCTGTTGCATCGATTCAAAGAACTGCACGGACTTCTTTTGAGCTCATAAAACTCCGTCTATAAAGGATTCAGTCTTGTTTGTAGTATCAGCTTAATGTGTAGGAGCAGCTGTTGTACGTGGAAAATATCTCGTCTGTCTTCAAACAATAAATTTGACCTCAACTGATCTGTTGTATCTCGGCCTTTTCATCTTCTTCACAAACACCATGTTAGGACCTGCAGTTCTGGATGTTCTTTTTAAGAAAAGATAAACTGGTAAAATACGCATTGTGTCATCGTCCATATTTGATGTTTCTGGAGATATCTTAATGATTCACACCCGCTGTTCATTCTGCAGGTAAATGCGATTTAAATAAAAATGTTTTATCGATGATCAACATTTTCATCGTGATGTTGCTTCGTATTTGTTTTTTGGTTGAAAAGGACAATAAACGATTGAGTTGTCTTTTTACTGCTCGTCTTCAGTGCTGGGCGATATGACTGGAAGTACAAAATTCCATGCTGTGAAAATGAGTCATGACAAACAACAGTTTGCTTTTTCTGTGCAATCCCAGTTTCTCTAAAAATATACAGTCATATTTCATTGTATGAAACGTGTTATGAAAATAGTTTTTTGAAGCAAAGACCAAACTTGGACCCATTTCACGTTCGTCTTCTTCCAACTTCTCTAAAAGGACATAAAAATATTATTGTCGTCTGTCATTGTAATCTTGAAGTTTTTAGCTTCTTCATATGAAAACATAAGTGTAGTAGCAGCACATTGTCATTTTAAAAGCTGAACAGTTTAAAATCATTGTTATTTAGCACAAGATGTGTTGGTGGAATTATACTTGAGTGGAAGGCGCACATTACCGTTCATTAACAACAACAAGAACATTGACTTTGTTGTCTTTCACTGATCATCAGCTGCTGGACGGAGCTGCTGGTCTTCAGTGACGTCTTTACTGTGTTTGAAAGGACAACTGGCCCACAGCAGCTGGGTTAAAACCAATGGAAGGGGCCGTAGTGGTGGGGGCGTGTTCTTTCAGGTACAGGTGAAACAGAGAGATATGATCCAGGAAGACCGGTTGGAGTAATCGATTCATCATCCCGCAGTAAAAGTTTGTTTCTGTCCTCTCTGTCGTCCCCCGTTTGGCCCGTTTGCCTTTTATTAGACAGTAGACAGTTTGGAGCTGACAGGAGACGAGGGGACGACCTGCAGCAAAGATCCCAGCTGGATTCAAACGGCGAACGTTACGATTCAGTGGTTCGCGTCTGAGACGAGAAACTGGCACACATGCGTGAGAGAACATCATCAGTGTTTTATCGCCCAGCACTACGTGGAGTCACTTAATTCTCCGCTGAAGCTTCCAAGCTGTGTCCTACCTGTCGGAGGCGAACAGGTGAGTTTTTGTTTTGTCTGCAGGTTCTGGCCGAGATGGAGCTCAGGATGGCGAGGACTGAGTCTACAGATGCGTTGGACAGCTCTGCTGGTTCAGCGCCGCGGCACCGCCACAAACTCATCCACAGTAATGTAGGAGTTAGGACCCGCCGAGGGGAAACCCCGGCTCAACACGAGCCGCGAGACTCCCAACAACCACCAGCAACAAAGACCTCGTGTTGGTTTCAAGGTTTTTTGAAATACATTTCACACAGAAACATTTTGCTTAAAGAATGACCATCGGTTGGGCCACCTAAATACTTACTGATTCACTTCCTGTCAGTCGACTGATGTCTGAGCTCTGTGCTGAAGGGCAGCAGGCAGCAGGGATGGAGATGTTAACATGCTCATACTGGCAACGTCTTGATGTGCGTCATGCAGGGTTTCAGGACAGGATTGTCCACAGTCTCGTGTCCAAGTCCTCAGTGTAGTGAGGACTGTGTGGACTGATGCCGGCCAAATAATCTGAGGTCGCCACATTGGCTGTGATTCGAGCGCCAGTAAAGAAATACCAATGTACCTTTTTGTTTCCACTGAGTGGCCGTAAAGATGGGAACACCTATACGATGTCATAAATGTAAACCTCCAGTTTGTCCAGTTTACTGTTGTTCAGTGAAAACACTCTTTAGCAGAAGTTTTAAATTGTAGAGTTTTGATTGAGACGTGACGACATGTGTAACATTATACTGTGGTTTCTGTCTTTCTGGTCACTCGCTGTTTAAATGAGGACGTGCTCTGAAAATGTTGGTGCAGCTCTCGAGCTTTTCTGCACTTTGTGGTGGAGCAGTGCAGTGCAGCTTTAATTTCCTCTCATTTTTCACTTTGACTAAAGGCTCATTACTGCAGTGTAATAGAGTGTAATAGGAGACATGATGAGGTTTTGACAAAAGTCCCATTTAAATGTAAAAACTTGTAACACAACAAATTGTGCAGAGACTGAAGTGCTTGTGCATATTTGTTCCGCTCCAGTGTTTATACTGTAATGCATCACAGCCAACATCAGGTGAGGAGTGAGACAGACAGCCGGCTGGTCAAACCATTATTTTACGTCAACGTGGCCTAAAATGTGCTAAAAGCTACAGTCCAAAGAGGCGTTTTACTCTTTGTACGTTCAGCATGTTTTGTTGGTCTGATGTCCTGAAATCACTGTTTTTATTAAATAAAATGTTGGAAATGAAGCTTGCATCTGATCATTTCTTTGAATCTGAATTTGAAAGAAATATGTTGAACTTAGTTCAGAACGTCTTCATTTGAATGTGATTTGACGTCTTCAGACCGGCTCATATTCAGTGGATGAGTGAGAGTTTATTTGGAGACTGAAGTGTTTCAGCTTTAGAGGACGTCACACTGCCAAATCTGAAAACTGATCAATTCTGCAGTCTTCTTCGATAAAATGAAGCCAGATGTTCAGACCAAACGACGCAACGCTTTACACCAAACGAGCTCATTACTGTCAATATGTGAACAGTCTCATAGCGTCCCTTTAGTAGCTGCTGTCAGGCTTTCGTTCAAATTGTGAGAAAAATGGAAACTTGAACATTTTCAATCCAGCTGCTGAGGAGAATCATGAGATGTGAGCGAAAGCTCCGGAAGAGCTCGTCCATGTGGTGAGGTTATTCATGTCACTGATGACCCTTGAGTGTCTTCTGTCAACATGTTGTGTACCGTGTTGTTCCTGTAGGGGGCAGCAGCTCGTTCAGTCGTCTCTGGTGTGTCAGTAGAAGAAGAAAGAGGAGGTTTGTGTTGGTGTGGAGGATGACCGAGGTGCTGACCATCAGGTTGTCATAAAAAACCTCCACGACTGATCCAGACGCGCAGTAAAGAAGCTGCAGGTTTCTGCTTTGCAGTGAACCAACGCTGCAGACCGGAGCCGGCTGACCGCGGGAAGCCAGAGAACCTCTGCGGGAGCAGATGTACCGCGGTCGGCCTCCGCCGATAGGAGGCTACCCGCCGCCTTTCGAGGGTCGAGGTCCGCCTCCGAGGCCGTACCCGGCACCGGGCTACAGAGACGACAGGAACCGGCCCAGGCCTCCGTACCACCCGGGTTACCACGACCATGTTCACTCGGACTCCTATCGCCGCTCCCCGCCGCGCAGGAGGTACCCTTCCCCCGGGTCAGGAAGTCACCGAGGCGGAGAGTACTGGGCCGGTGGGCTGCCGAGAGAGGTGAGTGTGGCTCGAAATAGGGTAATAGGGTTTGAGTTGAGATGAAAATGTGTCTTTTTCCAAACAGATTGTGGTTCGTTCATGTTATCGCCTCTTGAGAACGCGCTGTGGTTGAAGTCAGGTGGACCGTTAGCCCCCAGAGTTTGTTATTAGCACCTGTAAACCAAACTCCATTCAAAAACCTGCCAATTAAGCAACGTCCCGCCTGTCCGCTGTGTTGTACATGTGAAGCCAAACTATGCGTTCATGTTTAAATGTTTCTGATCAACACATCAAGTAAACTACCAGTAATTTCAGCCCCTGAATGTTTTCTGCATAAGCTAATTACACGGCCGTCCCTCCGAGAGCGTCACAAACATCCACTGCGCTACCTAATGTCAGCTAGCGGCCTGAGCTGACGGGAAGAGTCGGCGTTTGGCTCCAGCGGGTTGCTTCTTTGCCGCAGTCCGAATATGTGATTCAGAGAGCATCGTAATGGTTTCTGAATGTTTGAAGGAAAGTCAGTAACTTCATTGTCGAGCTGAGTTTTACAGCGTTGTTAAATTGGCAGATTTCTGAATGGAGTTCGGTGGTGGTTCTCCTCAGTGAGCCCGCTGGACTAACCGCCGGTCAGTCAGGTGTTTCCGGCTTCAGTCAGCGGGAAACGACCCGCAGGGACCACAGCGCTGTTAGTCGCCCTCCAACTCTTCAGTCCAGCTTCCAGACAAGGTTCCATCATTACTGACCACTTTCGGAAGCATCGGGGAGTTTTTACTGAATTCAAAGTGCTGTTCCTGCTCCAGTCCAGGCAGCCAATCAGCTTGACTTTATTCACATGAGAATCAGCTGGCAGAGACCTGAGACTGAGCAGAGAGATGATCCATCACACTGAGCACCTGTCAGGTTTACCTGTGTGCGAGGTAGAGTTTGAGTGTCCTGTTAGTGGAGCTGAGCGGTGGACTGGTGGATCAAAGTGTTCTTCTTCAACATTTCATTTCTTCGTACAGAATAAGAACACACTGTGTGAAGCTGAGGGACTTTGGGACCTGGTTCACCTCTTCCTGTCTCGCGCTGTTACTAAAATGAAGGACGGTGAAAGTTTCTGTCACAGCTTGGACAGGAAGCGCTCCTGAGCTCAGGCGTGTTAGTCCTGCAGGTGCTCAGGTGTGGACAGAGTAGAAGGCTGCCGTCCCCGGACGTCCCAACGCGCCTTCATGGACGTGTCTGATTCATCTGTGCGTTGAATTGAATGTTTGCGGTGTTTGTTGCAGACCTCTTCGTCACCTCGTGGGTCAGTTCCCCTCGACCACAACCTGGTCATCACCGTGGGCAACGAGCTGACGGGACCACCTGGACCGGCCCCCTCATGGCATCATGACAGGTACTCGGGAACAAACCAAATATTAAACTGCCGGAAAGAAGACGAGTAAAGTCCAACTTGCGTCTGTCCTCGGGAGGATTTACGGCCCTTTAAAAAGCATTTTTTTGGCGCCAACTTGAAGTTTAAAAACATTTGAAAGTGTTTTTTTGCATTTGTTTTGATGGTAGAGATTATAACAGAGTGTTGGGGCCACTGTTAAAGGACCAATTGTGATTTTGAGACTAAAGTTGCATAAACTGTTGTAATATAATGATAAAAAGTTGGTAAAATGATGTTAAAATGTGTAAAAGAATATTTTTCTTTAAATATTACAGCCTGTAATGTTCATACTCTGTGTATACGAACTGTGAAAACTGTCAAAAATACATGTTCAATGTTTTTGGGGGGTTTTTCCCTGCAAACTTGTCAGAAGAGGTTAGCCTGTGTTTTTTAGCCTGTGTTTTTTAGCCCTGAGTTGTGTCCGCAGGCTTTCTCTCAGGCTGCAGGTGTAACTCTGCCTGTCAGCCTGTCACACGGTAATAATGATTGAAAGTGATCAGATGATCAATATGTTGATCAGCTCCTGTCTTCTCTCATCTGAATTTAGGCAGCTGGACTGTAAGAAGACTTTTTAGAGATTACAGTCAATAAATAGTCCTAAATTCGTGTGTGAGAGGCCCAGAATGTGTGGTTCTAAAGTCCAGTCCAGTTAAAGCCAGTGTTTGTGTGCAGAGAATACCCTCCTCGACCAGAGTACGAGCGAAGCCGGAGCCGGGGCCGGAGCCGCCCTCGCAGCCGGAGTCGAGACCAGAGTCCGGACCGGAGCCGGGCCAAGAGCCGGCCCCGCAGCCAGAGCCGCAGTCCGGACCGGAGCCGGGCCAAGAGCCGGGGCCGGAGCAAGAGCCGCAGTCCGGACCGGAGCCGGGCCAAGAGCCGGGGCCGGAGCAAGAGCCGTCCCCCCAGCAGGTCTAGATCCAGGTCCAGGTCCAGAGGGCGGAGCAGAGGACGGAGCCGGGGGCGGAGCTACAGCAAAGCGGCGAGCCGCGGCCGCAGTAAAAGCCAGCAGATGAGTCGAAGCCGCAGCCCCAGCGCCAGCAGCAGCTCGAGCTCGAGCAGCCGCGGTGGAGACGACGGCGACGTCAGATCCAGAAGGGAGTTCAAAGAGCTGGAGACGGCTCGACGCAGGAAGGAGCTAGAGGAGATGCTGAGTCTGCCAACGAAATCCATCCTGAAGAAACGCAACGATGCCGAGGACTCGCCGTCGCTCAGGGTAGGATGTCGACTACAAGCTGTTTGATCAGACAGACACACAGACAGAGACAGAGAGACAGACAGACACAGAGAGACAGACAGACAGACACAGACAGACAGACACAGAGAGACAGACAGACACACAGACACAGAGAGACAGACAGACAGACAGACAGACACAGAGGAGCTGCCAGAGTATGAGTCAGTGTGCAGGACAGGCAGAGTTTACTCTGAACTCAGGAGTTATACAGTCGGGTCTGATCGAGCAAACGGTTTCCTTACCTTCAGGAAACGGATTAGTGACTTCTCTTACTTCAAGCAGTTTGTTCCATGTTAGCAGCAGAAAGCAGTTCATTGATCCACCTGTTGACCCGCGGGCATGATGGACACTTCCAGGTTAGCAGTATTCATTTTTTAGCTGCAGCCACGTCCTCCTCGAGAGCCAGCTGCTGGTGGGAGGGACGGGCCCTTGTCGCATCAAACAACCAGATATTTCCAGGTTCCAGTCTGGCTGAATGTTTATTCCACATTGTTTGGAAAAGCGATGAAATGTATGACAGCAGAAGTGACCTGGTAATAGACAGCGGCAGAACAAGTGTGACAGAGATCGTTCAGCAGGACGACATCTAGGAGAGCAGACTGACTGTGGCTGAACTCTGACAGATGTTATGTTCAGACATCAGCAGAGGATCTGTGGTCCAGAGGCGTCACTCTGCTCTGTCTCTCTGTGTTTCAGATCACAGACTCTCCCAGAGCTCCGGAGGGCTCCAACATCTGTCGGGTGGCCGACCAGCTGCTGCTGGCCGTTAAAGGCATGGAGCCTCACAGGGTGGCCTCCGTGCTGTCGGAGCTGCGGTCCGACCCGCAGATGGCTCAACGCACCGGCCTGGACGCCGAGATCAAAGAGATCCTCAATCTGCTGGGGGGACAGGTGGCGGGGGCCGAGGCTCAGGAGAAATCCGAGGACGACATCGACGACGAAGAGAGGTTCCTGTACGGAGACTCGGAGGAGCCCAAACCTCCGCCGGCGTCCGAGCCGCTCCGACACCACGGGCTGGATCTGTACGGAGACGTGACGGAGGAGGCGCTGTACGGAGACTACCCCACGCAGCAAGGCGTTGTCGCGCAGACGTACGGCCTCCCGCCAGGGGCCTCTCCTCACCTTCAGGCCCCTCCCACTGCGGGGGAGGTGGATGTGAGGTACGCGAGCCGGCCCGTCATCAGCCCCGACAAAAACATCACGATCCAGGTGTCGAACCCAGCTTACCCGCCGGGGACGGAGCCGCTGGAGGAGAGCGAGCGTCAGGCGCTGGAGGAGTATGAGAAGATCCAGGACCTGCTGAAGACCATCGGCCTGGACTTGGGCGTGGCCGAGATCAGCGAGATGGCCGCCAGGACCAAAGAACGGCTCCACGGGAACAAGCCGCCTCCGAAGACACCCACGCGCTGCAGGCGTAACTCCTCCGGCAGCTCGGACGGCAGCCGCCACAGCCGGGGCCGCAGGAGGCGGAGCCGCGATGGCGGCAGCAGCAGCAGCAGCAGGAGTCGCAGCCGCGGAAGCAGCTTGAGCAGCGACGACGGGCGCCGCAGGAAAAGCTCACGAGACGTTAAAGAGACAAAGGCTGAGCGGAGTGATGCGGCTCTGCAGAAAAACCCCGACCCCAAGACCGCCCCCCTTCGCCCCGGGGTGCCCATACCCACCTACCTCCCCTCACAGGTCCACGGCATGATGCCCCCTAACTTCCCCCCGCCGAGCTACTGCCAGTATGGAAACTACCTTCCCTACGTGCACCAGCAGTGGCCGCCCATGTACCCGCCCCCCAGCATGACCCTGCCCCCCCAGCCCGGCCCTGACGAGTTCCCCCCCACTCTGCCCTACAAACAGCCCTACAACAAAGCAGCCCCCGAGCCGGGGGCCAAAGGTCAGTCTGATCATGGTGATGGATTAGAGAAGGGAAAAGTCAGCAGCCATGACAGGAGAGTGTCTGAGGAGCAGAACAACGAGAGCCAGAAACAAAAGGTTTTACCTTCATTTATCACCTTCAGCCATCAATTCAACACCTGAGACATATCAGAGCGAAAGCCGCTCAGCTGTAGAGCAGCAGCCACTGAGAATGCCTGCAGGTAAGACAGGTGTCGTCAGGTGAGCTGAACCTGACTGTTGGCTTGTTTTGGTGTGTTCAGGTTCTGGAGGAGAGAGAGAAGCTGAAGCAGGAAAGAGAGATCAGGATGAAGAAGAAGGAATATCTGATGAAGGAGCTGGAGAGACTCAGGAAGCAACAAGGTGAGTTCACACAGAGACGCCACGCTGCTCACCTGCCCTCACCTGCCCTCACCTGCCTTCACCTGCTCAGGTGCAAATATGAAGCTTAGTGTTTGTGTCACTGTAGAAACACAATAGAAATATGTTAGAGTAGATGATGTAATCTGAACCTAACCTGAACGACTTAAACTTCCTGTGGCCAGCCTTGGCTTTAACACGCAGCCCCTAGTGTCTGGAGGGAGTACTACACTTCAGTCAAATCAAACACGTGGCTCCTACGACAGGAACACCTGAGACCTGACAGGAAGGCTGTTGTGGAGGTGAGAGGAGTTCAGTGTGGAGCTGCTGACTGCTCTGCAGGTGCTGGACTGGACTGTAGGGGGCAGCACTGTGTTGTTGTGGCACTCACAGCTTCCTGTAGATTCATCAGAAGCTGCTGCAGCATCAACTCTGACTCAGATAAAAGCTCGCGTTTGTACATGCTGATGTTGATGATGATGTTGATGATGATGCTGATCCCAGACGGCAGCTGACAGAGAGGAAACGTTGTTTTGTTTCCTTTGTTTCTCAACGTGTTGGTTGTGTTTTCAGGCGAGCTCCTGAGGAAGAAGCGGCGGGAGAAGGGCGGCCACAAAGACCCTCTGCTGCAGGAGATCAGCCACCTGCAGGAGGAGGTCATGACTCAGATCTCCAACCTGCGCAAGGAGCACGAGGCCGCTGAGAAGAAACGCAACGAGATCGACAAGGTGGCGCTCATCCTGGGCCTGAGCCCGTCCGACCGGCCCCGCAGGACCGGCAAGCCGGCCGAGGACCGGGAGGACGAACCGCCGCCACCGCCTGAGAAGAAGGGACGGGAGCCGGAGAGGAGTCCTGAGGGCCGGCGGGCAGCCAGCAGCTCCGTGATAAAGGTACAAACACCTGCAGAGGAGGTCAAACAGGAGCTGCTACTGAAAGGTGTCAATCATAGCTAGGGTCATTACTGTGATTCATCATTGGACTGAAATGTTTGTGAAGTGTTGTGAACATAAATAAGTTAAAGGGGTCTCAGTTATCAGATGTGATTCATGATGGAAACAACAGATTAAAAGCTAAATATGAAAGTTGTGAACTGTCCTGAAGCAGCTGAGTAACGTCTTCATCTACTGACCTGTAATCAAGCTTATTTGTGTGGGCAGATCAGTCAGCTGCTTTTCTCTTGCACCTCATCTCCTTTTCTTTTATCGGGCTCGTTAGTTTTCGGTTTTGGTTTGTAGTTTCCGCGGCCTCGTCAGCTCAGGAGCAGCTCAAACGGGTCGCAGCGCCACCGTTAACCTGAACGCTCAACGCGAGCGTAGCTTCAGCTCTTCTGTCTGACAGGAGGACGCGGTGTCACATTTTATGTTTCCGTCATTTGGTCGGACCAAAGCGATTCCGTCGGCTGGAGTCGTTAATGCAGTCTTTTAATGTGAAACATCTGCGCAGGAAGCGTGGAGTCCCGTCGGCCGTAGCTTAACAGACCCTTAACAGAAACAAACCCAGCAAAGCGGAGGCGGACTCGATTTGAGAAGCTGGAGCGTCACGTTGTCGATCGTTCAGTCTGTCGGTGTTTCTCTTCTTTTTACTGAACCTTTCACTGAAGGCTTCCTCACTTTGATCTGAGTCGCAGCCACCTGACGTCTGTGTAGCGGCTGCTTTGATCTGCTGAAGATTTTGTGAAGGCAGATTTCGTTCAGCTCGCAGAGAAATCAGACATTAAGTGTTTGAAACAGAATAAACGTAACAGGACGAGATTGTCTGACCCTGTGCTGTTAACTTGAACGTAGATAGCTCAGCAGTTAGATGTTCGAGGTCGCCTCGTTTTTCGCGACAGCTTCGTTACTAACGAGCGCAGTGAAGTTCCTGCGCTGACGAATTTCAACCTTTTCAACGTGAACGGAAACCTGGCAGGTTTGTTCAGAGACGGAACGTACATTTGTGTCATTTCTGTGACTCTGATCGAGCTGAAACTTGACAGCGAATTACGAGCGACTGTCGGTATAAAAGCACCTGCCGGATTCTCTATAAACACGTTTGATTAACGTCTTTGAGGCTGGAATTTGATGAAGGTAAGAAACTTAAATTTTCAGATTTTGTGGAGCCAAGTTTTAAAGATGTAACTCAAAATTTTTGTCTGAGGAAAACGGTCGACTTCTGCCGGCCATGTTGACTCTCTTCCATCTTGGTTTCTTAGCAGACCTCAGCAGCGGCGCCGTTGTCCAGAGCGTCCCCGAACAAGCCGCCTGTCGGCACCGCGGCTCTGCCGCCACCAGAGCCGTTTGAATACTACGACGCTGGAAATCACTGGTGCAAAAACTGTAACGTCACCTCCGGCTCCATGTTTGATTTTTTCACACACTTGCACAGCAAAACACATCGAAAGGTTTGTGACAGTTTTTATCTTTGATGCCAGTTTTTAGAAATATCTTTGTCCGTTTTTGTCAGCTGTTCAACACAATATCTTCCCTTTCTCTTGTCACTTTTGGCTGTGGAGGCTTTGATATTCATGCCTGTACAGTCCTTTGTGTATTTGTTCCTCTCCACTGGATTTTCTTTTTCTCTCCACAGACTCTGGACCCGTACGACCGGCCCTGGGTGTACAGCCCCAACAAAACCGCCAAGAGC
Source organism: Heniochus monoceros (assembly GCA_029783685.1). NCBI lineage: Eukaryota > Metazoa > Chordata > Actinopteri > Chaetodontiformes > Chaetodontidae > Heniochus > Heniochus monoceros. Next base: position 28,995,392 of record JAPZEA010000003.1, on the reverse strand, counting down.
ACGCCGTCGGAGGAGAAGCTGTCGAAACCCGCCAAAGGTACTCGTGCTGTGCCTTCGTCATCTTTTCCCCCAAAAGTCTTTACGACGCTGCTTTTTTTCCCCATAATCCTGGTGTCTGAGTGCCTGAATTTTGTTAGTCGTCTTCTGCTTCCAGGTGGAGCTCCGTGTGGATCTCTGCTGCAGTTTCTCTGACTCTTAATGAAAACAGTACTAATGAAGTGACAAAGACTCGTGGAACCACAGAGGAGACTCCTGTCCACAACTCTGATGTGGATTTTATTTGTTTTTCATGTCCGATCGTCAGATGAAGGCTGCTGTAAATGTAACGTGCTGCAGTAACCTTTGGAAAAGTGCTCGAGCTTCTCAGTGCAGGTGTGTCAGCCTGCTCATTGGCCCAAAAGGTGTCCTAGTGTGACTCCATTTCCCACAGCGACCCTGGCATCACAGAACAAGTGGCACTTTTCCATCGGTCATTGCTCTGAAATAAGACCACTGAACTATACACCATCTATTTTCCCAAAGTTTTATCATCAAATGTTCCCTCTTTAACCCTCTGCTGTCCTGACAGGTGCTGAAAATGGAGACGTCCATCAGGTAAACACGATTGGCAGTTTACTTTATCGCCGCTTGTGGGTTTAAAATGTGTCGCGTGTGTTTCGCTGCAGGTTCAGAGTTCTTGCTGCCCATCAGAGGATTTTTCTGCCTGCTGTGTAAAGAGTTTTATGGAGACGCCATTTGTGCAGAAGAGCACGTCACCACACATGCTCACAATGAGAAATACAAGGTATTTAACTGTGAACACCTTCAAGTGAAATGCAGTTCAGCAATCGACACAATGAATAACTCAGGACGTGTGTTTAGACACGTTTGTTTCAGTATTCAGCTCATAATAGGATTCACGATATCTTCACACGTGTTTTGCTGCCACTTTTTTGCTGTTGTCGGTCATAAAAAACCGGGCTTGCGCCCGCTGGGGTCGCCTTTTCAAACAGACACAGAACCCAGAAGCGAAACCCGACAGGGTCTTAAAGCTCTGGGGTTTGGGAAGCTCCCTGTAACTGGTGGTTCATTCTCGCGGTGGAAGAGGCCTGTTTAGGACCAAAAGGACAAACCGGCTCCTGGAATCATCTGGGCTGCTTTTAAGGTTCATATTAGAGGAATGATCATTTCCTCCTGAGCAAAGAAAACCCATGAATTCGAAAAGAAAAAGAAAGATGCTGAAACTTTAGACATTTCTCGTGAAAAAGAGTTGGAAGGTAAATTGTCCAAACTTAAAGAAGATCACGAATCATCACTTTTAAAGAGGGCCAATCTTTAATTTAATGGAAACAGTTTGCAGCTCTACAAAATGAATGCGAACCATCAATAATTCTCAAAGATGAGGATTCAGATGTATTGATCAGCAATAATAAACTTATCAACAACACTTTTAAATCTTTCCATGAAAGTTTCTATAAATCAGAAAGCGTTTATCACTGATTCCTGTTCAATGAACGATATTCACCTGTTTGAAACTGGTAATTACAGAAACTCCCAGTATCCCAGACGTACAGTAAGAATGAGATGGTTAAATGATGAACTCCCACATGACATGAAAGCAGCATGATCCAGAATAGATGTAGGATCGTTCCAACGTGTCCAGGTTCTGTTGAAATTCTGAGTATTTTGTATAAGTGAATGTTCCAACTGGAACCGACCAGGTTCAAACCACATACAGTCTGTTTCGGTTCTTCTGCCTCCTTTGATGTTCTGGTTTCAAGATTGTAAGCATTTTAATGTCAGACAAAGTTTCTCGATGTGTTTCCTCACTCTGCTTCTGTTTGGATGTCTCCTTCACCAGAAACAAATGTACGAGAATCCCTTGTATGAGCAGAGGAGGAACCTGGACCGCCAGGCGGGACTGGCCTCCGAGACGAGTGGAAAGAAGCGCAAACATGAGGACGAGGAGAAGGGAAACAAAGACAAGGAAGAAAAATTCAAACACAAAAAGGAGAAAAAGGACAAAGAGAAAAAGAAGGAAGAGGATGACGCTGTCCAGAATGAAGGAAAGTCTGAAGTTAAAAAGGAGGAGGAGGAGAAGCTGAAGCAGGATTTTAAAGGTGTCAGAAGCCTGGAAGAGGAGAGGCCTTCTTACGGCAAGAAAGAGGAGGATGAAAAGTATAAATACAGCAAGAAGGATGACAAATACCGGTGCAGCAGAGAGGTAGAGGAGAGGGGTAAATACGGCAGAAGAGACGAGGACGACAGACTCAAATACAGTAGAGAAGAAGAATATCGGTACCGGTATCGCAAGGGTGAAGGTGACAGACACGACGACTGTCCCAAATATGGGCCGAGAGAAGACGAGGACAAATATAAATACAGTAAATATTCAGATTTCAGATCCAAATATGACAGAGAGCGAGATGAAGGGAAAGCTAAGGCAGAGAAGGAAGCTGCCAAGAGGCTCGAGCCGGGTAAACCAGTCGGGAAACCGGAGGTCAGCAAGCCTGACCCTCCGCCAAAGCCCTACGACCCACCCAAAATCCTCTGTGGACCCAGTCCAGCCATGAGGGCAAAGCTCCGCAAGCAGAGCCTGGAAGCCGGCAAACCGGCACCTGTAGCCATGACGGCTTCATTTGGAAAGTTCACGTGGAAGAAGAAGGAAAACATTCTGGCTAAGGAGGCGCAGAAAGTTGCCGCAGAGTTCATCAAGGATGACGAAGCGGCTGTGAAGCAGAATCCAGTCTCTGCGGAGGACTCTTTTGCGAAATCTATGGCCGTTGCTAAGGAGATTGCCCAGAAGCTGGCGGGCCATCAGAACACGCCTCCTCCTTGGGTATCTGATCGGGGAAGGATCCGCCCAAACCTCCCTGCACCCGCTGCAGTCCTAAGGAAAACGGCCATGACGGGTAAACCTGCACCTCTGAATACCTTCCTCTCCATCAGACCCCAAAACACCAGTTTACAAGGGTCCCCTCCAAAAGATGGACCTCCCACCAAGGCTCTAAATGCTCAGAATGCACTGCTGGAAGCTAAACCTGAGCCACCAATTGGTAAACCTGGGCCACTTGAAGCACCGGCGGTTGCTAGACCAGAGCCGGTTGAGGCTAACCCTCTGCCGCCAGCGTCAAGACCATTTGAGGTGAAATCTGCGCCACCAGTTTCTAAACCTGCACCAATTGAGGCTAAACCAGCACAGTCTGAAGCTAAACCTGCTCCATCCACGGCCAAACCCGCACAATCGACAATGATAAAGATCGTGTCTGACGTGGCAGCTCCCGGTGTGCCAGAAAGTGAGCAAACTCGTACGGTGTTTGTCAAGCCTCCACCTTTCATGACCGTGGGAGACGGAGCTCAGAAGTCAGAGAAAGTGAAGAGTAACCTGGCCGCAGCCAAAGCCCAGGACTTGTTCGATATCTTCTACAGTAGCGTTGGCCAATCAGGTGTCTGCTCCATCACCAAACCAGCAACTGACGCCAGAGCTAGCGGGAATAGCACCAATAAAAGTCAACTTCCCACGCCCCAAGCACAGAAACCCCAACCTCAGTGTCAGCTTCTTACCCCATCCCAACCAACTGTGGTCCGTACATCCCCGCACTCAGTCTCAAACACCTTCCCAAGCCCCCAAACCCAACCAGAATCAGACATTCAAATTGCATCGGTTTGGTCTCTGCAGTCTACCCCAGCTCCAACACCTGAGGTGGCTCCATCTGAAACAACTTCACAAACAACCCAACCAAACCTGAATCCACCAGCCCAGTCTGAAGCTCAGAGCGTACCCCAAAACCAGAGGTCTACTCCTCAATCTGAGTCCCTAATCACCCCACAAACTGAGCCTCCTGAGCTGGACCCAACACCTCAAACTCAGTCACAGTCCAAACTAGCTCCACAAATCCAAACAGAGTCACAATCTGAACGTCAACAAGACGAGGACACGGAGCCCCTGTCCCATCCAGAGACCCATCCCGACGCTGATCAGGAACCTGCATCCAAACCAGGCCCCAAAACTAGAGGCAAGACAACTCCAACAAAGAGAACTCCTCCTGCCCCTCGCCCTGTCCGACAAACCAGATACCAGACCCGACGGCAGCAGCAGAACCATTCCGAGCCAGAGCCTGAGCCGGCTTCAGGAGATTCTGACTCAGCAGCCTCAGATCCAAAGGGGCTGGATAGGTTGCATCCCGTCGCTGGGTTGCATCCAGAGGAGGGGGCACCCAGCGAGGAGGACCCTCAGATGATGGAGATCACCTCTGAAACCCTGGGCCTCCCCTCCGCATTGACCTGTCTGGACTTTGAGTCAGATCTTAACTTTTCGTAGGAGCTGACCGGACTGTGTGACAGGTATCTGGGCAGGGGTCTCCTTAAAACTGTTTGTGTATTCAAATGGTTGAGACGGTCAGAAGCCACAGGAAGTGGTGAGAAAGATGCTCACGCTGACAGACTTTTAAACTTTAAGAACACTGACCTTCATCTGTTTAAAGGAGCAGTTTGACGTTTAGTGAAACCGTCTTGTTCTCTGTCCTCTCCAGAGTCTGATGTTTCAGATGGTCTTCAGTTTCATTCCTGTGCATCCAGTCCAGAGATGGGTCCAGGTCGTCTCTAGCCCTGTATGGCACACAATCTGACACTTTCATTGACAACAAAAATCCTCTAGAGGGACAAAAACCAACAATAAATCTCTGAATATTTACTGAAAAGTGTTTAGTGCCTTTAGTTTCTACCTTCGTGTCGTCGACCTCCCTCGTGAAGCAGAAGATGTTTAGAAACACGTGAAAGACATAAAGGACATTCTTGTGGACAGACACGGTACCTGTTAGTAGATACAGTCAGTGTTGTCTGAGTCTGAGGTTCAGGCCTCTCAGTTCAGTGGCTCCCAGCCTGGGGGTCCCCAAGGCCTCACAGGTTCAGCTGCACCTTAGATTTAACCACACGTTGCTCTGACCTCTAACGAACCAGTGGTAATATCTCTTCTGGCCTCTAAAATGACTGAAATGATCAGTTTTTGGTTGCGACCCACAGACGTGTGGAACCATTTACTCATTTTAAGGGTCCCGAGTGAAAAAGGCTCGGAAATAAAAAAAAAGGAGGAAATCACACGTTGGGCCGTTGCTGCTGGTGGCAGAGCTCTGCTGTCCATGTACTTTTGGTCATGTAGTGTATATGAGACTCCACAGACAATCCTTGTTAGTCGGATAAATTTGTTGGCTTTGATGTCCACCTTCCCATCTGACTCTGTGGAAGACAGAAGAAGAAGAGTTCCTAAAGTGTCAAACTGTTCCTTTAAAGTTCACACTTGTGTCTTTGTCACATGTTCACAGGTCAAATCTCTCCTGGATCTTCTTTCTCCTCCTGCAGGTGAAGGACTGGACACCATTTGTTGTTTTCCTTGTTTTCTATTCAAGTTCAGACCACAGGTCAGTTTACTTTTCCTGTGGATCGATGACGAGCTGTTTCTCACAGCTCAGCTGGTCAAATCAAAGTCGCAGCTCGGACCAAAAAGGGCCGAGTGAGTTTGGAAGCTGCGGTTAAATGAAGATGTTGGATGCAGATCCAGGAGCTGATGGCTGTTGATGTGCATCAGGTTTTCTTCCCGCCTTGTGTTTGAAGCGCTGATCTGTGGTCAGCGTCACTGTGTGTGAATAGAAACAAACTGCTCGTCTTGTAAAACTTGTTTTAATAAAAGTTGGTGAGGAAACATCAGCTGGTAGCTGCGTCGTGATTCTCGCTGCAGCTTGTTGTTTTGGTGCATAATGATCCAAATAAACTGAGAAAAAACAAGTGCTGCAAATTCAAGAATCATAAATACAGAATGTACAACAAAAACTACCTAAAATATATCTGATTAAAGTGAAACAGTGTTTAAAATAAAGAGGACTGAATGAGCAGAATGTGGACTGACGGATGAAGAATAATGAGGACATTTAGAGAAAAGCTTTGGTTCATATTGATGTAAACAGCCAGCGGTGGAGTGGAACCAAGTATATTTACTAAAGTACTGAAGTACATGTTTCAGGTACTTTCTACTTCCTCTTTCCAAGTATTTTACTTTTTACTTGATTTATTGAACACCTTCAGTTCCGAGTTATTTTTTATGAACTCAGATTTTACATTAAAAGCATGTAAGATGAAACCAACGTCTCACCCTCTGCTGCTTCTGAGCTCTGATATCAGATCAGTGTGTAGTTGTGTGTAGTGGTGTGTAGTTGTATCTCCTCGTCATGTTTCAGAATCTGAGTTGTTAAAGAGACTTTTCTCTTCTGAATGTCATGTTTCATTTCAATAACTGATCAAATGATCAATATTTCACTAAAAAAAGTGAAAAGAGGTTTGCGTATAAGACTCTTCTTCTTTAATCACCTGACGACACCTCACATTGATCTGCTGACTACGTTTACTGCATGATGCTGAGAATGTGACTACTTTTACTGCTGATACTTTAAGAAGAAGGCTCGATTTTACTATAAATAAAGTACTTTTGCACTTTATTTCAAGAATTCTGAATAGAGGACTTTTACTTTTAACACAGTATCTTTATAATTTAAAGAATTCATTCAAAGGTTTTCTTTAAAGTAAGTAAAGTAATTTCTGCCTCTTTCTGGCTGAATCTCTGAACGTCAGTTATTGGTGAACTGTGCAGTTCTGAGTTCAGCTGATATTTAACTGAAAGAAATGATCATTAAAGTGTTGTTACATTAAATAATAAATCATTTAACTGTATGTGTGGTCACAGTGTTCAGTGTCTTCAGGTTGAAGGTGTTTTGTTGCTGGGGAAGACTGAAGTTCTTCCTCACCTCCCTTCAGCCTCACCCTCATCACTAAACTCTAAGTTAGCCAATCAGAAAAATCCCTCTACGCGTTGCTAGGCAGGCGTGCGCACCAGTAGCCAATCGGAGTGACCGGGCCGGGAACGGGAGTAGGGAGCTGAGAGAGACCGAGTGACAGCGTCTGAGGCCCGGGAAGAACATCACGGAGTTTCCGTGAAAAAGAATCATGCAAAACAGTCAAGATGCCGAACAAAACCAAGAAGGA
>JAPZEA010000003.1:28955331-28965892 GCA_029783685.1 Heniochus monoceros | reverse complement strand
ACACACACAGACACACAGACACACAGACACACAGACACACACACACAGACACACAGACACACAGACACACAGACACAGATGTCACGTGACATCAGGTCTCAGGTGTGAACTTGGTGAGGACATGTCGTTATGTCTCACAGAAGACGACCAAACTGGACGTGCTGCAGAGACTCACGGCTCGTCTCCAGCAGCGTCAGCAGGCTCTCGTACCTGATGACGACTCCTTTGTGCATGTAGATGTTGATGAAGTGCGAGCCGGTGCAGCCGTTGGACTCCCAGTAGGTTTTGGGGTTCTTGTCGGTCAGTTTGTTAGCTCGATGGTGATTGGACGAAACCTCCACCTTCTCCCAGCACTTATCCTCCTTCAGCTCCACACTGGACCCTGAACACAGCAGCAGTTACACCAGTCAGGACACATTGTCTTCAGCTGTCTTCAAGAAAAACACTGAAGTCAACTAAAAACTGTAAAGCAGACATTTGGTTTCTTTTTCATATTTAATTCTTGTTTTTACAAAGTTTTCAAACGTCCCGTCAGATCAGGAGAAAACACACCTTGGCAGAGATTCCTGAGGAACACGTCAAAGAAGGGGATGTTGATTGGCTGATGACTGCGACGGTGCTCCTCAATCTGACCCAGCACCATCTGACAGGAAACAGGAAGTGAGACACTCCATGACAGGAAGTACTGTTCAAGAAGGAGCTCACACCTATCTGCCCGTCTACCTGCGTACCTGTCTGTCTGCGTACCTGTCTGTCTGCTAGCGTACCTATCTGTCTACCAGCGTACCTGTCTGTCTGTCTACCTGTGTACCTATCTGTCTACCAGCGTAGCTATCTGTCTACCAGCGTACCTGTCTGTCTGTCTGTCTGCCTGCGTACCTGTCTGTCTGCCTGCGTACCTGTCTGTCTGCCTGCGTAGCTATCTGTCTACCAGCGTACCTGTCTGTCTACCAGCGTAGCTATCTGTCTACCAGCGTACCTGTCTGTCTGCTAGCGTACCTACAGTATCTGTCTGCTAGCGTACCTGTCTGTCTGTCTGCGTACTTGTCTGTCTGTCTGCATACCTGTCTGTCTGCCTGTGTACCTGTCTGTCTACCAGCGTACCTGTCTGTCTACTAGCGTACTTGTCTGTCTGCCAGCATACCTGTCTGTCTGCCTGTGTAGCTATCTGTCTACCAGCGTAACTGTCTGTCTACCAGCGTACCTGTCTGTCTACCAGCGTAGCTATCTGTCTACCAGCGTACCTATATGTCTACCAGCGTACCTGTCTGTCTGCGTACCTATCTGTCTACCAGCGTACCTGTCTGTCTGCCTGCGTAGCTATCTGTCTACCAGTGTACCTGTCTGTCTAGCAGCGTACCTGTCTCTCTACCAGCGTACCTGTCTGTCTGCCTGCACTCTGTTCGTGCTCTCATTGCACACGACTGAAGTCTTCCTCAAGGCTAAGCAGATATGTTGGTCAACTCTCACTGATGTGTCCTCGTGTCAGTCCACCTCACGTCTGCTCTTTAGGACATGATGTCCCTTTGAGGAATCAGGTGTGGCTTTACTACACCACAGTACAGGTCTCAGAGACAGACGTCGGTTTTGTGTCCTCCTCATGCAGGAAGGGCTGTCAGAGCTGAAGTGTCTCCGGTTACCTGGATACATCCTGCGAGGACGCTGGTGGTCATCTTCTTGTAGAGGCTGGCGTACTTCTCGCAGTCAGTGATCAGGTCTCGGAGCTCGGTGACCAGCAGCAGGTTGGTGCTGTGTTTGTCCAGAGCCTTCACCAGAGCCTCTTTGGTTCCCAGACGACACATCACCACCGCGTAGTCTTTGTTCAGAGACGCCAGCCGGTACAGGAAGCGGATGAACAGCTGGACCACCTGAACAGCCAATCACAGCGGATTAATGTACATCAGGAGGCGGCTTTGTCCCACCTGCTCCTGGTCTGTACTGACCTCTCTGTCGTTGATGAAGGCTGTCATGGAGGACAGGCAGGGCTCGATGCTCTCATGCCACGGCAGCACGTCCTCCTGGTAGTTGTCCAGGAACTTGTTCAGGATCCTGCAGGAACAGAGAGCCAATCAGGCGTGCTCCACAACATCATCATCATCATCATCATCGAGGTGAAAGGTCACAGGCTGTGGTCGGTCGGTACCTGAGGATGGAGAGCTGGACGGCCCGGTCGGCTCGGTGCTGCTCCATCAGACGAACCAGATCCTGATACGTGTCCCGACTGTGAGTCACCTGATCAAATAATAATAATCAATATTCACTGATTGACAGACGAATCAGAGCACAGTCTGCAGGTGAGCTGGTCTTTTCTATCTGACCTTTAATGTTCCTGCTGCATGAACGTGTCATTTTACTGCTGCAGATCACCTGACCTACTTTATATACTGTTGGCTGGTTTCATCTACAGCAATGCATCATGGTCTATAAGATCATCACAGATCATGTTTGCAGCGTGGCTGTCCTGTGAGAACCACATATGTCACAAAAACAGCCTGTCTGTCTCTGTCTCTCTCTCTCCGTCTGTCTCTGTCTGTCTGTGTGTACCTGGCTGCGTTCCTCCTCCAGCTGTGACGTGTCGTCACACAGCAGCTGCTCCAGAGTCTGGATCACTTCTTTAGTCGCCGTCAGCTCCTTCAGACTCACAACCAACATCTGCAGCTCAGTGCCCTTAAAGTCCAGCTGCTCCTGACAGTCTGTCCAACGAGAAACAGAGACAGACAGAGACAGACGGAGAGAGAGAGAGAGAGAGAGAGAGAGAGAGACAGAGAGAGAGAGACAGACAGAGAGAGAGAGAGAGAGACAGAGAGAGTGAGAGAGACGGAGAGAGAGAGACAGACAGAGAGAGAGCGAGAGAGAGAGACAGAGACAGAGACAGACAGAGAGAGACAGAGACAGACAGAGAGAGACAGACAGACAGACAGACAGACAGACAGAGAGAGAGCGAGAGAGAGAGACAGAGAGAGAGAGACAGAGAGTGAGAGAGACAGAGAGAGAGAGACAGAGAGAGTGAGAGAGACGGAGAGAGAGAGAGCGAGAGAGAGAGAGAGAGAGAGACAGAGACAGACAGAGAGAGACAGAGACAGACAGAGAGACAGACAGACAGACAGACAGACAGACAGACACACACACACACACACCCCTGTTTTGAAGCAGTGGTCTGGTTGTGACAGTAAATCTACAGGTTTTAATATAAATATATGATGTTTATTAACAGACGGCTGCTGCTCGTCTCTCTGTGTGAATGATTCTCATTATTTCAGCATATTCACTTTCTCTTCAACAGCACAAAGACAGTTAGCTACAGGCTGTGGTCACGTGACGCGGTTTGCTGTGGTCACGTGACGCTCGCAGCTGTCAGACGTACCTTTGCTCTCCAGCTTGTGCACCATGGAGATGTGGTTGAGGGCGATGATGGCCAGCATGGTCTCGGCTCTGGACAGAGCGAGACACTTCTTGAGGACGGTGGTGACGTCAGAGGACACCAGCTGCTCTGCCAGGCTCTTGTGGTTGGAGATGAGCATGATGATGACGAGCAGGCCGTTCCGCACCGACAGCATGCAGCTGCACAGACCGTCAGCCGTCAGAATCGGCCCGTCAGACACAGGAAAAGCTGAACTGCGGCGGTAACTCACCCTTTGGTCTTGAGCATGAGGTCGATGGCGGCGGGGATGGCTCCCAGCAGGCCTTTGGAGCCTTCGGGCGTGGCTGAGCCGATGCTGGCGAAGATCTCCAACATCATCTGAGTGCCAGACTCGGAGAGAGGAAGGCTGCTGCCGACGCTGCGGAGGTCATGTTTACTGGCTCCGGTGATGACCTTCAGAGTCTGACAGGAAGACAAACGTCGACCCATCAGTCGATACTCAGCAGTCTGCTGTAAACATGGCGGCGCTTCTCCTTCAACACTTTAAAGTCTATTTTAGATTTTTACATATTCTCGTTGTGAATTTCTGCTTCAGATGTGATCGCTATCAGATTTCCCTTCTTTCCTTTAATCGCAGATAAAATCAGCTGAATTCAGACAACAAATGTGTTATTTTACTTTTCAAACAGTTTTGGCCCAAAAAGAAAATAAGGAGAATTCAATGGTTAAAACTTTATTTAGTGGATTCTGAATTTGAAAGTGACCTGAGATCGCCTCTGAAACCCTGCGCCAAACTCCTGTTTCTGTTTTCATGTTTTAAGAGCAGCTTTGATACAGACTCCAGCTCGTTGGAACCAGATTCAGTCTGCACAGATCTGGATTCTGAGCCTCCAGTCTGATCTCTGATGTTCTGACTGAACCGAAGCTCAGAGGCTCTTCATCTCTCGTCAGTCTGGTTTAATCTTCGGACAGAGTTCTGACTTACAGCAAACCTTCTCGTCACAGACTAAACGATCGTCTGATCCTGACGTCCTCCAGGATTCTAACTGAAGTTCAGGAGATTCAATCACTGATCAAACTGGTTTTCTCTCGTTTCCCTGCAGTAACTTTAAGTGTCATGTAAACAGATTTGGTGCATCGTGCTGCTGCAGCTCCTCACGGAGTGAAGGATTTTCAGGTTTGGTTGGAGGACAGCAGTTTACAGCAGATTTCAGTGGTTGTGTGGAGTGATTCTTACTGCGAGCGCCAGCTGCTGGACGTGAGTGACACTGGAGAACTCCTGCATGCAGGACAGGACGGCTTTGACTCCGCCCTCGGTGGCGAAGGAAACCCTCCACTCGTATTTCAGCATGAGGAGGTGGGTGAGTCTCAGCGTGCTGATCACCAGGTCTTTGGAGGAGGAGCCCAGCAGCTCCACCAGCAGCTTCAGCACCTTGTCCCTGTCAGAGGACGACAAAGACCACAGCATCAGGAGACACATCGCAGAGGCTGCTGAGGGGGACGTCTCATCGGCTCGGTGTATTTACTGGAACGCTGAACCAACCTGGAGGTCACGGCCCCTCTACCGGTCACAAGATTAATCAGAAAAAAACTTAAATTCATGTTTCTGGATGTTTTTCTAATCTGCTTCATCCTATTTCAACAAAGCAGACAAAACATTTCCATACTACAGAAACAACCATAGACTCCCTGTGTTCAGAGAGAACTGCAACATAAACTCTGTCATAAAGTTCAGTGCAGGGACTCGGGACCGAGGCACAGTGGACGACACGGTGGACACTGAGGTCAGAAACTGTCCTGATTTACTGTCTCAGGCAGACACTTTAAAATGTAGCAGGAAGAAAAGAAAAGAGGTTTAAATCTTTGCTTTTTCATCAAATACGAGAGTTTTATCCCTTCAGGCCTCTTCACTCATCACTCATAGGCAGACTTACTCACCTCGTTCCCAGCCCGTGTTAACAACCCCTGGGTGCTGTGTATTTACTGGAAACAGTCCTATATTCTCTTAGAACATGTTACACTCTGTGGTAACTTGAAAACCTCTAAAAGCTCTAAAGAGCTGTGTATTCCTTGGAAATGATCCACACAAGCCCCCCAGCAATCCACTGCCTGGACATTTCCTGGAAACACTCCACATTCCCAGGCCCCATGAACTACCCTCCAGACCGTTTTATTTCCTGCAAACTGTTGACGGTTGCACCAACAGGGCTTAAGCCTGGTCTTAAGATAAGTCGGTCCTACCAACATCGAGGCTTACGCCTTCAGGAGCCGGCTGACGAATACAGAAACGTATCCGACACAGTTTCTCTTAATTCAGTAACTTAGAAAACTGGACGGTTTCTGAGGGAGTCTGGGGACGCTGCTGGTTAAACAGTGAAATCAGCTGAAACAGACTCTGTTTGACCTCAACAATCATTCATGGAATCGGCCTTTTCTCTCAGAGTCGACTGATTCTTGTTTGTTTGGACCGATCAGCAGTCGGCTGTTCTTTGTTCACATCTCTTCATTTTCTTTTCTCCGTGTCGATGAAATGACTTTTTCTTTTTCTCTGATCCTCTGTAATGTTGACATAAATTAGAAAAGGTTAGCTATAAATCAGCAAGAATTTTAAGGCAAATTTGTCATGAATTTGCCTTAAAAGACTTTTACCGCCGGCTCGGTGTACTTCCTGGAGCACTCCACTACACAGCCCGTCACCGTGGAGGTTTCTCACCGGATGGTCTGGGCGGAGTCGCTCCTCATGGAGTTCTTCTCCTGGGCCCCCCTCTCCTCCAGCAGCCTGGTGATGAAGAGGATGGCGGCCAACTGCTGGGCCTGGTCTGGGCCCGGCCCCCCTTTCTTCAGGATGTCCACCACCTCCCCAAGCTTCTCCAGCACCGTCTTCTTGCCGTGGACCCGGGGGTTGTTAAACACTGCAGGGAGGACAGGACAGAAGCTTCAGACCGCCACAACCTTTGGACACAGCGTACTTCAGCTGTTTGCACATCAGTCGCTTCACTTCAAACATCTCGTTTCTACTCGTATCGAGGCAGTAAAACAGAATCCATGTTCGACAGATTCAGTGATCACTGGATCACCTCTACGGGGGTCAAAGATCCTCCTCAGGTCCTGGTTTTCACTGACTGTTCAGTATCTGAGCTGAGCGCCCCCCTCGTGACACCTGTCTCCCACCTTTCATCTTGTCCTCCAGGTCTTCGGGGTATTTGCTATCGTCCTCGGAGGGCAGCTCGCTCTCTGTCTCCGGGCTGCCGCAGCCTGAATCTGCAGGAAGTTCCTTCTTCGCTTTCTTGGAGACGGAGCCCATCCCCGAGGAAGAGGAGGCCGAGGCTGATGACGAAGAGGAGGAGCTCTGTCCTCCTCCTCCTCCTCCACCCCCTCCTCCTCCACCTCCTCCCAGGCCAGACGAACCCAGAGAGCTTTCAGCTGGAAGAAAAACCACAGTCAGACTCGTCCACGCTGCTTTCTGAACACAGATGTCTCTTTGTGTCCTCACCCAGCAGCTCTTCGTCGTCCAGACTTCCTCCTCCTCTCCTCAGGTAGTGTTTGCAGAAGGCGTGAGAGCAGAGCAGGTCGCTGAGGCACGATGACGGCAGCTTCTGCTTCAGGTAGTGAAGCAGCTTCTTAGCCACGTCTCCAGGGACAGACAGACCAATCAGAGACAAGTCGTCCAGCTCCGCCTCCTGGAGGACAGACAGGTGACAGAGAGGCAGACAGACAGACACAGACAAGCAGGTAGACAGAAAATCACTGACATGACACAAGGACAGAACCTGGTCTCTGTGAGCAGGATGAGGTTCGAGAAGAACCTCATTTCACAGCCTCAGTTTCCCAGCATGCCTCTTGCTTCCTGTGGCTCACCTGGTCATCGAGGCTCTGCAGCAGGACGCTGTTGACCTCCTGCTGCTGCTTCGGCTCCAGTTTCTTGATGAAGAAGAGGATCTCCCACCACTCGGCCCGACTCAGAGCCAGCGGCTCCGTCTGCAGACCCTCCGACAGGTACGGCAGCGAGTAGAGACCACCGGGAGGCTTCGAGAAGAACGTCTGGCTCACTGGGAGGAGAGGGACAAACACTTCACCTCCTGCACTCGGGTGGACAGACACGTGGACAGACAGGCGGGTGGACAGACAGGCAGGTGGACAAATAGACGGGTGGACAGATGGACGGGTGGACAGACACGTGGACAGACAGACGGGTGGACAGACAGGTGGACAAATAGACGGGTGGACAGACAAATGGGTGGACAGACAGGTGGACAGACAGACGGGTGGACAGACACGTGGACAAATAGACGGGTGGACAGACAAATGGGTGGACAGACAGACGGGTGGACAGACAGGTCGACAAATAGATGGATGGAAAGACAGACGGGTGGACAGACACGTGGACAGACAGATGGGTGGACAGACAGACGGGTGGACAGACGTGTGGACAGACAGACGGGTGGACAGACAGATGGGTGGACAGACAGACGGGTGGACAGACATGTGGACAGACAGACGGGTGGACAGACACGTGGACAGACAGACGGGTGGACAGACAGACGGGTGGACAGACAGATGGGTGGACAGACAGATGGATACTTCAGTCTCTGCTCAGTGATCAGATCTTACCTGCGGTGAGTTTGAGTGTCTCCGTCAGGGAGGACGCCTTCTCCTGCGTCTCCTTCTCTGCCTGACTGCTGCTGCTGCTGCCCAGTATCTCCACCATGTGCCAGTGGACCCAGTAAGTCCTGGACAGGGAGTTCCAGTACACCTGAACGCAGGACACAGACAGGGAGGGCATCATTAATCTGTGCAGCGTTCTGGCGTCTGGCAAACCTCGTGGATCTGTTACTCTAACTGGACTTGCAGACCGTCTCTCTGATGTCTGAGACAAAGTGTCCACTGCAGCACTCACCGCTGTGTTGTTTTCAGAAACAGGCAGAAAGTAAAGTTGCCCTCGTTCTCTCACTTTGTTTCTCCTGCCGTTTACACTCGTCAGAAGGCCGTCTGCCTCGTCAGGATGTTCACTGTGTTTCTGAAGCTGCACAGAAGCTGCAGCAGCCTGATATTTGTATCCTGTCCTTGTCTGGGAGTCCACAGAGACAGGGACATGACCTGCACCTAGACCCTGATTCCTCTGCTTGAAACAGAGACGGTTCCTGCGGTGGAACGGTCATATGATTGTCAAACACTTTACTCCTCCGACCAGCAGGAGGAGCTGCAGCCTCTAACAGCTGGAAGCAGCCTGAAGCTTCCAGCTGAGACGATGAATGAATAAAGACGAGTCAGAAAACTTCGTCACATGATACAAACAGTCACAGCGAATCAGCTGCTGCTGGTCTGAACTCGCTGATCTGAATATTTGTGATCGTTGTACGTTTCCTGTTGTGATGTTTGTTGTGTCCTCTGTGTGTACTACAGATTATTCTGCAGAAATACTTTAACAAAACAAACTATTTCAAATGTCTGCGTCTGTTTCCTCACCTGAACAGGTGGCGAGCCGTCATTGCTGTAGCGAAACTCTCCTTCGTCTCCGGCGCTCACCTCCTCGTAGTCCTCCAGCATGCGGACCATCATGCCGCTCTTCAGGTTGTCCTGGACGTACTCCACGTAGGCAGAGCGGCTGGCGAAATCTGAGCGCGTTTTGTATCCGTTTCCCGTCTTCTTCTTTGGTGGCGCGGCGGCGGGAACGGCTGCAGCGGAGGTGGCAGCGAGGACGACGGGGGACGTGCAGAAACGAGGCTGGAAGATGGACCTGAGGACGGGGCGGGACGCCTCGTCCCCCTGCTCCTCCCCACAGACCACGCCTCCTCCCAGGTGGCGGGCAGAGCCATCAGGAGGCTGGCGGTTCCGGTCCCAGCCCATGACACGGACCAGCTCTGAGATCAGGTTGGCCATGGCCATGGTGAAGTCGAACTCTCGCTGGACGCGGAGGTGCTCCGTCTGGTGGGCGGTGCTGGAGGAGGCAGGAGAGGGGCTGGCGTCCTGTCTGTCAGAGGAAGACTCCGCGCCCGCTGTGTTGAGCTTGTCCATCAGAGACGTAACGCACAGGTAACGCTTGACCAGAGAGAACAGCAGCTTCCCTGGAATCTGAGCGGCGGCAGGACAAACATCAACAACAACAATAATCAGTACTAATAATCAATAATAACAATCCACCGTGTGTGGGCAGCACCTTCATCTTATCGGAGCAAAATCTGAAATAAGATGAATGAAGATGATGAATTGAAATAAAAAGAAAAGAACAGGAAGATTCAAGGACACAGACGACCTCAAAGACAGATGGTCCAGGTGAGCGTGACCTGGACAGACTCACCTGGACCTTAAACCACAGAGGCAGCCAGCAAACGAGCACGAGAGAAAACATGGAGCTGAAGTGACCCTTTCAGTTAGTTAGAGGGCGGGAGAAGCGTCCCCTCTGTGAGAGTCCTCACACCTGGACAAGTGTTTACCTGAGGCAGATGGATCCCTTCGAACGAGATGCCGTGCTCCTCTGACGACGTGGTTTCAGCGAACAGCTCCAGCAGAGTGTAGCGGTTATCAAAGTCCATGTGCTGCTCGATGCCGTCCTGCTGGCTGAGAGACAGCAGGACGTAGGCCCGGCTTCCTGCAGAGGGGACAGAGGACACACCGTCAGAGACAGGAAGACACACCCTCAGAGACAGGAGGACACACACTCAGAGACAGAGAGACACAGTTAGAGACAGAGAGACAGGAGGACACACCGTCAGAGACAGAGAGACAGGAAGACACACCGTCAGAGACAGGAGGACACACCGTCAGAGACAGAGAGATAGGAGGACACACTGTCAGAGACAGAGAGACAGGAGGACACACTGTCAGAGACAGAGAGACAGGAGGACACACCCTCAGAAACAGGAGGACACACCCTCAGAGACTGTCTCACTCCCTGTTCTGTATCAACAGACTATGATCAGACACCTGATCAGGTATCCTGGTTTCTCCTTCAGTTCGGGATCATTTCAGGACCAAACTGAGGTCTAAGCTCTTGGGGAGGATGAAGATCGTGATGTTACCTGTCTGAACACCTGAGCACTCCTTCAGTTCTGTTGTCTCAAATGTGTGAGCCCACTGAAATCAATACTGCTGATAGACTGAATAAATTCAAACACTTTGATCGACTGTGGTCTGAAAGCTGATGTATCGACTCTGCTTAGAAAGTTTGAGCTCCCCCTGCAGGAGCGGAGCTTAACCACA
>JAPZEA010000003.1:28856805-28867872 GCA_029783685.1 Heniochus monoceros | reverse complement strand
TGACAGTCAAACTATAAACACACAAAACAAACACGAATAAAACATTAAATAGTCTCTTCTTTTCAAAAAACAAGGATAAAAAACATACTCTCAGTACAATACAGTAATAAACACCGACAGAGACATCATCATCATTTACATCCTCCTCAAACAGTTCACAGGTCTTTCAGAAAAGACTAAACTCAGTCCGACTCCTCCGGGCCGATCTGACTGTTGTGGCGGCAGCATTGCGTTAGCATGTTAGCATCTTGGGAGCACAGAGAGTTTGCTGGGGCGGTGAAGTTGACTGTTTCAGCTGACATTTAAAACAATAAGAAGCTTTTGCATCATTGTGGAAAATCCCTGAATAAGTGACTCAAAAAGTTGTCATCAACAGTATTTTTGTGCCTAAGCTTCACTGGTTTCGATATCAGTCTACATTTCCTAATGGCTGCTAGCCTGCTAATACATTAGCTAATGTGTTTTAATTCATTTCCAGTTAACACTTGTTAGCATATTGCCCACCAATATACTAGCACTGGAATATTACACATTCGATTACCAGCAAATGTTTGTTAGCATGATAAAATATTACCCTCAGGCTAATAATTTAGCATACTAACATTTACTAGCATGCTAACAGCTAGTGTTCTATTATTATATTTTAAGCTGACAAGACAAACAAAATGTTTGTTATAAAATAGTAACCACAGACTACTTGGAATACAGACATAGCTTAGCATACTAGCACATTACGAGTTTTTTGTATGTTTCAGAGTAGTGCTGTCACATAAAACACAAACACTCGAATGTACCACTTAAATTATTAATCTTATTTAATTTAAATTATTAGTATGTTTTGTTAGCATGATAGCATATTGTAACACGTGATTCACGCCTTATATCCAATGTTGCTAATGCTTTATTCATTATTAGTTTACATGTATTAACATGTTAGCTAAGAATCACTTACTGTTAGCAAAAATATTGTCCACTATCTTATATGTTAGCATAATACTGAATGTTAGTATACTGCAAATGTTAAAATAACAGTGGCCTATAGGATACATTTCACATTAGCAGAAACTTTGTTAATGTTAGCATGATAGCATAGCACCCATAGGCTAATATTTTAACACACAGTAGCATTAGATATTTCCCTTAAAGCTTTATGTAATAAACAAACAGAATGGCTGTTCACTCATTGGCTGTCCATGTGATCCCTGAAAGAAGAGCCAATCAAATGACTGTCCACTGCTGCCTCACGTGTCTGACTCGTCCTCCGACCTTCAGCTGTGTTCGTCCGACTCGCCGCTGCTCTGCCGCTGTGGTGAGGAGGCGGACCTTATCAAGCTTCCGGCCTCCTGCTGCTGCTGTTTGGAGGAGCTGGACAGGTCGATGGCCACCTCCTCCTCCATGTCCTCCTCCTCCTCCATCTCCAGCAGCTCCTCCTCCTCGTGCTCCACTTCGCGCGCCGCCTCCCGAGCCTCGCCGCCGGCCCGTCGCTCCGCGGCGTCGCAGAAGGAGTCGCAGCGGGTGGAGTCTGACTCCTGAGGGCTGGAACACTTTTTGGACATTTCTAAGGACTTCTTGTGCATCCCTGTGAGGACAGAGACAGAGAGACGGATTCAGTTCAGTCTGCGGGATTCAGAGGGATCATTAGACTCCATGAAGCTTCACACGAGCCACAGCTAACTAGTTTCAAAAATAACCAGGTCAAAAAATGTCTCAGCTAGTAAAGACTTTAGTAAATCTGTTGCTAGGAAACATCCGTAGCTCTGTCCAATCAAAACTGTGTAAACAGGAAGTCAGTGTAGCATTGACTGCTAGCGCTTCCAAAAATGGCGGTGTTAGCGTGAGGGTACAGTTCAGCGTTTACTGACTGAATGTCAGCACGTTTTCATTTCTGAAACTTTATTTGTTTTAATACTGAAATCTTTTAAACCAACAAATATAAACGACTTTATTCACAATACAGAGCTGCTGCAGCTCGACTCAGTGGGTTACGTCCTGAAACTGACACCTCAGAGTTACATATATATATATAACATATATCATATATACATACATGATCTCATCAAGTATCTGACATGGTGATGTAACTGAAGGCGGGGCTCCATCTGGGACCCCCACCTGTGTTATCAGGTGAGGTCTATATGTGAACCTTCTTGGTGACATGCTAGGTGACAGTTTTTTAGGAGCATTAACTTAACATCATTTTCTTAACATCACAGCTCGTGGACCAGCGCTGACGTTGCTCCAGATAGTTTTACTTTAACTGAAGTCAAAGGCCCAGAGGCTCCAGCTGTATAATGAACTGCAGACTCTCTGTGCTGTGATCAGGTGATCTGAACTGAACTGGTGTTTGCTGTGTATGAACTCTGTGTATTGATGCGTGGTGTGGTGCATGTGCGTGGCACTGACGTGCATGCGGCTCACCGAGCAGCCAGGGGGCACAGGATCCCATCATGCCGTTCTTGGCGGAGTTGAGGATGGACTCTGGCAGCGGGATGGAGTGTCGCACCATCGCCCCGTACAGACCATACTCTGCCATGACGCTGCTGCGACCCCAACACTTCTCACGCTTTCGCCACTTTGCCCGCCGGTTCTGGAACCAGACCTGAAAAACAAAACAAAATACAACAACATTCAAAACCAGACCTGGAAAAACACATCAAAAATAAAGGAGCTCAAGTCCTGACTTGTGTTATCTGATGCAGATCAAATTTGTGTAATAAAAGTTTTGTGTTTCATTCATTTTAAAGTCTCTGATTGTTTATCTGCCCTCATAAAACTGTTTATGGATGTGCAGAAAAGATTTGTGGTTGTAGAAAAGATGTGAAAACAGATAAAATCAGTAACAAATTATATCAACATTTACGTTACGAAGTCAATTTTAAATGACTTTTCCAAAACTTCTTATTTGTTGAATTTCTGGTGCAGGTTTTTTTTGTTTTTTTTAGTTGTGAGCGGTTCCACTTCACAGATTATTCATCTGAATAATTTTAATTAGTAGAAAAAAGTCAGACTATCCACTATTTGACAGGAAAAAGGGCAAAAACCAGCAGAAAGTCAGAAAACATGAAAACACTGTGAGAGAAGAATATTTTGGGAATATTTCTTTGATAACAACTTAATCTTAAAACTGTGAGACGTGACTGAAAGCTCCAGAAAAATCAAATGATTTGACATTAAGATTCTTTTTTGGTCAAATGTTTTACAACCCCTCAAATTTCTCTTGTGACCCATTGAAGGGTCCTGAGCCTCATGTTGGGAACCACCTATTTGGAAAATCAATTTATTGACACATGCATGAATTGAAGGGCCTAATTATGGGATTATAAATTATTATCAAACGTTATCTAATTATTAGACTTATTTTTATAAAAACAACAACAATCTGACACTAGATTCTTCCCTCAGTTACAAAGATCGTCTCTGTTCTAATTAATAATTTGAAACAATTAATATTTAATAGTTCAGTTGAAGTTTAGTATATGTAGAAATTGAAAATGCATCAACATGAAGCCATGAAGCGTCTGATCTGAGTCTCTGTCAGATGTCTCGTCTGTCTCCTGCTGACCGGGGACAGATCAGCGGGGACAGATTAGCGGGGACTGGTCAGGGATCAGGTGCGTGTTGACCGTGTCTCACCTGTATTCTGTCCTCGGGCAGCTCCGTCTTCATGGCGAGCATCTCCCGGGCGTAGACGTCGGGGTAGTGGGCTTCGTGGAAGGCTTTCTCCAGCTCCTCCAGCTGGTGGGAGGTGAACACCGTCCTGCAGCCAGAGAACAAGCACCGTGAGCGGCTGAGAGCTGAGGCCGAGAGGCGGCTCACAGAGACGGGCTGCTGTCAGCCGGTTCACGGAGGAAGCTCCGGTTTGTCTCTGGAAGCTTCTCTCATCAAAGTTCTCTTACAGTCTCAGCAGAATATAAAGTGTCGACTGCTTTCAAACGGACAACTAAATGATTTATTTCATTTAGAACGAAACTTTATTTAAAAAACAGATTTTTACATTTTCACTATTTTGCGTCTCTTTAATCTGCTGTTTTGAGGAAAAATCACTTTTAATATATTTCTCATTAAATTTAAATATTTGTTGCAGCATTTTAAAAACTGGTCTGATTAGAAAAAGCACAGAAAGAATCGAGTTCAGTTACAATAAGAATGAATTTATTATGACGACATGAATTATCGAATAATTAATCAATAATTATTGATTTGTAGCTTGTTTCTCATTTTAAAAATTATGAATAAACAGATTTCAGTTTGGATTTCTTTGAGTCTGAGAGGATTTTTTTTTCATTATAAAGTCCTCTTCCTCACCTGTGTCTCCTCTTCTTCCTCTTCTGGGAGCTCGCGGAGCTTTTGGAGTCGTTGCGGTCAGACAGACACTCTTCATCTGCACAAACAGGAAACAGATCGATCATCAATAACCTCCTCAAACTGATCAGCTGCGTCACAGAAAATCACCGTCATCATTAACGAGGCTTCACGCGCCAGAAAGGAAAGAAAGAGCCTGATTGGATGTTTGTCGCTAATTCAAGAACATTTGAACGGAAAACTAACAAAACCTGCAGAGTCTTTATTTCCCTCCACGTTTCCTCCTGACGGCTCACAGTAAGGACCAATGACAATTATTATTTTATTTTATTTTAGCTTTTATTTTTTTAATTGAAGCGGGACAAAAAGCGGATTTTCAAAAACCTGAGAGCTCCAGTTTTACAAAAACGAAGCTGACAGTGAAACCCGAGCCAAGCCGAACTGAGCCGAACTGAAATAAACTTTTTAAAAGTCAGAAGCAAACAACGCAAAAACGGAGTTCAGAGAAAAAACGAAAAAGTCCAATTAATCCAACAAAATATATAAAACAAGAGGAAAGGTTTAGAAACCCGAGCCGAGCCGAGCCGATCTTAAACCTTTTCTTTTACAGAAACACAGAGAAAAACACGTTTCAGCGAAAAAAGTACAAATTAAAACAATAAAAAGTGAAATCAGCTAAAAGCTCAGTTGATTTTAATTCACAGTTTAAAAACCCGAGTTAACCCGAGTTAAACCGAGATGACAAAGATCCTGTTTCAGGTCACAACTTCCCGTTAAAACACTCTGAACGAATAAAAAACGTTGAGAAACTCGAGCCGAGCCGAGCCGAGCCGAGGCTTACCGGAGTACGCGTCCCTCTGGGCCTCCAGGTTCTGCAGGTAGTGGCTGTCGGCCCGGGCCTGCAGCAGCGGCAGGTGTCCCGGCAGGAAGCAGGGCGCTCCGGCCGGCTGCTGCGCCGCCAGGCTGCACAGGAAGCCGAGGCCCAGCGGCAGCGACCCTCCCGGAAAGGAGAACCCACCGAGGCCGCCGCCGCCTCCCTGCGGCTCCGCCCCGGGCCCGGAGCCCACCGCCGACAGGCCCGAACCCGGAGGGCCGCCGGGCTGCTGCCGCGCCTGCAGGTCCGACTCCAGGCCCAGCAGGTCGGTGATGGCAAAGCCTTTGGACCGGAACCCGGAGCCGTGCAGCCGGGACTTGTCGATCCCAAAACCCGGAGATAACATCTTGACTTTGGGCTTCTCTTCGCCGACTTCGTCCCGAGCCGTCATGCTGCTCATCAGGAACTGAACTCTGGTCCTTCTGAGGTGAGGATGAGGATGAGGATGATGGACAGACCGGGACGGTCCGGGTGGCGGGCTCTCTTTATCCGGCCCCGGTCCCCGGGGATCACAGCAGCGTCCAATCAGAAGTGAGAGCTGCAGCTGGGAGTTTCCTCCTCTCAATCCCGGAGGATTAATTGCCACCAATTTTCCTTCAATCCGATCAGGATTTTGTGTCATCGGACAGAAGAGGAGAGTTTTTCATCTCTGTTGTTTGTGTTTGAGGGGAGGAGGAGAGGAGGAGAGGAGGGGAGGAGAGGAGAGGAGAGGAGAGGAGGGGAGAGGAGAGGAGAGAGGAGAGGAGATAGAGAGAGGAGGAGGAGAGGAGAGAGGAGAGAGAGAGAGGAGGAGGAGGAGAGGAGAGGAGAGAGAGGAGAGGAGAGGAGAGAGGAGAGGAGAGGAGGAGGAGAGGAGTAGAGGAGAGGAGAGGAGAGAGGAGAGGAGAGGAGGAGAGGAGGACTCAGGACTGGACTCTGTTAGATCAGTAACAGGATGATCTGATCCAGAATTCATTTCTAAAGCTGAAAACAGTTTCTTACAGTCTGAACAAATCAGGACTTTCTGTCACTTCACATCTTTAAACATCAAACAAGAGTTTAATTTGTCCAACGTGAGACAGACAACAGATCAGGGATCAGTGTTTCTACAGTTTACTGCCACCAGCAGAGTAAAAAGACGAGATTTCAGAGAGGAAAAGAGGGAATTATAATAAAATAAAAATATTAAACAGTGTGGATTCTAGCAGCTCAGATTTCTCTGTCTTAATATTTTAATCATTTATTTAAATTTTTAATAATAGGGCAGCTATACAACAGACAGTACTGTACAGTACACAGCACAGTTCATTACATCTGAAACATCACAGGCTTCACTGCAAACTGCAGCAGAAACATTAAACTCAACCAAAACCTGAAGCAAAAATACAACAAGTCAGGAATATCAGTCTGCTACTTCAGTACAGGTAGTAATACCTCAGAGTACAAATCCACTGTCCTGCATTCAGAATAGGGGTAAAACTTCATTCTGTAGAATCATTTACTGCTGGACTCTAATAACTGATGCATTCATGTGTTCATCACTTTTAAAGGTGGAGCTCATTTTCATAACTTTATGTTCTGCTGGAAGCTTGTAAATTTCTCCCTGTGGATCAATAAAGTTTTTTTTAATCTCTCAAAAGCTGTCATATTTTATTTATTGATTACACAGAATTAATCAAATGTAAAGTAACTAAGATAGCAAATAAATGCAGTGAAGAAAAAGAATATTTAGCTTGTGTGAAGCTCATAATATAATATAATATAATATAATAAGTGAGGTCTGGGAGGTAAGAAATGAAATAAACAGATATAAAGTCAATGAAAAGATGGTAAACAATGACAGCTTTAAAAAGCTGATCAATAATAAAAAGTCTGACTGCTGAGCAGCTTCAGTTCAGTCTGAAATCATCAGTGAAATGTTGTTCATTCATTTTATTGAGTAATTCAGTTTTCTTTGATCTTTTTGTCATTTTGCTTTGAGACAAAATGTTTAAACTCATTTGCTTTAATTTGACATTAAAACATAAAGAAAGACTCGTGTTAATAACATTAATGGCGTCTCATTTTAGCTCCATTTAAATGATTCATGGCTGTAATCTTTAATCTGCTGCATTTGATTTGGACTCTGAGTGAAATGCTGACGTCACGTTTGGATTCACAATAAAAAGAAATGGAAATAAAAACAGATTAAAGAGTTTAAAAACAGCCTGAAATTTGTTTTAATTATCTCTGATAAGCAGATTCCTCTAATTGCTTTTTAAAACCAGTTGACCATTTTTACCTTCTTACACACACACACACACACACACACACACACACACACACACACACACACACTCTGCCTGCCAGCCTGCAGTCAATCCCGAGGGATTAAACACTAACTTGGCCCTAATTTTACAAACTGACTTTCATCATGAGGAGCTTCGTTTTCTGTAACAGCTGATTTCCACTGAGCTGACGATGACTGACTGTCCGCCGTTAGGATGAAGGCTTTATTATAAAGCCTGTGTGTGTGTGCACTGCTTGCACCTCTGCTGCCACTCCCAGGCAAAGCTCCACGACCGGAAATCTAAAATTCACTTTCAAATAGTTTTCCTCCTGTTCTTGGTGCCTAATAGCCAAGCAGTGGAAAGTGTGTGTGTGTGTGAGTGTGTGTGAGAGTGTATGTGTGTGTGTGTGCGCGCGTGTGTGTGTGTGTGTCTGTGTGTACTCATTAAAGGGATAGCGCAGGTTTCTACTGTATCAGCATCTCAGGCTCAACCCAGTTTGGCACTCCCTCAACGGTTATGCATACTCCAACAAAGGGATGAAGGGCCGCGAGGGAGCGAGAGAGAGACCAGTAGAGTGTGAAAACGTATGTGTGTGTGTGTGTGTGTGTGTGTGTGTGAGAGTGTGTGTGTGTGAGACGGTGAGCCGAGGCCTTGGACAGACAGTGCCAAGCTGCACTCAAGTTCAAACACCCCGGCCTGCGTTCAAATGTATCAAGCCAGTCCAAGATAAATTCACACTCACCAGGCCAGAAAGAACACATCTAAGCAAGATGATCAGGGCCAGAAAACATCCGGAGGAGCTCTGATACATTCCAACAGAGACGTGCATGTAATAGAAGCCAGTGTGCATTCATGGAATGACATTCAGTTCAAACGTCCTGGGCTGAAACCTTGCGTGCGGATCCAAGTCGTGTCGCTCTTCCAGGACCAGCGTCCTCTCATTTCCTGCCTGGTTCACCTGCCCGGCCCCACAGCAACTTGGGCCCTGGTCCAGGTGTTAGCCAGGCTGGGTTCAGAGCCCAGGGAGCCGATGCTATCAATGTCCAGAGAGGTGCCGCAGGGCTGCTGCACAATGAGACAAGAGCAGCTATTCTGCTTTCATAACATCCACTCAGAATTTGGTTGTTGAACTCGACAAAAGCACCATATATTGTGTACATATAGAAGTGGAGAAACGTCTTCTCTCGCATTGCTAATTATTCCATGATGCTTTCGCTTGCCCCTGTGTGGCCTTTCTCCTAAATCCACCATTCCCTTTATTCTGTTCATGCTTGGTTTTCCTCCTAGCATTTTGCTCGCATGCTTTGTTCATGCAAATCCCTCTTAAAATTGTAAGATAATATTGAATTATACAAAGCTCACTGCCTCCTACAGTCTGAACTTTGAACTCACTATATTTGATGCATGCACACAGCAGCAGTGTGTACAATCATAGTCCTACATTTAATGTAATGTTTCTATTGTGCTAGTTCTATTGAACTTTTTCTCTTTTTTTGCCTAGTTTCCACAGAAAACTTCTACACTTCTGAGTTAATCGATTTGTCTTTGGACTTATTTATTTAATACACGCACTCGCGCACATACATGCAGCCCTCCCCTCCCCTTTATCCACAGAGGGATCCAGATCAGAGCACTCGGCCAAGATCTTGTGTGATGTAAAGTTCTGGAGAATAAAAGATGTCTCTTCCAATAACATATTTCCTGCATGTATCGAAAGACGTGTCAATTTCAGTTACACCTGGCGCAGCAGTTGGAAAACAGAGAGTTCTTCGCTTCTAAAAGACAATGCCATACCAGTCACTCCCCACCTGAATGACTGATACATTAAACATGCAGAAAGCAGCGGGAGGACACTAGGGAAGGAGCGTTCAAAGACAAAAACAACGCATCCAAAAACAAAAAAAAAAAAGAAAAAGAAAAATATGTTGCTCACTTCAGTGCAATGCAGCGCAGCTGTCTGGTGCTACAAACTTGCACCAGCATTGAATCCTAGTCTTTCCAGGAACAGAAGATTTTACTGTACAGACAATAATGAAAAAAATAGCCATTTCTAAGTGGTTTGTGAATTACCAGTTATTCTCTAGCTGCCACACAAATCTATTTCTGTATATCTGTAATATTCCAGCAATGTTCGACATTGCAAAAGTTAGCATTTTCCATACTGAAAGCTCTTCCAGAGAGGCAGCTGATCACACAGGCTTTAGTAAGAGAAGCTGAGGAGCATCTCAGCCCTCTTGTTCCCTGACAGGACTGTCAGAGCACATGTGAGCCTATAGACCAGACGTGCTAAAATCCACAGTCCTCACCGTGCTCATGAAATGCTGACACAGCTGCCCTAGGCCTGGCCTGTTGTAGAAAATTAATTCAGGCAAGTCAGAGGACACCTCAGTCAGTGAGACAGACAGACAGACAGAAGGGGTCCTGTTAGGCAGGCAGTGCTAAGAGGTGTAGAGTCTGTGGTCTTTGTTCGCTGCTGGACACATTAAGACTCCATTAAGGAAGGCTGACACACAGGGCGATGGCTGTCTCTATTCTGACTGAGCAAGCAACTTACCAGAAGTCTGCTGCTCTCTCTCTGTTACTCTAACACAGCAACATTTAAAGTCCAACCGAAATGAAACTTCATCTTTACTAGGAAACCAGTGTAAGTCTTGGTGCTTGTATCATTAGCATTTATTTGGTCAAAATTCTAGTTGCCAAAAAAAAAGGAAATGGAAGTTTTAGTCATTTTTCAGCAGCTACAGCGCCCCCTACATTTGTGTAAGTAATGTACAGAGTTGTGGAAATAGCATAGACGAAAAGTAATTTTAATTATTAATAACATTAGCAAGCTAAGCTAAGATAACTAGCTTCCAATTTCCAAGCTACTTAGCCTAGCTTACCAGCTAACTGCTAAAATGTTGAAGGAGCAGATGTCTTAAATTGGTGCATAACCAACACTTTGCGGGCTTGTTGAAAAGGAAGGCGACAACTCTCAAATGTCAACAGCTAGAGGCTTGAATCTTAGAGGTTATTCCCACAAAAATGTCCAAACCATCTTTTGAAAAGTGGGAAAAATATGCACAATTCCTGCTGTATCATTTTAGCTTATTTTCTATTGCAGAAAAAGTGAGGGCATTTCAGATTTTCTTCCTCACACCTAGAAGAGGATTGGTATTTTATTTCCACCTTTATGTGATGAAAACCCACTCATTCCTTGCAGATTCTTCACACTGACTTTTCATCACTATAACGGCAGTGAATGTGTCTTGCAGTAAGTAATTTTATCTGAGGATGAAGATGTGATTTTTTTTTTTGAACCAGCTAACAGCTTCTGTTGCTAGACCTACATTCAGATTGGAGTCTTAATCTTTAGTCTTTAGTTGGGCCTTGGGGAATCCTTGTTAATAGATCCTCTTGCTTCGGGCCTCTGGCTTAATCCTTGCCATTTACCACTTCCTATGCAAGTTTGCTAAATACTCTCAATTAGGTGGCTGGCGGGGCATTTTGTATCACTCCATGTTTTGACCACTCCTCCTTTTTTTTAGTAATTTTTTGGCTTGACCTTGGTCCTTATATAAATGGCCATGATGGGACCTTGGCGCTTCATCTTCAACATCTTTCTGGATATACTGCTAACTTCATAGTGAAATGATAATTAAC
>JAPZEA010000003.1:28768234-28778332 GCA_029783685.1 Heniochus monoceros | reverse complement strand
CTCACAGGACGGAGACATTCTCTCCTCTAACAGGACGGAGACATCCTGTACTCTCACAGGACGGAGACATTCTATCCTCTCACAGGATGGAGACATTCTCTCCTCTCACAGGACGGAGACATTTCATCCATCGGTCATATGAAACATCTCAGACTGACGTGTTGACGCTGATTGAGGACACTTAGATAGTTGTGTTGTGTGTTGTGTGTTGTTGTGTGTTGTGTTCTGTGTTGGTGTGTTGTGTGTTGTTGCGTGTTGTGTTCTGTTGTGTGTTGTGTTCTGTTGTGTTGTTTGTTGTTGTCTTGTGTTGTGTGTTGTGTTCTGTTGTGTGTTGTTGTGTTGTGTTCTGTTGTGTGTTGTTGTGTTGTGTTCTGTTGTGTTGTGTGTTGTTGTGTGTTGTTGTGTTGTGTGTTGTTGTTTGTTGTTGTGTTGTGTTGTGGTGTTGTGTTGTGTTGTGTGTTGTGTTCTGTTGTGTTGTGTGTTCTGTTGTGTGTTGTTGTGTTGTGTGTTGTTGTGTTGTGTGTTGTGTTCTGTTGTGTTGTTTTGTTGTGTGTTGTGTTGTGTTGTGTTGTTTGTTGTTGTGTTGTGTGGTCTGTTGTGTTCTGTTGTGTTGTGTGTTGTGTTCTGTTGTGTTGTTTTTTGTTGTGTTGTGTGTTGTTGTGTTGTGTTGTGTGTTGTGTTACCTTGTCGTGCAGCAGCTGGTCCAGGTCTCTCTGCAGTTTGTTCACTGAGCTTTCGGCTTCATTCAGCTTCAGCTTCACAACACTCAGCTCCTCCTCCAGATGACTGTTCTCCTGAACACACACACACACACACACACACACACACACACACACACACACACACACACTTTAATACTTGTGTCTGTTTATGAGGTAAACCTGTACACTCAGCTGAAATCCAACACAACTGTGGACCTTCATGATGCTTGTTGAGCTCATTTGAATCAGCATCAGGATCAGTGGTTGAAAGTACAGGTCTTTAATGTCACACCTGTGCAGGTGAGGGCTGCGTGCTCACCTGTGTGGCGCTGCAGAGCTCCTCCTGCAGCTCCACCTCCTGCGCTCGGAGCAGCTGCAGCTCGTCCTGCAGCGTGCCGCGCTCTCTCTCCACCTGCTGCAGCAGAGCCTCGCTCTCCTGCTCCGACTGGCTGCGCAGAGCCGTCAGCCTATCACGGAAGTCCTGCTCCAGGTCCCTGCCAATCACAGAGCAACTCATCAACGCCACAGTCTGACTGCTATACATACCTTTAGCTTTTATAGGAGAGTTCTGTGTCTCCATACTGACGCCAGGATCAATATATAACGACTCAGGATCAATATCTGCATTGGTCCAGAGTCAGTGTGTGAAGCTAACGTTAGCTCCAGCAGCTAAAGCGTAGAGACGTAAACAGTATCACAGTGGTCAGAGGGGACAGTTTGTCCTTATTATCACACATGGACGAATATGCAGCAGTTATCAATACATATGATGCCAATTTGAATGTTAAACTATTTTTGAAAATAACAAACTGATCTTATTTACATGCAGACATCCTACATGCCTGCAGTTTAACTTATAGAAGAAGACTCACAGTGTAAATCACATCACTGCTCAAAACAGAAACCTTAAATGTTCCCCTTAAATCTCTCAGGCCTGACTGGGGGGACAGTAGTAAAGGTTCAGGCTCCAGCAGCTGCTGTCCAGTATAAACCTGCAGGTCTGACCTGATCCGGCTCTGGTTCAGGGTCTCCATGCTGGCGTGCCGGTCGTCCACCTCTCTGACCAGCTGCAGGTTCCTCTGATCAGCCAGATCCAGATCTGCCTTCACCTTATCACGCTCCCTGCAGGCCTGCTCAGCCACCGCCCTGAACACACACACAGAGAGACAGAGACCGAGACAGAGACAGAGACAGAGACAGACACAGAGACAGAGACACACACAGAAAGACAGACACAGACACAGAGACAGAGACAGAGAGACACACACAGAGAGACAGACACAGACACAGAGACAGAGAGACACACACAGACACACACAGACACACACAGAGACAGAGAGACACACACAGACACACACAGAGACAGAGACAGAGAGACACACACACATTATTCTAACAAATTCTTGCTAACTGTGAATAAAGATTCACATTATTTAACTTGAACCCTGAAGCTTTGAAGCTGCAGTTATTACTTTATGTTGCTCTGTATATGACACACACACACACACACACACACACACATATATATATATATTTTCCTCCTGGAATTCAGCCAGTCAGTGACAATGGTCCTCCAGTAGAAGTTAATATAAATCTCTGTGGGTCAGAATGAAGCTCAGACAAACCAGACCTGCTGACCTGAGCAGAGAAACACTGAAACATTTCCATCATCAGTTATCAGCAGCCTTCAGACACAGCTGCCCTCCAGCAGGGGGAGCTCCTCTGATTACAAATCAACTACAGAATATGGCCAAAAGTAAGAGGACAGACCATCCACACACACAGAGCAGTGGGGACAAGTCTCACACCAGTACAACCAGTCTGATACTGGTGACCGCTGACCAGCTCTGCTCATGGCTGCCTGCCTTGCTCAGAGGCACCTCAGCTGCTGTTATAAAACAGCAGTGTTTGTTTTTGGTTGTTTTTAATCACCACACAGAGAAGCTGATATGATGTGGGCTCGACCTTTGACCTCCAGGCAGCCTCTGGCCCAGCAGCAGCTCACTGGTTTGTGTTGATGGTCGGTGGATGTGACAGGAAACCAGTGCAGAGTCTGAAACCTGCAGCCTGAACGTCTGTGAAGTCTCTGCTGCTCAGTGAGCTCTGATTCCACTGTTTGTTTAACGGCTCTCTGTCAGTCCTCTCTCTCTCTGTCAGGTGCTTCAGACATCAGTTCTCTGTGTTTAGCCTAGCTTAGCATAACGGCTGGGTGTAGGTGGAAACTGCTAGCCTAGCTCCATCAAAACAGAAAAAAATACACCTTCGAAAAGCCGCCTGAATCACATGTCGTCCTCTGTTAGCTAACAAGGCAGCTGTGGATCCATCCTGTCGTCAGCCGGCTTTAATGACACCACAGTGTGATCAATACACTGATCAATACTCAGACCAGATACCGAGTTAACCACAGCCTGAGGTGAGGTGAGAGCAGAATCACCATCATAGATCATAACAGAGCTGCACTTTGTGTTAGCAGTGGTTTGTAGTTTAGGCCAGAGGCTGAACCAGAACTTCAGTTCAATCAGTTCTCAGCATTCACACGACTCACAGACCGAACCAGAAACAATCCTCTCCCAACCCCGATGAACTGACAGTTACAAAGACAAATCCAGGTTCTCCTGAACAGCTCCACGAATCACCAGCAAGCTCAGCCCAGTCCCATCACAGCTGCTCAGTCTGAAGGTTAAACTGACTTCAACTGGACTCAGACTCAGACTCACAACATCCAGCTGCCGATTCAACCTGCAGCCGCGAGCTTCTTCCACACCTGACTGAGGACGACGGAGTCCTAACGAGTGAAAAGGTTTTCTTTACATGTACAAATATCACATCTATCAGCTGAATCACATCCTGACACATCTCACATCCTTTCCAGTGTGGAGTTTCTGACCACGTGAGGAGCTACAGAGCAACGTTTTCGTGTGTGAGGACACATAACAGCGTCCACATAATGAGTCTCTGTGAGAAACACTGAATCTGAACAAGTTTGTTCAGAGTGAAACTCCACAGAGAGCTGGAAGCTACTTTAAATCTCCTCACTCTTTAAATTCGAGGACTCTGCTCGTTTTCTCTTAACCTTCATTCAGAGAAAACGCTCTTTGTTTCAGGTGAGGTTATAAAACACTGCGTCAGGCTGCAGGTGTGAAGAGAAACCTGAAGGAAACCTACTGCAGGTGTTGGATCTCGTTCTTGTAGGAGATGAGCGCCGCCTGGTGGATGCCATTCCCGCTCACCAGCAGCTCGTTGTCCAGAGCCAGAGTCAGGTCGGCCAGACTGAGACGCTCCTCCAGAGGGAAGTCCAGAGTCTGCGGGGGGGACAACAAAGAATTTACCTGTCTCACCTGCAGCTAGAACAGTCAGACGTCTCCCTGTTTTCAGCTGCTGCTGGTTCAAACTCAGCAGCCTCCTGCTGATCATTCAGTCACTATCTGAGCGCCAGACATTCTGAGACATTCAGGGACCATTGAAAAAGCCAAACACAAAGAATCAGCTGGTAAAAACAGCTTTCTTATGACTGAACAAAGTGCATCAGAATCAGAATCAGAATCAGAAATTATTTATCCCCGAGGGGAAAGTATGAGACTACAAACAGGCGAACAAACTCGACTCACTTTATAAACCAACTGATATTTCATTTCACTGAACAAATAAAATGTTGTCCTGCTTTAATATTGTGATAGGAACTGTTCACAGCATGCTAACATGCTAACATTCAACAATATGACATGCTACAGAATTAGCATGTCACCATTCTAACTGTACACATTTTAACAGACTGCATGTTAATGTTAGCGTGCTGACATGCTAACATACTAAGTATTGAAAACTAAACATGCTACATGTAGATGAACGTTAGCATGCTAGCATTAAGCTCAAAGCTGCTAAACTCCAGCTGACACTGAGGATGTGTTTCTGCAGCAGAGAGTGACTCCTCCTCAGTGATTATTAGAATTAATACTGACCTGAATTATCGTGCCAGAAGCCACATGTTAAAATACACCTGTGAGAGTCCCACATGAAAATAAAAGCTACTGACAGCTGACTGGGGCCAGAAGGAGGTCCAGATAAAATAGTTCTCTGACGTCTTAATTTGAAAATCTCAAACTGTTCCTCACTTCCTCATCTACTGTCAAATGATCTAAAGGTTTTATTATCGGATCAAACTGTAGATTACTCGTGATGAACATGGCTGAATGAAACATTGACCCTCACTAATAAAAAAAGACACCAGATGAACATTTTGTTAAAGGTTTTGTCATCCTCACAGTTCAGTGAATCCAGGTGTTTAGAATAAAAAGGAGAGGAACGATGAATCACACAGAGACAAATTAATGCATAAATTACTTGAGAAAACAAGCAAACAGAGTCTGAACGACTGAATTCTCTCCTGTGTCTGGACAGTCTGGATTCTGGATCAACTGGGACCAGATCATCCTGTTCTGATTAAAGCTTCTCCTCCACAGTGAGGGATCACATGACCTGATCACTATAAGACCTCAGGTCCTGGTCTGTACTGACCTGCAGGATCTCCCGGCTGTTCCTGATGCCCTCCTCGGTCCAGAGGGCGACGACCCGCTCGGGGCTGCTGCATCCTGAGCCGTCGTCCAGCCGGCTGAGGACCCTCTGACCCACCGTGGCCGTCAGCAGGGAGGGCGAGGTGGAGCGAGCCGAGCGCTCCTCTAACACCACCTGAGACTGCATGGACGACAGGAGACCAGGGTCAGACGTTAGTCCACTCTCAGGCCTGAGAGGTACAGATGAATGAGTTCTGCTCTTGAACAGGATTCTACTGACAAAGCAGCTTAAAAACAGCAGTAACGAGCAGGTTTCTCAGGGTCCTGATGAACGGCTGCAGTGTGACGCTGTAACTTTTAATCTGGATTAGCCTCCTTTCACTCAGAGCCGTGTGGACGCAAACATCCCAGACGAACTTCAGCCGGGGACTGAACACATAAATATTACACATTCATGTTTGTTCACAGAACATTAAGATTACAAACAGGAGCCAAACTTTTCAGATTAAAACTGGTCTCTGCAGCATCAGGTCACATGATGCTGCTGGTCTGATGGTTTCAGACGTGATGTCACACAGGAGAGACGCTGAGGTCACAGTCTGAGAGGGAGTCTGTCCATGTAATGACATCATACTGAACGATGCACATTTAAATGTCCAGGATCACTTCCTGTATGTCTAACAGTTATTACTGTCCTGTCCCACCGGCTGCCTCACTCCTGTCTCGCTCCTCTTACTCCCCTGGATCCTGCGTCTCTGTGGCCGTGTTCAGACCACCAGCAAAGCCAGATTTTAGAAAGTCTGGACAGCAAAAAGTGTGGACGCTCACATCAGATTTCAGAGTGTCTTCTGCACCACTTACAACATGACACTCAACAACACTGTCAAATCAGAGGACGGGGGACAACAGTTCATGGACAGACGCTGAAATAAACTGTCTCTTTAGAGAGGGATGCGAGACGATGGAGCTTCAGCGTGTGGAGTTACTGAAGCCGACGTCATTATAACAGCAATAACATTAACAACAGGACAAACAGTGTTGATAATCTCACCCAGAGTCTCCTCTCAGGTTCAGTCTGAGGCTGTTTGACTCTGCTCACACCTGAACTTACATTTAATAGTGTTTTAACTTCACCATCTTCTCCGTGTTCATTGTCCTGTGTATTTATTTGCATGCTGTGTTCACTGATTTGCACTGCGATCTAAAAGTATGTGACTGTGGACTCTTTCTGCAGTGACTCTGAAGGTACAAACACCTTTAAGCAGAGTAAAGACATGAATCTGTGTGCAGACAGCAGCTTTGTAATGTTTCCACTCACACATTTGACTGTGCTGACTGACCTGGTGGCACTCATTCACACCTCATCACATCGCACTGGATCACCTGAGTGGAGCAGGCGGTCCTGGCGTCTGTCCTCACCCACGTTAACAAACCACAGCCTGAGATCAGACCTGACGTGCAGTACATGATGATTTCTACCTGTCTGTCTGAACTACTTGCTACCTGTGCTCCAGCACCTGGCTGAGTCCCTCCCACCTGATTGGACAGATGAGTGACAGCTGCAGCAGAGCCTCCTGATTGGAGCTTCTGCTGGCGCTGCATTCAGGAGCTCCTTGTAAACTCAGAAACTCTCTCTGGTGGAAATACTGCTGTAGTTCAGTTTAAATGAGGAAGAAATTAGCATCAGGTCAGTGACTGATGATCTACGTTATCTCTGAGCTTTGTAGTGACGGTTTTACTGCATCTGTTCAATGGTCTGATTGGAATTTATATATGACTGACTTAAATTGACTAAAGTTGATTTGAGGTGCATGTTTGATATCGGAGGTTTGTTGGAAATAATTCCTCTAAACAGACAGTAAAATAAAAAAACAGTTAGCATCAGCTGTTTGTGAGGCCTCAACACTTTCAACACCATGAAAAAACATCACATCTAATGTTAAAAAGGTTTATTAAACACAGTTTATTTTAAAATAAAAAGGTTTATTTTAACAGTGTGCAACCTGAATGTCTTAAAAAATGAGTCTACATGGACACCACATCTAACGTGATGTTTTAATCTGCATGTTAACATCTGGCTCACATGGTTTTATAGGGCTAGCATCAGTGTTAGCTCCTCCATCAGGCTAACATCAGTGTCAGCTCCTCCATCAGGCTAACATCAGTTTTCTCACAGACTGTGCTGTACGGTCATTTTAACTCCTCCAGTTTTTTAACTATGGTAGTACATTGTGTGTGTGTGTGTGTGTGTGTGTGTGTGTGTGTGTGTATCTGACCCTGTGCGGCGCCCTCTGCAGGTCAGCTGGTCGTGCGGGGGTGGAGCAGGAGACAGGGGCGGAGCCATGGAGTACCTTCTGGAAGTCCCTGATGCTGACTCTGCCGTCCAGGTCGGCGTCCAGCTTCCTGAGCAGCAGGTCCAGCTCCTGTTGGCCATAACGAGTCGTATTAAACCTCCTCAGGTAGGTCCTGTGTGTCACCTGCAGGTGGGCGGGGTCTCACCTCTGTGTTGAGCTGCTGCAGGCCCAGGTGATCACACACTGCCGTCAGGACACCTCCACCTCCTCCACCTCCTCCAACAACAACTCCCAGCTCCACCTCCTCCTGCTGAGGGCCTGGAGGACACACGAAAAGATTCAAGTTATTCTTGATCCATCGAGGAGTCGACCAGCTGCTCCAGAGCGTGACTGAAAGGTAAAGTGTCGCCTCCTACATCTCAAAGGACTGGACTGGACGACGCTGCCGCTCCCAAAAACTGACTGAAGTCTTTTAATCCAGGAACTAACACCTGAAGCTAAAGTTTTTATCTGGGTCAGGGTTTGAGAGTCCTGCACGCCTCGGCTCAGTCCATCATCAGCCATCATATAACCACAATATCTACATTAGCCAACCATCAATAAAGCCAGAAACATTAAGTTAAACACATTTACAAGACTTCAGGAAATCACTCCATCACATCAGAACTATGACAGACACTGTCCAGGTGTATTGTGGGTAATGTAGGACGGAGTGTTTTGCAGTTTGACCCACACTCGGGACTAAAGGTCGGGATATCTCCACCTCTGCTGCACACATTTCTGTTTTTAATGCGACTCACAGGTCTCCTGCTGGAGTTCAACTGGGAGAAGATAAATCGAGAGTGTTCACGATAAAACTACAGGCAGAGAAGAAGAAGTTAGAAATCCAGAATAAAGAGCAGAGCAGAGAGTACCTTTAGACTGAAAGTCCAGCTGGACATTCTCCTTCTGACTTCCTGCCTCCTCATCAGACTTCAGGCTCTGCAGAGAAAACATGGAGGTCACTGACAGCCTGCAACACACAGTGTGTGTGTGTGTGTGTGTGTGTGTGTGTGTGTGTGTGTGTGTTTGTGGTCTCTCCTCATGTAATCCAGTGAACACAGTGTGACAGATGTAGGCTAACTATTCTGGATGTTGCTGCAGCTTAACTCTCCAACGCTGACGGGTTAGCAACGACACACAGCGACTACACACAGCGACTACACACAGCTACACACAGCGGCTACACACAGCAGCTACACACAGCAACAACACACAGCGGCTACACACAGCGGCAACACACAGCTACAACACACAGCGGCTACACACAGCGGCAACACACAGCTACAACACACAGCGGCTACACACAGCAACAACACACAGCGGCAATGCACAGCGACTACACACAGCTACACACAGCGGCTACACACAGCAACAACACACAGCGGCTACACACAGCAACAACACACAGCGGCTACACACAGCGACAACA
Organism: Heniochus monoceros; assembly: GCA_029783685.1. Taxonomy (NCBI): domain Eukaryota; kingdom Metazoa; phylum Chordata; class Actinopteri; order Chaetodontiformes; family Chaetodontidae; genus Heniochus; species Heniochus monoceros. The sequence continues at coordinate 28,769,355 of JAPZEA010000003.1, read as the reverse complement.
CACAGCAACAACACACAGCGGCTACACACAGCAGCTACACACAGCGACAACACACAGCGGCTACACACAGCGACTACACACAGCAACAACACACAGCGACAACACACAGTGGCTACACACAGCGACAACACACAGCGACGACACACAGCGGCTACACACAGCAGCTACACACAGCAACAACACACAGCGGCTACACACAGCGACTACACACAGCAGCTACACACAGCGACAACACACAGCGGCTACGCACAGCGACAACACACAGCGGCTACACACAGCAGCTACACACAGCAGCTACACACAGCAACAACACACAGCGACAACACACAGCAGCTACACACAGCAACAACACACAGCGACAACACACAGCGGCTACACACAGCGACAACACACAGCGACGACACACAGCGGCTACACACAGCAGCTACACACAGCGGCTACACACAGCGGCTACACACAGCTACACACAGTGGCTACACACAGCGGCTACACACAGCAACTACACACAGCAGCTACACACAGCGGCTACACACAGCGACTACACACAGCAGCTACACACAGCGGCTACACACAGCGACAACACACAGCGACAATACACAGCGACGACACACAGCGGTGACACACAGCAGCTACACACAGCGGCTACACACAGCGACGACACACAGCGGCTACACACAGCTACACACAGCGGCTACACACAGCGGCTACACACAGCGACGACACACAGCAGCTACACACAGCGGCTACACACAGCGGCTACACACAGCGACTACACACAGCAGCTACACACAGCAACAACACACAGCGGCTACACACAGCAGCTACACACAGCGGCTACACACAGCAACAACACACAGCGACTACACACAGCAGCTACACACAGCGGCTACACACAGCAGCTACACACAGCGGCTACACACAGCGGCTACACACAGCAGCTACACACAGCGGCTACACACAGCAACAACACACAGCGGCTACACACAGCAGCTACACACAGCAACAACACACAGCAACGACACACAGCGGCTACACACAGCAACAACACACAGCAGCTACACACAGCGGCTACACACAGCGGCTACACACAGCGACTACACACAGCAGCTACACACAGCAAC
>JAPZEA010000003.1:28295991-28308638 GCA_029783685.1 Heniochus monoceros | reverse complement strand
AGGATTCAGAAGAAGCTCTTTTGTACGACTGCTGTGTGTGTGTGTGTGTGTGTGTGTGTGTGTGTGTGTGTGTGTGTTGTCTCTGTATCCTGGTGAAGGCTGGACATTAGTGGGGTTAAGTGCTTCAGAGTCAGACCCTCCACCCAAAGCAGCGACACCAGGCTTTGATCTGTTGTTTTTACTCTGCCGACACAGCAGCTGGTTGTTCCGTCCTGAAGTGAGGAAAACTCCTAAATATGATGAGAACCACATGTTAATCTGTTTTTAATCTGGCTTCTTATCGCTGTGATTTCCAGAGCTGCATGGTGAAAGGTGATACTCAGCTTTGCTGTGCTGATTCATCACTTTAAGGCTGATTTCAAGGTTCTGAGGGAGGTTTTTAAGTTAAGTAAAATTTTTTGCTGCCATCAGAAATGTTCAGAAGCTCTTCTGTTTCTTCCAAGTTTGTCTCTGATTTAATTTAAACGGCATCAAAAATAGTGTAAAAAAGCCAAATATACCACACACACACACACACACACACACACATTTATGGCCTTAATGAATGAACTGATGAATTATCTTTATTTACACAGCAGAGCCATGTCTAAGATGCGTTGCAAATGTTAGCATAAAGACTGCGAGCAGGGGGACACAGCGAGTCTGTCTCCGTCCAAAGTTCAGGAATACAACAAGCAGCAGCTGTTAAAGTCCCTGATGAAGTGAGAGATGTGATGGGACTATTTCCTCTCTGCTGTCTCTGCAGCAGCAGCCGCAGCACAGCCAGAGCCTGAGGTTATACATGTATTCATACATTATACACCGAGCCTCGTTTTGACCTCCTCGCCTCCTCAGCTGTGTGAACTGACGTCACTCACTGTCAGTCATACAGGTCAGTTCAGCAGTGACAGCATTATTACAGGATTACCTGTGCAGGTAACATACAGGTAGGTTTGATTGGTCTAGCTGGAGGCCAGTTTCTCTCTCGCACTGCCGTCTGTGCACACAGAAACAGATTGAATAAATGAAGCAAAGCCGAATCACAAACAGTGTGGTGATTTCTGCTTCTCCACAGAGCTGCTAGATTCAGAGTGAGAAACCCCACAGACCCACAGCTCAGTGAGCTTTTGTTAAATGTGTTTTTTTCCAGAATTATATAACTGTAGTTTTGTAGATGGAGACGTCACTGCAGTCCTTAAACTAACCAGCAGGAACCAGAGTAACCTGCTCAGGTTAACAGTTAACTGTGTGAAAGGTTTGCTGTGTGTAGATAAGGGACAGATTGATGTTACTCTTGTGTATTTTAAACGGACAGGAAGCCGAGAGTCGTACATTGAGTTCTTTATTTTACAAGATGGCAGCAGGTGAGTCGTCGGCCTGAAGTCGTTTATCAGTGTCGAGCTGTGAGGCTGAAGGAGGAGGAAATACCTGAGTGTGTATAACAGTGAAGAGTGAGAGGTTTGACTCCCACTGAGGCCACAGACAACACGACACAACTCGACACACCAGTTTCATTGTTCATCAGAAAGAACATGGCAGTGTTATCTGGCTTCAGCCAACAGTTATTTCCATTATTGATCAATCTGCAGGCTGTTTTGTTGGTTCGGCTTGTTTGGTCTATAAAATGTCAATGAATGGTTGAATAGTTACCACTGAATATCAAATACTATTTCTGTGTGAAATGCTCATCCCGAATAGCAAGCCTCTGTAGCCCTTATTGAAATTAAAAGTTTTATTTGACCAACAAAAGCTAGAACACAAGGAAATATTTAGACATACCGATAAACAATTATCACACATGTAAACTAACGTGTGTTGGTCTTAAACTACAGTTTGCTTGGAATAGTTAATTGTAAAAAGAATAATTGGATTTTTTAATGACATTCTTGGCAGTAAACCCGTCCTGCAGTTGTTGTGGTCATGTAATGTTCTACTTTTAACTGAGGACAGTGGAGGCTCCTAAAAACAGTCCATAGGGGGAAACATGATCCGGCTCTGCTGATGTATGAGCTTTCCATGTTGTTTAGTTTAATAAGTTTAACAAAGCTTTGGCGAAAGCACATAATGAACGTTGAAGCTGTGCAGACTGCGAGCAGCTCGTGATGATGGCCATGCAGGTCTGTACTCTGCTGCTCAGTCTGCATGATTAGGCTGAAAGTACATTAGTTTCCACTGATGTGTGTCGGCTGTAACCCGACCAGGACCGCAGCGAGCTGAACCGAGCCTCGGGTAACCCGGCCTGACATCCAGTCCCGACCTCTCAGCTGATCTTTGCCCCCTCGTGTCAGAGGACTTCGGTGGATTATTTGCAGCATGTTGAGCAAAGAGCAGGTGCAGGAAGGACGAACTGGTTCTTGTGGGTTTTTTAGGTTTGTTCAACAGGTTGAGCTGAACCTCTAGCTTCATCTGTCCTGAAGCTGAGAGCCTGCTGTGAAGGTCCAGAGGAGCTTCCTGATGTTGGTCATTTTCTGGATTTACACTGTTGTTGTAGCCTCATAGTTGGACTCGAATTAGACATTTTGATATTCAGACAATTAGACGTTTGACTTCATTATGTGGTTTTAAATCATTCTCATGTTGTTTTGTGTTTAGGAGGGTGGAGGTTGTAGTTTTGCCTAAATAATCATCTGTCAGCTTAAAGAGTTTTTCCAACTGATCCAACACCATGAGAACAACAGCAGACCTGTTAATCACTGAAAAAGAGGAAGAAGCAGGCTGCCATTTTAACACGTGGCAAACAATGTTTAACATGAGCACAGTCCAAAAAACCCAACATCAACCACAAGCCAGTTTCATGCCAACAGACTGACATCATCTTATTCACCTAATGATAATAATAACAATAAAAATAACACTGATTATAAGTTAAACCAGCCGAATACAAAGTTTAGGTTGTACCTGAGAAGTTGTTGTGAAACTGTTTGGAAGCCACGCAGCCTCCGTCTGGTAGAAGTTAGTTTCTGTAATTTATCAGGAAATATACCAAAATGTGTCGAGCCTTCACTTCCTGCTGCAGGTTTAACATGTCTGCAGCCAGATGAAGCGGCTGTTGTTCACAGCTATGTTTAGGTTATCGTGTGATGTTGACTCTAATCTGGTTACATTTGCTCACGATGGCCCAGTTACACTGCATGTTGTGTCCGTCCCAGAGTCTGTTCAATAAGAACAGAAGAGCAGAAGTCAAAAATATAGAAACACACTTGTGACTTCATGTTAACATGAATGCACACAGTGATGTTCTACTCTAAATGATTATTGTCTGGATTTACACTGGATTTACAGCCTGCTGCTGTAGAGAAATGTGTGTTAAAGTGTGTCTCATTGGTTCACTCCTGCAGGTCTTCTTCATGGCTGGAAGCTAAACCTCGACAGCAGAGGTAACCAAACAAAACGGCCTCATAACAATCATTTTGGCCTCATAATTAGCAGATTCTAAAATCATCATAAATGTGATGTTACAAACTAATTCCCTGAAGCTTTGGATGTAAATTAGTCCAATAAATTCAATAATCAACTAAAGATTTAAACAATTTCCCCTCTGGGATCAATAAAGTATATCTGATTCTGATTCTGATTCTGAGATTGATTTCTGCAGGTTTTTGACTGATCGTCAAGCTTGATTTTTGTTCTTTATTCTCATAACGTGATGAAACGATGATGAAATATGAAACAGTGTGTTACTGTTCTTCAGTGTCACAGCAGCAGATACTCTTAATTATATTAACCTGTTGTTAACCTGAGGGGTGGAGATGCTTCCTGCTGTCTGCAGGTGATCTGGTGCCTTGCTGAAGAGCACCTCCCTCGTACTCGTCACTTTCCTCTCCTGTCTGTTTCCTAATGACTTCAGGGATCACGTTGTTAGGCTGCAGGTTAAACACTTTGCTCAGTGGCACGCTGTGTTTGAAGGAGAGGAGATCATGTAGTACAGATCATTTGCTAATCCGCCCTGTGTAACTACAGTTCCCATAATGCTTTGCAGGATATAAAGAGGAGTTTCCATGGATTCAGTCAGATTCAGTTTTTTAGCTTATATTTGATTACAGTTTGGTAAATTGGTGCTGACAGTATGAACACTGAACCTATGGGAGGAAACTCCAGTACTACCGAAAAACCACATCTCTGGTTTATATCCAGTCAGAGGGTTTCTGAACGACGTCTTTATATTCTTTTTGATTTGAGTTACAGGGATCTGAAAATCAGTGTTGAGCTGAGTAAATAACTCTTTAATCTGGGTGAAAAGTTTCTTTGTTTGCTGGATTATTTTGATATTATGATGATATTTAGTATTATTAGGTTCCAAGGTAGAGTTTGCTAAAAGTACTATTAATGGTAATTCTGGTGTCATGGCTTCAGACAAACAGGCTGCTTTGAAAGCACCTGAATATAATCCACCAAAACCTGTTTGTGGATCATTCTGAGAAGGACATAGTACCATGTAGTTGTGCTTCAGTTCAGCTCCATAACATAGTTTAAGTCGTTATTCGTGTGTTTCTGGAGTTTTCACTTTGGACTTCCTGCATTTTGTACTTTCCTGCCACATGTAATAAAATAGAGTTTAGTTAATTTGGTTAAAGAACCAGAGGCGGCCTGGTTTCATCTCTGTCTGCCTTTGTACACCATCTGCTCTTTGGCTGAACTAACAGCAGCTCAGGATGTAGCTTTGGCATCATCACTGAAGCCATGTTGACGTGTCAAAGTGTTTTGCGGCTTCGCTCGTGGCTGCTGAAGCTTTGAGAGTGTTTGTTGTACAACACGTTCACATCGTTTGGATTATGTGATTTGGAGCATGTCTGCAGTGTTTTGTCTGGCCAAGATGACTCTGTTGCCCTCTTGTTGCTCACTTCAGTCAAATATGAGGATTACAAACTGCTAAGCATGAGCACCTCCTCCTGATCAGAGGGGACTCTTCCTCCTCCTCCTCCTCCTCCTCCTCCTCCTCATGACAGCTGCCTCTCTTTGTGCTTTCAGCCTTCTTTACTGTCTCCATAGCAAACTGTCACACTGTCCTATGACAGGGACATTCTGTCTGTTCTGTCCTCCCCTCGATACCCAATGAAACCTCGAGCCTTTAACAAACGTCCACGTACTGCAGAGAAGTTGGAGAGTAAACAGTGCAGACGTGCAGTGACTCCCAGCCTCAGTCCGCTGTTTTCATGTTTTCATGGGAACAGTATGAAGAAATTAGGCTAAGAAGCCCCTGCAGGCACCTGTGTGTCCCCCTCTGGCTTTTCTTAACTACACTGATGTAACACAGAAGCTGTGATTAAGACGTCCCAGCTGAGAATTTCATATTAAACTAACTCATTATGTAAGTTCAGGGTCATTTCTAATCGACAGGATTTCTGTCTCTTCCCCTGGTTTTCTTCTTCTGGGCTGACAAACTGACTAAACTCACTTTCTGCTGCTTTCTCTGGTTTCTTCCACAGATGTACCTTCTCCTTCTAAAGCTCAGCCTCATCCTCTGATGCAATTCCCTACAGGCAAGTTTTCTCTGCTCGCTGTGTTTCCCCGTCCTCGTCCTTTATTTTCTTTCATCTCGTCCTTAGTTCTCCAGCCTCCTGTTTGTCATTGAAGTGGCAAAAATAACCCATTGCATGCATGTCGCTGTGTATTTTTGTCACCTGTAACAGCATTTACATAGGATGCTTGTGGATTTGTTTGAGTATCTTTGAAAGACTAAATTTAACGTTTGACTTCGCTTGTGTTTGTGTTGCATTGTGACTCACATGTGATTGTTGTTGTAGAGTAGACTGACATGAACTTACTGAAGTATAGATGTAGAGGAATAATGATTCTCCTCAGTGATTGACAGGCCTGAAACAGTATTGGTGTTCAGAATATTTTGAAAAAGGTCTTTGAGAGGAATCATTATCTGCTGTCGCTGAACAGTCTGTGTTTGTAAGACACACTGGGCATGGTTTATTTGTGCCAGATCTGGGGCAAAAAATGATTTTACCATCATGCATCAAACCATGGTGGTATACCAACACCAGACAAATGCTGTCAAAGCTTGACTGTGGACGGTAGTCTGCTCTCTGCCTTTGTTGTCGTCCTGTTTGATTCCAAAAAACATTACTGACTATTAAAGCTATAAAACTAATAACAGTGGCCTGAAGGCAAAAAAAATTTTTGCCTTTTCCAACACTGAAAAGATGGATTTATATTTTTATCAGATCTTATTGTAGGTTTGGCTGCTACATTATTCTCAGAAAATTGATTACTAGGAAATGGAAATGGGGCAAGACCATTAAGTCAAGTAGGGAAACAACTGGTACCAGTTTTACAGACATATTTTGAACAAGAAACAAAGATATTTTTTCTCAAACTGTCCATCATGGACAGCATTTGGATTTTGAGAGAAACTCCACATTAGATCTTGTTTTGAACAGAAGTCGTCTGTTGACCCAACTTCACAGCTGGGTATGCTTCCTCTGGTAACCTGGTCAGTAACCTGCACCCAACTGTGACGTAGAGTTGCATTAAAGTGCACTAGTTGTCAGTCCTGTTCTTGGAGACCTTTTTAAAGTGTATATTACACAATTAACTGCAGCTAAACACACTTTGCAACACACCTACCACATATAACTGCAACTGCACAATCAACTGTCAGCCACCATATTAATGCTAATAATAGTTTTAACTTCCAAATAAGAGCTCACTGTTTTTTAGATGACTTCATCCAGGATTAACAAATCAATCCTCAAACAAAAGTTCAAAGAACCAAATTAGCTGGATGAGAATTAATAGGCTAACATACTGTTATTATGCTAAAATACTCCTAAATTAGTTAAGGGAATATTAAGAACATGGCCCAGATTTGCTAAATTGGGTGTGTTCACCCACTCTCGATTGGCTAAAGACCATGGACAGCTTAATAAGTGGACACCATGGACAGCTTAATAATGGACACCATGGACAGCTTAACAAGTGGACGGAACTTCCAGGTCTGAAAAGTGAAGCTGGTGCAGAAGTGCCTTAAACCTGCATTCTTTCTAATGGCCAGCAGGGGACAACTGCAGTGGTTGTAAAAAAAAAAGTCTGATTGTGTGTAAGCTTATGAGAAAATAATTCTACCTCTCATTTGATTTATTACCTCAGTAAACATTTTCCTAATGAGTTTATGTTTTCAGTCACTTGTTTCAAGTCTTCTTCAATACAACAAGATGTTCATTTTGTAAATTATGGTCCCATTTACGGTAAAATAGACGTTAAAGCAGGGTCCTTTAGGGCGTGGCTGCCTTGTGATTGAGAAGCCGCTTCTACAGTGTGTCCCTGCACTCAGTCAGACCCAATCAGAATAGAGGTGTAGCAATGCATATCCTCCCCAGAGCCACCCTTTTGTCTAAATATGGTCACTTCTGGCTACAAAAAACAAAATGGCGACAGCCATAATGCCAAACAGCAGTCCATAAACCAACAGGCGATGTCATGGTGGCTCCATCTGCTGTTTATTACTCAGCCTATGCTGAACACACACAATTTAGCCATTTAACCATTTAGCCATTTGTGTAGTGTGTCGTCACCACCAGCTGTCAGTACAAATGTTATTGTTAGACTTAGTATTAGTTTAAAACTTCCGTTTTTTCTCTCTTTCATTGAAGAAATGGCAAGAAACTGACATGAATATGTGACACCTTCGACAGGTGGATATAATGTTCGTACTGTCAGTCTTCTTGGAATAAATAGAACCGATCAATGATTGATCAAACTGTGTGAACGGTCTACCAGCCACAGCTAACCTTTTGGCAGCACTTGTCTGGCCCTGATGGTTCTCCCCAGGTGTGGTGGGCACTGTAAGGAATGGAGTATGTCTTTGATATGTGCTGTATTGCATTCTCCCTCCTCCCTCTCTACTCAAGCACTTGGGCAGAAGGGTGATTCCCCTGCTCCCATCTCTCCTCTCTCCCCTCTTCACTCCCCCGACTCTCTGGAGGAGCTCTCTCTGACCGAGAGTCCCAACCAGCCCCCTACTTCGGGATCTGCTGCACCTTTGGGCTCCTTCTCCACTGAACCCCCCACTACTCATTCCAAGGACATGCCTTGGGTGGGTGAAGAGGGTGGCACTGGACCGGGCCGTAGTAAGAATAAGGAAGACCTTCTAGATCCGTTAGCTGGTCCTTACCTGAGTTTAGGGAAAGACCCAGGGCCTCATAATCCGTGTGAAGACAGCGGAGTTTCCTTTTCACCTGAGGAGAAGATGATTAGCTCAGACAGGTCCTCCACTGGTCCCTCCCCCGTGAACCCCCAGATGAAGATCCCTGAGTCTCACCTTGCCTCCTCTAACCCAACAGAGCACTGGGATTCACCTTTCCTAGCATCTCAAGACAACTCCAAGGTCTCCATGGATACCTTCTCCAAGGACACAGCTCCCATTAGCTCCTCCAGGTATGAGCAGGACCTGCACAGCAACCAGTCTGATGAAGATGATGACCTGATGTATGAAGTGAAGAAGAATAATAACCCATTTGAGGGCTATTCTCCACTGGCGGACAGTGGCTACTCCCATTTTGGAGACTCCAAGTCTGACAGCAGGGCCTCAAAAATGTCGGAGAGTCCGACTCCGGATCTGGTCCAGTATGGCCAGACTGGAGAATCCCAGGATACCCCACCATCTTTCTTAGAAGAAGGGAAGACATTTGAGACAGGCAAGATGGCCGCTGACTCGCTCATGCAGTCGGTGAGTCTGTTTCCATCTGGTCTTAAAGATGATGATGAAGAGGAAGAGGAGGATTCTGCTCTGCCACCATCACTTCCAGACATCCTGAAGTCTTCTCCACTCAACCCTGACAAAATCGACTCCGGCTCCTCGGAGGGAAGCCCGGAGGAGCAGAGTCCCATTCTTTAACGGAAGATGATGGAGTCACCCAACCCTCCGATCAATCTGTCAGCCAACAACCCGTTTGCCTTTGATGCTAAAGTGTCCCTGCTAAAGGAGATGACCGAGGAGATGGAAGTGAGAGCAGCCGACAAAGCAAAAGGTGAAGACGACAAAAACTTTGGTGCATTTGATCTTGTCAAAGAGGCAGAGGAAACCACCCCCACTAAGGTCAAGGAAGAGGAGCCTGTGAAGATCGAGCAGAAGGATTGGTTTTCAAGCCACGATTCTCCCAAAATGACCGAAAAGTTTGAGCCACTTGACTTCCAGAGCAAGAAGACCCCCGCCGAGGATTCCGATTCAGAGTCGCCAACAGCAGACTCCCTGTCTCCAGTCCTGGAAGCCATGGCTAAGAACCCCGCCAGCTTCCAGGTGGAAACAGAGAAGAAGGACCTGACGATGGAGGTGGAGGAGCCAGAGGTGGCCGAGGAGGTCTCTGAGCACGAGGTCTCGTCTGAGGAGTTCGAGTTCATTGAGCGACCACCCAGGGGAGTTATCGATGAGTTTCTCGAGGCTCTCGATACTTCCAAGTTTGCCTCCGCCAAGCCACCAGAGATCCCCATGGATGATGATCTGAGCTTTGAGCAGAAAGATGTGGCTCCAGTTTCTGCTCCACCTGTGACAAATGTAGCCCCGCCCCCCGAGGTGGAACCAGAGGCTCCCAGTCAGAGCTCCTACCGCCTCCTCACCCAGGCCTCCCCCCAGAAGAGCAAGGCGGAGCTGGAGAAGCTCGACATTCAGCAGGCGCCACCCCAAGCGCCGCTCACCCATTCCCCCGTCAGCAAACCAGAGGAGGCAGCCACCAAGAAGAGCGCTGAGGGCGGCAAACTGTTTAAGATGCCAAATGTGAACATAAGAGCAGGTAAAATAAACCAGTTCCGGCATGGAAACCACCACCCCACCCCCCCACATCCTCCTCAGTTTTCACTGGCACCTCCATGTTCATCGGCATAATTTTCATCCTCATGCTTTTATTCTCCTCAGTTATTTTCAGCCAACCTGCAGCCGGTGTTTACTTTAGATCCCATCACTTCCTCCTTAGCGTCACCTTTCCTTTCTTGCATCGTCCCTTTTTGCATTTTGTTTGGAAGTTAACTCCTGCATTTTGTACCGTGTGGTTTAATTTGTGTGGTTGTGTGTTCCATTGTGGTTCAGCCTTTGCTTTCACTGCATTTTGTGCATTTGTCTCATCAGAATAACATCATTTCCTTCTCCCCGATCACTTCATTTTGTTATTTCTTTTTGATGTTTACATGTTAACATGTGGTAAGTAAAATGTTACTTTTCATGTTTTTCTCTGGTCTCTTGAAAACCTGAGCTCCTTTTTCTTTTTAGAAAAACACTAAAGACATTTCACACCTGATGAGCAGAGACGAGAATCACACAAACACTCGTTTCTATTTGCTCTCTGAGCATTTTTGCTGTCGAATCGGATTCCCTTTGCCATCTGGATTTAGCTTCTCTCTTCTCTGGAAATAACTCGAGATGCCAATCTGAAACCCAACACCACCCTATAGACCCCAGCACCCACCCCCAGCTACACACACCCACACACAGAGCTACCAACCACGCCCTGTTCATGACTGAATAAGCTGCCACTCTGATTTATTATGTGCTTTACGATCTCTTCCACACCGTCGTACACGGTTGCATCAGATTTTATCCACCTGAAGCAAAACACTGAATATCATTTAGTGATAAACTCTGTGCCAAATAACCTGAGCTGTAATGACTTTAGCAGGTGTTGAACTTTCTATCTCGCCTCGCTAAATATTTACCGAGCTGGATTATTGAGTTTAAAGCTGGAACATTCCTGCTGTTTGAATCGTAATGAAGCAAAGGTGGTGAATATTTCCAGCTTTTCTAGTGTGAGGATTTGCTGCTTTTTCAGCTTTAATACCACAGGAAACTGAAAATCTTTAGGTTTTGGACAGTTGGTCAGACAAAACAAGACATATGAAGGCGTCTTCTGTTTTTATTTTATTTTATTTTTTGGACAGTTTATGAAAACAGTGGTCAGTGGCAGCCATGAGGAGGATCATCAGTGTTGTGTCTGGAAATAACCAGGGTTATTTCTTCCATTAATAAAAGATCAGTCCTGCAGTCGATAAACAGACCACCTGATAAATACGATGCTGAACTAGATTTTAGATTTGCCTTTGATATTCTATCTAATATCCAGGACAAGTGTAAAACCCAGTGTTTGATTCATGGTTACTGAACGCTGAGGTAGTTGTGAGAAGATAAAACTGTGATGAAGCGTCTCTGAAGCATCGTTTCATCAGACGAGGCAGAGTGGCGTCCTCCTCCAGGCCTTTTACAGAGTGATGAATCACCTCTGAGGCTCCTGAACGTGACACACTTGGTCTTCATTTTAATGGATGACTCAGTTTTATTTAAACTGATATCGATCAGTTAATATACACACACTCATGTTAATGCCTGCACACACACACACACACACACACACACACACACTCTCACACAGGTACTGTGTAACTAGAGCAGTAGGACTTTGCTCTTTGGGATGAGCTGCTGACACTTTAGCTGTGTGTGTGTTGGAGGGATCTCCTGTTAATTAAAGCCTCCTCCTCTTCCTCCTCCTCCTCCTCCTCCCTGCATTGCGACACTGGCAGGCCCACAAAGGGTTCTCCGACCCAGAAACCACTCAGCAAATGTTCTTCATTACGCAACTGGAGGTGCAGAGCTGCGATCTGAACATAAATCTCACAGATCGTCTTCGTCACTCAGCTCGCTTCTTTTGTTGCTTTTGTTTGTGTGACTTATGTTTTATGTCTTCACACAAATGCAACACAGGGTTATTATTACGGCTGTAACTGACATTTATTTCACTTATTAATTATTCTGCTGATTATTTTCTTGATTAATCAGTTCAGTTGTTGGTCTATGAAATCTTTTCCGGAGCCAAAGACTCTTCAGACTTATTGTTTGTATGAGCAGCAGTCCAAACCCAAACATATCAGATTTATGATGAACAATAAATCAATTATCAAAATAGTTCTGTATACTGACTAATTGATTAATTGACTATTTGTTGGCACTGAAAGAGGTTTCGATTGCATCTGTGATCTTAATCAGACACAGACGTGCTGTATAAATGTAAATGCTCTGTTTTAATGAGTTAATGTGGTAACTGGAGATAACGTCTCAGTCATGGAAAATAAAGTCATTGAGTTTTTACTTTTAGAAAATGTTAACGCAGTGAACAGCACCTAATGTTTGGTGTTCATTTACAGACAACTCAACTGATTCAATGTTTGAAAATGAGCCAAAATGAACTCAGACTGACGTCAGGATGATGTTCCAAAAATGAAATGAAATGAGCTGTTTGAGGTGACGTATTATTGGCAGGATTTTACTCAACTATCACCGAATCATAAAGTGATTTCATTAGCATGCAGTTTGATGCTGCTTTACATGTGTTTTGTGAGGGAAAAATCTAATGAACTTCATCACTACCTGAATATGAAGGTGTAACTGTAGTCCAGTTAATACTCTGAATCACGGCTGTGTCGTCAGCCCGGCGGTTACAGAGCAGTTATTCAGAGAGTCCGGTGAAAGTGAAGAGTCACGTCATGCTGCCTCGTCCTCACGGATACAAACTTTGTACTTTTACGTAATCGTCTCTTTCACCACTGAAGTTCACCGGTTCGTGAACTGCAGGTCGCAGGTTTGTTTCCGTCAGGGCAGCGAATGATGAAGAGCCAGCAGGTCGTCCCTGGAGACGAGTCGTCCTCCAACAGATCTGATAGTTAGACAATCTGTTAGGTCC
>JAPZEA010000003.1:28133832-28148378 GCA_029783685.1 Heniochus monoceros | reverse complement strand
AACTTTCCCCTGACTTCTCATCTCATGCATCATCACATCAAAATTTTAATTTGTCCATTTCCATCAGCCCCAGGTGATTCTGTTTAGGGCTAATTAGCAAGTGTTAGCACGCTAACACGGTAAACTTTGTGCCTCTGTGAACATTATACTTCTGTATTAAACCACTGTCACATTTTAGAGAGTTGACTCTTACATTTAGCTCAAAGCAACACTGAACAAACTCACAGAACTGCTTCTCTGGCTGCAGACTCACCTGTTGGGAGATATTGTAGATGTCAAAAAAAAAAAAAAAAAAAAATCACATGGGGCAGTGTTGGTGCCATCATACATTAAAAAACACAGCAGTTTATAATACTACATTATTGGATTTTCAGCAAGGCAGCAGCAGGAGACTTGTAAGTGTATGCGCGATAAGTATCCTTGTGCAGAGTGAGCCTCTCTCAGATGCACTTGATGAAGTTTAATGTATTTGTTGTACATTTTTCAGATCACACAGCACATTGATGTTTACAAAAGAAATGACTCAGACATGCTTTGCACTGGATTTCGAAGAGGCTAAATGATGTAAGTGAACAATAATTATTGAAAACATGAAGGGGGCCTTTGCCTCTGCAATCTGAATATACTCGCACTGTGTTGTCTTTTTTATGCACTTACTTACCTTGCAGGCTACTGTGCAGCCATGCCATCTCTAGCACCTCAACCTTTTCCTAGACAGCAGTCAGCTCTGATCCTGACTGAAGACTGAAGTCTTGGTTAGTGCTGTGGATCTGATATTAGCAGGCTGGGATGGGTCTAGAAACTTATGGGTTTGCAGACTGAACCCATGCGGAATGCCTCGCCTTGATGTGATTTGCAATGCACCTTGCAACAACTTTTTAACGGTGGCATCTGAATTTCATTAGTTGAGTCGCATTCTGAATCCATTTCCAAAGATTGTTTTAATTTTTACTAATTTATTCGCACCAACTTAACATGATGTTCATGTGTGGGCAAAAATTCGGAGGTGCAGGCACTTCGTACCATTTATAAATTCATCATGAGATTTCTAGATTCTTAACAACTGAACAATTGTGTGCGTGTGTTTGTGTGTCTGTCCAGTAATCTGTGAACAGAAGCAGATGAACTCCTTGATCGGGTGGATCAATGTGTTTAGTAAAAGCCCAGAGGGACAAAGACAGAAGGGAGTGAGAGAGAGTAAAGGAAAGCGAGAGAAACAAAGCGAGAGAGCAGAAGATCCATTGAGTGTGTTTTTTGTGGCTGAAGAATCGTCCCCAGTGGCTTTGAAAAGAGGGATAATCCTGTCAAGTAAGCAGACCTTTGGATATTCATGACTGGCCGAGCGGCTCCGCGGACTGAAGGAGGACACAGTCAGGATGGGATTAAACATCAAAGTGAATCTGAGGAGTGCAGGACTGGGACATGAATCAACCAATGCAGAAACACAGAGGTCTCAGAGGGGTGTGCTGGGGGCCAGTGGGGACCAGTTGTCTGGTGGGTGGACAACACTTTGAATGACTCTGGGATGAGGCCCTCCTGAAGGCCATTCAGGAGAGTGATATGGTGTGGTGTGTGCACCTGCCCCCCAATCTGAGAAACATATAGACACACAAGCATTGAATTTATCAACAAAATAAGTGCTGGTTACTGTCGTCCTTCAGAGCTGTGGTGGCAAAAATGATACACCGGTACTTTTTTTCACTTTTGGTCTGGGTCTGTTTTCCATTCTTTAGACCAGGTCCCTCAGTTCCAATGAATGGAAATCTTCTACAGCATGCAACAGTGTGTCAACAATTTGGGGACAACCCCCTCCTGTTTCAACATGACAGTGCCAGCGTTCACAAAGCCAGGTTCATAAAGAAATGGTTTTCCCAGTTTGGTATCGAGAACCTGACTGACCTGCTCACAGCCCTGACCTCAACCACATTTAACTCCTTTGAGATGAGCTGTGAACAGTTTTCGACCTCACTAATGCTCTTGTGGCTGAATAGGAGCAAATCCATGCAGCCAGGTTCAAAATCTGATGGAAAGCAGCTGGAGGCAGGCTGAAATATCAGCAGGTGGTTTTAGGTTCACATATGGGTGTAATGTTATGGCATCCACAGAGGATACTATGGTTTATTTGTCCAGATTTAGAGATATGCGTTTTTGTGATTTCTTCTTTTATTGCAATACACAAATTAAGCTTGTGATTTTCAAAGAATTGTTGGTCAGGGTGGAGGGGTGGCTAAAATAAAAGACTTTCATCCAGGAGACCAGGGCCAGTGTCCCGTTTGAAACCAAAACTCAACGTTGACTTATTTGTAAGTTAACCTGCGTAACGTATTTAAGTTATGTCACACACGCAACATACTTAACTAATGTCATATACTTATTTGAAAACAAACCATGATCTTTTCTTAAACCTATTTAAGTAGTAAACTCCGACTGTTTCATAATGTTAAACACATGTCAGAAATGCCTTCTGGCAGAAAGTCTCAGACACTAAAGGGTGTCCTCTGTCTTTGACAGTCTCTCTCTCCTTAATACACTCCCCACACATACATAGACAGGTACACTGATGTGAAGCCTATACTTTGGGAAACCAGCAAAATGGGTGTCTGTGTGCGTGTCTGTGTGTGTGTGTGTGTGCGTGTGTGTGTGTGTGTGTGTGTGTGTGTGTGTGTGTGTGTGTGTGTGTATGTGTGTGTGTGTGTGTGTGTATTACTCGTGGTTGAGATGAATCTGTTTACACAGTCCCATTGCAGTGACTAGTTTTCATTAGGGGGAAAAAAATCCCAAATGTAAAATCACTAAATCTTAGGATGAAGACCGGGGTCAAGGTTAGTGTTAGGGTATGTCTCCAGGAAATAAATGGGTTAGGGTCTATGTAATGTCCCCAAAAACGATGGAAACACAAGTGTATGTGTGTGTGTGTGTGTGTGTGTGTGTGTGTGTGTGTGTGTGTGCACGCGCCCACACCAGTGGATGAATTATGTAAAGGCTGGTTAGTCTCACTCTCCCTGCATGACTGTAAAAATGGAGAATTTCCTGGAAACATTCTCTTCAGGAATTTAATGGCTTTGGATGAGAAAAATTAACACTAATTAAAATCAGTCAAACAGCAGGACACACTCAAATTTAACCAATCACTGTCCAGAAAATAATCTGACGTTGAACCACCGCTGAATAACACCTGAAGGCCTTAACAAACACCTCAGCGTCCCCTCGTCTGCGCCTCCTCACCTGCTGTTTCTTGAGCAGGATGTTGACGGAGGTGAGGTCTTTGCCGTAGTCGTCGGACTGCAGCTGTCCCTCCAGGCTCGCCAGCCACTTGTCCAGGTCGGCGCAGCTCTGCGTGAACAGCTCCGCCTTGTTGGCGTCAAACAGACACTTGGCCTTGGTCTGGGTGGTCGACTCCAGGTCCTCCCACATCATCCTCAGAGACGCCAGCTTCTCTTTAACCATGGCCTCCGTCTCTGGTTTCTCTGCCATCAGCGCCTTCCCGTCCTGAAAGACAGCATCTGTGTTCAGTACTCAGCTCTGATTGGCTGATGAAACAGGATGTCTGCTGATACGATAATCACATCTGAGTTTTTTTTACATTGAGATAAACTCAAATCAAATCTCTGAATAAGCTGAGAACAGACAAGCTGAACAGAGGAGCTGCAGCAGAGAACACTTCATCCCTCCACCCTTCCTTCCTTCCTTCTTCCCTCCATCTTCCATCCTTCCCTCCACCCTTCCTTCCATCCTCCTCCTTCCCTCCTTCCTTCCCTCCATCCTCCACCCTTCCTTCCACCCTTCCCTCCATCCTTTGCTCCATCCTCCACCCTTCATTCCTTCCTTCCCTCCATCCTTCCCTGCTTCCTTCTGTCCATCCTCCACCGTTCCCTCCACCCTTCCGTCCATCCTCCATCCTTCCCTCCACCCTTCTCTCCACCCTTCCCTTCTTCCTTCCCTCCATCCTCTATCCTTCCCTCCTTCTTTCCCTCCATCCTCTCCTCCATCCTTCTCTCCTTCCTTCCCTCCACCCTTCCCTCATTCCTTCCCCCCATCCTTCCCTCCATCCTCCATCCTTCCCTCCTTCCTTCCCTCCACCCTTCCCTCCATCCTTCATCCTTCCCTCCTTCCTTCCCTGCATCCTCCTTCCTTCCCTCCATCCTCCATCCCTCCCTCCTTCCTTCCCCTCACCTTCCCTCCATCCTCCACCGTTCCCTCCATCCTTCCCTCTTTCCTTTCCTCCATCCTCCACCCTTCCCTCCTTCTTTCCCTCCTTCCTTCCCTCCACACTTCCCTCCATCCTCCACCCTTCCCTCCATCCTTCATCCTTCCCTCATTCCTTCCCTGCATCCTCCTTCCTTCCCTCCATCGTTCCCTCCATCCTCTACCCTTCCCTCCACCCTTCCCTCTTTCCTTCCCTCTGCCCTTCCCTCTGCCCTTCCCTCTGGCCCACCTTGTCGATCTTGTCCAGCCATTCCTTGTTGGACTGCAGCTCGGCCATGAAGGCCTGGTGTTTGAGCCACTTGCTGTGGAGGTTTCTGGCCTCGTCGTACGACATGTCCTGAGCCGTCAGCATCTTCTCGTTGATCCACAGGGACAGCTGAGGACACACAGACAGCAAATGACCTCAAATACAAACCACAAACAACAACATCTGCTCGGCGGCAGACGCTGCACCACGTTCCTGCAGGTTCTATGTTAACATGAAGAGTTCTGTGTGGTTCACCTCCTGACAGTCCTGCAGGAACTTCTGCAGGTCTCTGTTGTCCTTCAGCCTCGTCAGCAGGTCGCTGGCGGCCGCTCGGTTCTTCTTGTGCCTGGAGAACAAACATCAGTGTGTTTTAGTTGGAGTGGGCAGTTTTCCCTCCAGGTTTAGAACATTTTCAGACTTGTGGACATAATAAAAGCTGTTTGTTAAGCCTGAGTCACAGAGCAGCTGATCCGCTGCAGGCAGCGTTACAGGAAGCTGCTCAGTGTCAATGACTTAGTTTCATCCAGCGAATCTTTTCAGAGTTAATATCCCATGCATGGCTGCAACTAATCATTACTTACATTATCAATTAATCAGTGATGTACAAAGTCATAAATAATAAAAAGAAGAACACAAACTCACACCTGAAAAGTTTTACTTTGTCTGGCCAGAAATCAAGAAATCGAGAATTGTCATTGGCTGTCGTGTGAAATGTAGAGAATCTAGCAAATCTTCATTTGAGAAGGTTTCAGTGTTTGGTTACTGGATGAAAACTTAACTGAAAATGTAAATCAATTATCAGTGATTGATTTTTTCAGTTATTAACACAAACGCCCCAGACAAAGTGGCAGCACGTCGGTCACCTCTGGTCGATGGAGTCCACCTTCTCCTGGATGCGCTCGGCGTTGATGTTGCCGTCGGTTACCAGGCGGCGGCCGGTGTCGACCACGCTGCTGATCTTCTCCTCGTTGGCGTCCATGGTGGTCATGAAGTCCTCCTGCTTCTTGATGGCGGCCTCGGCGCCCTCCAGAGTGGTCGGCATCTCGGTGTGAGCCAGGACGTACTCCTGACACACAAACGCACACAGGAGGCGATGAAGAAACGAGCTTGTTGTGATTCGCGCTTACGTGAAATTTTTAATTACAGTTTTTCTTTGGAACTTGTGTCCTGTGGATCAGGAAAGCACTCTGATTTTATTTTAGATTAAAAAAGACACAGAAAGTCAATTTAAAGTGTCTAAACATGCTGCTGTAATGAGGGCTTTCTACCACTTGGTGGCAGCCTCCTCTCAGTGAGAAGTCCTCCAGTCCAGAGGACAGAAAGACATCTGAATATCACAGTGTCCCAGAGTGCACTGTGACTTGATTCAGTTAGTGAAAGAAAAGCAGGAAATCCTCCGCGATTACTTCGATTAATCAACTAATTGTTAACTGCTGATGCTGTACAGGGTCAGGCTGGGCTGGAGCATATCCCAGCATGCACTGGGTGAGGGGTGGTGTACACCCTGTCACAGGAACAGTGTGTGTGGGAGATCTGGCAGAACCCACATGATACTGGACTGGACGAACGCCCAGTGAGCTTTATCTGCTGATCACAGTGTGTGTGTGTGTGTGTGTGTGTGTGTGTGTGTGTGTGTGTGTGTGTGTGTGTGTCAGCATCACGAATGAGAGAACAGTTCACTCTGTGTTCAGATCACATGACAACAACATGAACTCAGTCACTCGCCTCTTCTGTGTCTGAGAGGAAAGAAAGTTTTCAAACGATCTCGAGAAGCAGCCAAAGTGTCGCAAAGAGCCTCAGACAGGAAGACGGACTCAGTTTAAAGTCATGACAGAGTTCAGCTCAGGTTTAGCCTAGCTTAGCTCAAAGACTGGAAGCAGGGGGAAACTGCTAGCATTGCTTCCGTAAAATAGAAAAACATGCTCCAGCAGGTGAAAGCTTGATCTTCTCATCTGAAGTATTAATTTAAACACATTAAACATTTTGTCTAATATCCTCTAGATGCTCCTTGTAGAGAGACGTTTTTGGTTTTCCCATATACTTCAATACAACCAAAGCCGAGAAAGTTTTTCCTCGAAAGCTGCCACTAGCTCATTAAAAATGTCCCCAATTTCACTCTGATGGCCAAAAAATCTGATTTGATTAGGACGACATTTAGTCTTAACTAAAGGTCAGAGGTGTGTTTGTGTTGACTGATTTTTGGTTTTCAGCCAATCAGGCGTCAGCGTGGGCGCTGCTGCAGACTCCAGGGCTGTAAATGCACTTCAGAATGAACAGGTGACACCACAGACCCGACAGACATGTTTCCCTGCAGTCTGGGGTTCAGACCACAGCTGAAACCACAGGTGTGATGACATCACAGGCTCACCTGGTTGTTGAGGAAGGCCTCAGCCTGCTTGGTGTCCCTGAGGAACAGCTGGTAAGCGTGAGACTGAGACAGCAGGTTCTGCCGGTTCTCCCACATCTTGTGCAGCTCGTTCCAGCCGGTGTCGAGCGCCTGCAGCCGCTGTCGCAGGAACATGTACTGAGCGTCCGTCTGGCCCTGCGTCACCATCTCGCCCATGTCCCGCATCTTCTGGTAGTCCTCCTCGTAGTTGCGGATCTCGTTCTTGATGCCCTCGTGCTGGGCCAGCAGCTTCTCGGCCTCGGCCAGCGTGTTGGGCATGTCCTCGGAGGCGATGGCCGTCTGCGTCCGCGACAGCCACGACTGGAAGTCGTCCAGCTCACGCAGGAACTGCTGCAGCTTGCTGGCCTCGCCCAGAGACTCCTCCCGGTTCTTCATGGTGTTCTGCAGACAGGAAACAGACGGGTCATTTATTATGTTCTGCAAGCCTTCGACAGGGTGTTGGATTCTGTCCGATTCACACCTGATAATCCGATTTTCTGGTGTGGAAGAACTGAGGTGTAATTCAAACTCGAGTCTCTGCGGGTGAATTTAAACCAGGACTGGGGGAAGCTTGTATCCTCGTACCTTCATCTCGTCCCAGACGCCGGTGATCTCAGCCAGACGACCCTTGATGGCCTCAGACTGCTCCGGGTGTTCTGAGCCCAAACGGTCCGCCTCTTTTCCCAGGTCTCCGAGCTTGTCCTCGATGGCGGCCAGGTCGCGCTCCATCCCCGTCAGCTTCCTCTGCAGAGCCATGACGCCGGCCAGGTCGTTCCCCAGCTCCTGGGTCGACTCGATCACCTGAGGGAGGACAGACAGCAAAGGAGGGGAGGGTTGGACGAAGGTTTAGGGACAGTAAATAACTGCAGTGCAGCAACTCCATGTCCACAAGAGCCGTCCTGATGGGACAAACTGAACCTCTGTCACGTCAAAACATGTTGATAGTCCAACACAAACTATTCTCTGTCTCACTTCTACTTGCTGGAAGCTCTATGTGTTGGAAGTACATTTCCCATAATGCTTTGGGGGATGAAAACAGGAAGTATAAAATTGCTTTGCAGTCATGTAGTTAGCCTGTATTTGTTAACATTTTGGGAGTGGCACCATTAAAAGTCTGCTGAATTAGCTGTTAGCAGCTCGTGTTAGCCGTGTGTTCATGGATGTACAGACAAGCATCACTGAGTCACTGCTGCTGGTCTGTCGGTACCTTGGTCTTCTCTTTGATCCAGGACTTGGTCTCGTTGCACTCCAGGTGGTAGTTTTGGACGCCCAGAGCCGAGTTCAGGCTGTCTTTCTTCTGGTCCACCAGATCTCTGAACTGACTCCACCTGGACGGACGGACAGAGACACCATCAGCAACAATATGAGCGAATACTGAAAGTGAAGCAGGTGGGTTACCTGGTCAGTCACTGTTTGTTTGACTGAGCTGAGTCACACAGAATGTACCTGTTCAAGTTCATTTATTCATGATTGATCTGTGTTTTCCTGATCAGTTTATCAGTTCAGTCAGCTGGATAATCAATTCAGACATCAGTTTAATCACAGCTGATTGACTCGTTTACTTTCCCTTTACTGACTTTACTTGTCTCCATCAGTTTTTACCTGTTTAATCCCAGTTTAACTACCTGATAATCACAGTTTCCTTTTTTAATCTCTATTATTATTTAAATCAAGCATGAAGTCCCAATAAGATGTTAACGTTCCCCTTTAATTGGGGATAAGATCAATGAAATGGTTAAAAACTCCCAGTTCGGAGCTGGTTTCATCCCGGTTGGATTACCTGGTGTTGAGTTTGTCCTGCTGGGCTTTGATCTCCTTCTCGCTGGGATGTCCGCTGTGGATCAGTTGCCTGGCAACCTGGTTCACCACGGCAACCCGGGACGCCTGGTTGTTCATCTCCGGCTCCAAACTCTCGAAGCTGGACGGAGACGGAGACAGAGACATCATGAGAGACACCATGAGAGATTCATTCGTTATTTCACTCATTCTTCGGTGTGTGTTTACTCTTTTGTTTTTATCGGACTTTGAAACACTTCATGTTGAACAACAGAATTAAAGATGGCAGCGAGCAGTAAACCTAAACTGCTTCAGAAATGTCGACTCCAGCTGACCGACAGCACTAAACCTTCCGGTCCGGTTCTCACCGGTGCTGGACCACCTCCAGGTCCTCCAGTTTCTCGGGGATCTCCATGCTGTTGAGCCACTGCTCCTTCTCGTCGATCCAAACCTCGCAGGCGTTCGCTTCGCTCAGCATCTTGTAGAGAGCCAGAGCGTCCTGCAGCGCCTGCTTCCTGAGCCGCGTCAGCTCCACCACCTCCTTATAACGCTCCTCGATGCCTGCCAGCCTGCTCTGAACCTGCGAACAGCACCACAGACCATCAGAGAGCGCAGAGAGACGGAAACCCAACGATGGACATAATCCACACTGTTACAGTCTAAATCCTTCACATAAATGACTTTCAAAGCTCCTTTAGTTTGTGGAAACGGTTCATTTTGCGATCAGGGATCCTCCACAGATCCAGGACCCTGCAGGGTCGGCGTTGTGTTCGTGGCGTCGGTCTCACCTCCTCAGAGTTGGCCTTCTCGGGCGGCAGCGTGCGGGACTGTTCGTGCAGAGCGTCGATGACGGGCCGGTAGCTGCCGATCTCCTCGGCCACGTCCTTGTGCTTCTTCACCAGAGCCTGAGTGGAGAACTCGTCGTGGCCGACGTCCACGCTGGAGACGATCCGCAGCACGTCCAGCATCCACGTGTCGATGTCGTCGGCGTCGGCCTGCAGGGAGGAAACGACGAGTTTAACGTAATCAAAGACGCATCAACAATAAGAATTCTTTCTTTTCCAGGTGTCGGCTTTTAACCTGCGGATATTTGGTTCTTATCAGATTTGATTCAAAACAAATAAATTCAGGTTTTTTTGGTTTTCTTTTACCAGGAAACAGCAGAAAATCCGTCTTTCTGGCTGTTAGATAACTCAGAGGAGCTGAATTGTACAAGCTGGAAGAACCACTGATGCAGCAGCATGGGAGGTTTTGTGCTTTCAAATCGATCAATATCTGCGGGTGTTCACCTGGAACTGATGCTGGTTGCAGGCCTCCTGCAGACGAGCTTTACGGACGGCAGAGAGACGCTCCAGAGCCGCCCACTGCTCCTACAGGGGGGAGGGGGGAGGAGAGGAAGGAAGGAAGGAAGGAAGGAAGGAAGGAAGGAAGGAAGGAAGGAAGGAAGGTGTTAGGAAATGATGCAACAATAACATTAGACTCTGGATGTTTGAGGGAGGATCTCCACATTGTTGTTATCATGTGGCAGCATTTGATACTGTAAAACTGGCTTTATTGTTTCTGTGTAAGCCGGACAAATAAACCTGCAGCTGTGTGCTGAACAGACGTCTAACGCGTCATTTTAAAGCCTGAGGGTTAACTATACGACACTGCGAGACGTTTGAAGGCCTCCATGATCTCACCTGAAGAATAAAAGCTACAGATTTTACTGACAGCAGAGACTCAGGTGCAGGTGCAGCGTACCTGGATGTCCTGGATACGTTCTTTTATCTTGTCGGCTCCAAAGTGGTTGTTGGCCACCAGCTCCTCGCCCTGCTTGATGGTCTGCTGCAGGTGGGCGGCTCGTCCGCTCATCTCGTCTTCGAAGGCTTTGTGCTGACTCAGCAGTCGCAGCGCTCCCGTCAGATCCTTCCCATAATCCTCGGAGGACAGGATCTGCTCCTTCTCTCTGATCCAGCCCTCCTGCAAACCACAGACACGTTCAGGCTTCAGCTGCATCACCTCACAACAAAATCAGGCTTTTCAGACGACTGTGATGGTTCAGGTTCAAGACCAGTCAAAGGTTCAGAGCGAAGCCATTAAAACAACAGCAAATAATAAAATCTGGCTCAAGTCTAATTGAAGTCACGGTAACAACCTCTTCAGCCATTTCCCAGAAGAACTTCCAGAGGCGGCGCGACTCCTCGAGGCGAGCTCGCCGCTCAGCTGCCAGCTGGCTCAGCTCCTGGTAGCAGAAGTCCATGTGAGCGACCCGATCCCGGATGATCTGAGGATCACAGGGTTTATAACCTGAGGAGGAGGAAGAGGAGAGAGGAGGAAGACTGAGTCAGGCGAGGAGGACAGGAATTTCTGTCAACTAAGAGATTCTGTTCATCCGTCCGTCCGTCTCACCCTCCAAGTCATCGGCGAACTTCTGCGCGTTGCTGTTGACGTTTCGGACTCGGTCGGCCTGGATGCCGATGTCGGCCTCCACCATAGCATGTTTCTGCAGCAGGTCCTCCACCCCCAGCAGGTGTTTCCCATAATCCTGAGAGAGCAGCAGCATCTACAGCGAGAGAGCAGGGTCAAAGGTCAAAACACCGATACCAGCAAATTAACTGTCAGCTAATTCGTCTTTCAGCACAAAACAGACTGAAGAGTTAAAACTTTTGGTTTCAGAGTCATAAACGCTCGTCAGAATCAGTTTGCTTCCATCTAACAACGTAGTTTTAACCTCAACAGCCGAACGAGAACTTTTCCTCCATCGAACGCAGTAAAATGAAACAAACATCTGATCAAAGAATAAATAAACAAGAATGAGAATCTGAGAAGATTTCAGCATCAACAGATTTCCACACTGAGCTCTGCAGACAGGTTTCTCTCGTCTGATTGGTCGGCCCTCGTACCTTCATCTCGTCCATCCAGTCCATGATGTAGAGCATCTCCTGGAAGACTCTCTGCAGGCCCAGGTTCATCTCCAGTCTCTGTCTGCGGGCCTTTAGCAGCTCCAGCAGGTACTCCCACAGCCGGATCACGTTGTCCTTCCTGGCTGTGATACGTTTGATGTCATGGTAGCGCTCAACCTACAGCTCCTTTGCCACAGCAACCACAGCATGGACACGTTCCTCGTACGCCGCGATGTCTGTCTCAATCGCCTCGTGCTTCTTGGTGGCTGCCTCGACAGCCTGAAGGTCGAAACCAAAGTTGTCCTGGAGAGAAAAAGGAGGCAACGGTAGATTCACGAAACCAAGAAATATTATATGTAAATTTATTTTTATTGCAAGACAAAAAGACAAGACAAGAACAGTGAATCGAGGCCAGTTACAGCATTTCACAGGGAACTGTTAGTGTGTGTTCAGTTTCAGTGGGGATGTAGATGCTAACATGGAACAGCACCTGCTCACTGCTGCTGACTGTGTGTCTTCTTACCTGTGACACCAGTCTCTGGTTTTCGCTGAGCCAGGTCTCTCTCATGGCTGCCTTGCGGTCGAAGCGTCTGGCAAGTTGTTCCAGTTTCTCCTGACGAATCAGCTCCATCCTCAGAGCCAGCTCCCTCTCATGCTCCGCCTTCTCCAGTCGCTCCAAGGCCTGACGGACCAGCATCAGCATCAGCATCAGCATCATCATCATCATCATCAGCATCAGCATCACCATCATCATCATCATCATCATCATCAGCATCAGCATCACCATCATCATCAGCATCAGCATCACCATCATCACCGTCATCATCATCATCATCATCATTATCGTCGTCATCATCACCACCATCGGCCTACATTAACTTTAAAGTTGCTGCTGGTCGCATGAAGACCTCCACGAATCAAACTGGCCTCCATACAACCTCAGCCCCTGATGGACCTGAGCTTCAGCCTGTGAGTCCGGGTTCAGGTCTGAAAGCTTTTTAGTGAGACTGAACTCACTGTCAACTTCCTGTACTGAATCCAAATCCTTGTGAATCTCTGACCAAATGTAATTAAGTTCAGTTTTCAACATTTGTGAATACTGAAGTCAAAAATATTGAACCAACACTTCTGAAGCAGCATCTGTCGGCTGAACAGGCAGAAACACTGAAGTGTAAGAAGATGTGAAACGGAAACATACTGAAAGATTTCAGGAACAGATTCGACCGTCACAGCAGATTTTAGAAGCTGCTGCCTGAATGTTTTCTACATGTTTTTCTCTTTGCTAATAAAAAGGAGTGACCAGAAATAAGATGTTTGTTTAAGGCTGCAACTAATGATTTTCACTATCTGCAGATTGTTCATTTCATTGCCAACAGTCCTGAAGAGATACAGTTTACTCTGATAGAAACGGAGAAAACCAGCAAATATTCACATGTGAAAAGCTGGAAACTGAAGTTGTTTTCACATTTTTTCTTAACAATCATCGATCAGTTGGTTGATCAGCACCAGACGGACTGACTGAGCCCTGAACTCTAAAGCTGTCAATAAAACACAGAAGCTGATATCAGTTGAAGACTTCGGAGAGGCATCCTGGCAAACAGAAAGCCTCATGCTGTGTTGTTGATGATTTAAAACTGGTTCTGATCTTCGTCCTGGAGGCGGTGCTTTCTGACCTTGTTGATGTCTGAGATGAGTTTTCCCTCTCGGGGCATGTAGACCTTCTGGTTGTTTGCTCTCATCTTACTCTGGATGGTGAAGAGAAGAACCTCCAGGTTTCCCTTCTCCGTGAACCTGAAGGAAGAAGTCAAAAGGAGGCAGAGGAGGCTTTCAGAGGGGAGGGTTAAATGCTGATGTTAGCTGGTGCTGCATGAACATTTTTAAAAGCCGTTAATTAGTCTGTGGAGTTCTGAAAGTACATTTTGATTGACTGACTGCATCTGAAACCTTTTTTCAGACAGTACAAACTGTGAGGCTGCACCTGACAGTTACTTCAAATTTATAAAGCAGACAATGTGACATCACACCCAGTTCACCATCGGCCGACTTTTACAGCTCAAACAGGAAACACGTCCTGGAAAGAACCAGGATAGAAACAGACTTCAGAGTTACTGAAGATCAGGGAGGCAGCAGGCGTCTCAGCCAATCTACCTGTGAGGACATTCAGATGGAAACTGCTTTAAGACGTGGTGGTTTTAGTTTCCTCTGGCTTTAAGGGTGCTGGAGGCATTAAAGGAAACACTGCTGTGTTGATGAATATTGAGGGTAAATTTAACCAAAATAAACAGACTGAGCTGCTGCTGGTAAACACCTGTCCCTTCAGACTGAAGGAGGACAAAGGTGGGTGAGGTTGAGGAGGGTGAAGAACAGACAGGATGGAGAAGGTTAACTGAAGGTAAAGGTTCTGACTTTGGAGGTTTCTCGACGGTTCGGTAGGTGTTGAAGGCTTGAAGCTGCTGCTGGACTCCAACCAGTGAGTTGGCGAACTTCCTGTTGTTGAGGATGATGATGGTCTGTTCGATCCACTCCAGCAGGTCTGAGGCCAGAGACTCATACTTCTCGATCATCTTCTCCGTCTCGATGGCGTTGTCCAACACCTGGACAAACAAACGAGACATCTCCTGTCATCTCTGCCGAACAGATTCCCTCTGAACTGTGGATGGACGTCACATAAACGTGACATTAAAACGCTCGAAGTCACGTTCACATCTGAGGACGTTCAGCTCAAATCTTTATGGTTTTAAAATGTTCGTTTGTTGAAAATCTACTTTTTCTCCCTGGAAGTCAAACCTTTCCACAGAAACTGTTTTCACCTGCCGGGGACATGCAGCCAATAAAAGATGACCTGTCCATGACCACCTGTTGATGTGATCGCCAGAACATCAACAGATGTTTTCTCTTGTTTTTGAAGGATTTATGAGATTCACGTTAATAATAAATGACTGCATGTGAACAGAATCGTCTTATACTGATGTTGTTAATGCAGACACCACTTTGAAGTCAGATTACAGTTAAATATTCATCACTAAATCCTTCAAAAACAAGAGAT
>JAPZEA010000003.1:27846891-27857372 GCA_029783685.1 Heniochus monoceros | reverse complement strand
CAGGTGGAAACAGCTGGCCTGGCTCCCTCCAAAGTTGAAAAACTGCCTATCAGCACTTGTCTAGTTAACATATATCTCGTTTGTTTAATCTGAACACAAACAGAAATGTAAAGACTGCAGTTTGTTTGGTTTTAGTGGAGCTATGTGCTGGAACGGAATCTCAAGAGTACTGATATCAGTCGTCTCGCATCAGAAAGTGAATCAGCATATTTGAGCTGCAGTGGTGCAGATATAACATTTTTTGTTTTAAAGCTATAAGAAGAAATGTAAGGGACAAATCAGAGCGCAGGAGTTTAACTGTGTGACGTTTCTGTCCCTGAGCAGGCGAGGTCGGGGACTGGAAAAACCACTTTACCCCAGAACAAAGCCAAAAGATGGACGACGCCTTCAACAAACACCTGGCAGGAACCAGGCTGGGAGCAAG
The DNA here is from genome assembly GCA_029783685.1 of Heniochus monoceros. Taxonomy (NCBI): domain Eukaryota; kingdom Metazoa; phylum Chordata; class Actinopteri; order Chaetodontiformes; family Chaetodontidae; genus Heniochus; species Heniochus monoceros. The sequence continues at coordinate 27,856,948 of JAPZEA010000003.1, read as the reverse complement.
ACTCAACTACCAGCAGCACTGTCAGTAGGAAGCAAGGAGGCAGGAGAGGAGGAAGGAAAGGGAGAGCATGCAGGAGAGGAGCTGAGGGGTCTCTTCTGCCCTGAGCTGAGTCAGAATGTCCTCCCCCTCAGACATTGCACTGACTTTTCTTCACCTGCGTTGGACTGACTAATCTGAAACATTTAATTGATACAGGAATTTGTTGGAGGCAGTAAACTGACAGGGAACTCAGCCTGGGAGACGCAGCTCAGGGCTGAAAGTTCAACCAAAAGGCAGAAGGAAGAAAACAGAGAAAGAGAAAAAAGTGCTTTATGAGTAATTGTCTTATTAAGTGAGAGGAGAAAGATGCATTTGGCTGAAGGTTGTCTTCATGTAGGATTTAAACTTTGATGCCCCCCAGTGGTGGCAGCCTGCTACATCACCTGAATGACTTGAAAGAACCTGTAATTATACACAATTCAACATTTTAGAGTTACTTATGAAGTTGTTGCCAAAGCACAGAGTAGAACTGAACCTAGCTGATTAAATTTTGTGAAGAGAAAATGATGTTGATGTGTTTTTGGAAATAGCTTGGTGTTTTCTTAATAACAGGAACTGCAGCTTCAGGATCCTCGTTATGGTTTTAACGTTCAGTAAAGCTGGTTCCAGTTTTCTCTCAGCAAACGCAGATTTGTATTTAGACCACAGTTCATCAGATTACACTGTTCCCCTTCTTGGTTGGATTTTCTGCCAAAATAACACCTGAATGCATCATCGTTTAGCATCTAAAGTCTCAGATGTCAGATTGATTTAAAGTTGATGTTTAACGCCTGATTAAAACAGTTGAATTATCTTTATGGTGGCAGCTACTCACAGACTTCACCTCTGGCTGTGAAACTGCTGCTTTGAAACAATCCTTTGAAGAGATTATTGACGATTATACATATACACAGATTTCTGTTTGATGCAGGGGTCAGTTTGAGTGCTACCATAAGGCTGCACATGCAGTCATACAACTGGTGTTACATGTCTGTAATCTATAGGCTACTTAGACATGAGACGATAAAGGAAGGAGAGTGACAAAGGGTAACTACTGACCATCAATAAATTTTTCTCTGAGCACAATTATTCTTCATTGAATTATTGAACCTTGAAATTGAATTTAGTTCCTTGAATTTATTAATAATAAGAAATGAGCACATGCAATTGAGAAATAATTTAAAATGGTGTAAGTATATCAAGTTTTTAGGCAATTATATAGCATTAGGTCTTAGATAGATAGATAGATAGATAGATAGATAGAGAGATAGATAATACATGGAAAGGATAAAGATCAATAATAAAATGATGATAATGATAAAATGGGCGCCTTGCCTCCAACAACCTTGTTCTATATGTGATAAATATTTCAGAAAAGTAAAAAAAATGGAAATTATTTTTTGAATAAAAAAATGCGGTGTACTAAATAAAAGTTAAGAACTGAACATCACATAATACAGTACATTAACAGAACAGTCAGAGACAACATAAGAAAAAGGGCCCAATAAAAAAACTCTTCAAGTTATGTTTTGAAAATCCAGACCGGAAGTGACTTGATTTTGAAAGGCTAACCGGATGTGGTGTTGTTATTGCTCGGTGGCTAACCTGACGGTGGTCCACGGTGTGTCTCCTGAATGAATGACATCATGCGGGCTGCTGTCTGTTTCCGTCTGCGACATGACACCGTCAGACATTAACGGTTAGAGGTTTATTTACAATCTGCCGGTAAACTGAACGCGGTAAGAGCAGCACGTTCACCGTTTTCTGTTCAGTCATGATTCAGCGATTGTTGCTCTTTGCTAGCTAACGTTAGCCTCCGCTGTCCAGCGCCGCGCCGCTCTGCACGCAGCAGGTAGGCTAACGCTACAGCGGCTAATGATGCTAAAGATGTGTGAGCGGTGACCTGTTACGCGGTTATTCAGACGCAGAATTAAATGGACTCTGAAGGGAAAGTGTGAGATGAAAACTTTGTTTTGTTTGTGTCCGAAGAATAAAGCTGCTGTTTGGCTGCTCAGGTCACCTGCTGTCATCCAGTCTGTCCTCTTGGCTTTGATTCACACAGAGATGACACATTTTCAACAGTATGTGGTCATGCTGCAGCTACATGATGCTGCATTTACTCTAATTACATATATATATATAATGCCAAATTCAAATGTTCAAATATGAACCAAACATTAGATTAGGATGCATTATTATGGATGAATCTCCCTGGCAGTACATTAAAACTATAGAAGTCCGCTCCTTTACCAGCTGCAGCATTAGTAACACTTACACATGAATACATCACTAATTATAATCCAGTGATATAATATTTCTTACTTTCAAACGGGCTCTTCTTCATAATGAATATTTATACTTGCTGTACTTTAAATACATTTTGATGCTAATGCTTTTACTTAAGTTGAAGATCTGAGTAGTTCTTCCACCACTGCTGTTGTCCTTCCCGTCACAAACCTGTTTCTGTAACATTATGTCACTGCCTTTAATGATGGCGTTGTCCATATCTAAACAGATGTTGGGACCTGCAAGATGAATAAAGAGAAAGGTGTTTTGGTCACTGGAAAATTTCTTTTTCATCAACCTGTTAAAGTGATTGATTCCACTCACTCCGTTATAACCTGTAAGTTTTAGTTTTTAGGCAGTTTTAAGGCTTACATCCAAGAAAATTTCCACTATTCGTCAATTTTTCTGTTATTTTTCACAGTAAATTTAAATCTAGTCTGTAAAATGTCAGAATATTTGGTATTTTGTTTGCTAAATGATCATCAAAATTATTACATTTCTGTTAATTGACAAGTTGATTAATCAGTTATGTTTAAGATCTGAATCTGTTTTCGTTCCCAATTAATCAAGTAATCATTTAGTTGATAATATTTCAAATAAATGTCAAAAACCCAAATATACTACAGAAAAACACCACAAATCCTCCCATTTGAGAAGGTGGAACCAGAGATTTTTGGTATTTTTACTTCATAAAGGACTTAAATGAAAAATCAATTCTCAAACTAGTGTTTTTTTGTCTGTTATTTGAGTAAATGTATCAGCACCACCTTGTTCTCCTGTGTTTCTCTGTATTCCAGGTGTGGAGTGATGCAGCAGAAGTTGTGTTCCAGAGGTTCTGGTTCTTTCCTCTTGGAGAGGAATGGCCAGGCCTGCGGCGCCGTCACCGTCACCTCCTGCGACCTTCCCTTCCGCTGCCCCCGCTGCGGCGAGCAGGAGCGCTTCCGCAGCCTGGCCTCGCTCCGCGCCCACCTGGAGTACCGCCACTCGTACCGATCGCCAGACGTGATCACCGGTGGCTTCAGCATCACCGGAAAACTCCCCGACCCGCTGACGGCGGCGATCCCCTGGCACGACATGAGCCTCCCGACCCGCAGGGGGCAGCAGAGCGCGGGGCGGCCGCCTCACGCCCGCTCCCTCAGTGACAGCAGAGACAGCAGTTACCTCCACTCCTACGGCTCTGTGAGGAGACGCACCCAGAGCGTCGGGGTGGGGACGCAGGCTGAGGAGGAGGAGGACGACGATGACGAAGAGGAAGTGGGCACAGAAGATGAAGATGTGGGAGAAGAGGAGGTGGAGGAGGAGGACGAAGGTGAAGAGAAAGATGGAGGCAGAAACGAGGAGGATATCAAAATGTCCATCAGAAAGTCAGACGCAGGCCATCACCTCAACCACCATCACCTCCCGTTCCCTCCTCCAGCTCCTCTTGGCCCCCCTTTGGACCCGGACCTGGACCTGGACCTGGGCCTGGGCCTGGTTGGTGCGTTCAGGTTTAGATACTCACTTTACTTTTTGTTATATTGGTGATTTGGTTTTTCGGTGAGTGTCAGAGTGTGTGAGTACGCAGCTAAAACTTCGTCTCCTTTCCTGTAACCACCAGAGCAGAACTCGTTCTCCGGTTTGGAGACGGCGGCAGCCTCGGCCGCTGTGCGTCGGCGGCTGGCCAGCATCCTGCGGGCGGCTGACAGCACCATGCAGCGCCGGCTGGCCAAGGTGAGCACAGAGCTCGCCCAGACCGACACGGAGCTCCTGTGTGAGCGCGCCCACTCGCAGCACCTGGCCCAGGAGAGGCAGGAAGTCGCCGAGAGGGAGAGGTCACTGAGCCGGCAGGTGGACGTGGCTGTCATGGTGATCGCCGCGTTGAGGGAGCAGCTCAACGCCTCAGAGAACGAGCTGGAACGACGAGAGAGGTAAACGGGCTGATGGGGGCTCCTGGGGGCCTTAAAGGGGGACAGCCTTCAGTGTCTCCAGGGGGCGCTGTGTGATAAATGTCCTTAAGTAATGTTCAGCTGTCCGTCCTGAGTGTGCAGACAGTATGTTGGGTGTTCTGTGCTGCTGGAGGACTGTTAGCATCCACAGCAGCTTGCTTAAAGGGACCCAATTAACCTTCACTTCGTCTCAATTTGTCGTGCAGGGGCCCAGTGGAATGCTGGGTCCCGGGTTACGCACCCTGGACCCCCTGACGGTAGAGCTGTTCATGCATGGATCAACGCTGCATTGAAATGTCAACTCAGTCTGCCAAAAATCTTTAAATGTGACATTAACAGACTGCTGGAAACGTTCCTCAGAGCCTTGCTCATAATGTAACTCCTTTAGCTGTGACAGTGCCGCCTGAACGGGGAACTCCAGCGACTCAGAACCGCATTTGCATAAAGTCGGGGAGCTCCCAAAAGACAGATTTTTAAAAAATGGTCAAAGTTGAAGCAACAGAGGCTGAAATTACTTTACATTTAGTGTCAAGTGTGGGTCAAATGCTTGACCCTGTAATGTCCACAATGAAACTCAATAATGTCTTCCATCAGATTCTTTTCCGTGGGAGGTGAAAAGTATATTTCTTCAGCTGCTCTGAAGTCTAAATTTTGTTTCCATGGAGGTGATAACCATCCAGAAGTTTCTGGAAGCGGCGGCCCGACAGGAGACGTGCGGTAAAGTTCGAATCCAGCGCTTCATCGAGAACCTGCTGAGACGCATCGCTCTGGCTGAGAGGCTGGTGGAGTATTACCAGGTGAACGGCAGCCCGCAGCAGTGCAACCACTACAAGGTACGACAGCATACAGAGTCCCACTGGTGTAACTAAGTACATTTACTCTAGTACTACGCTTTTACTCCACCACATTTAGCAGCTATAGTTACTGGTTACCTACAGTAAAGGCTCGGCCTCCCGCACAGGCGTGTTTGATCACACCTGTGGTCAGGTGTAAGTTTGGTGAGCTGTTACACCCAATCAGAACCAACAGAAGGGTGAGGAACACGTCAGCCAGAGTAACGTCAATGAAAACACATAGTGTGTGTGTGTGTGGACTGTAGGTGTAAAAGGGCTGTAAGGTTTTATGTACAAAGTATATACAGAATTTTATAAAATGTGCATTATTATTGACTAGCAAACGGTAAGTAGTAAGAATGTGCTCTTCCTCAATCAGCTGCAACATTAAAATGTCATAAATCAATCCTACCAGTAAACAAAGACAGAAGTAAGAATTTGAATGCAGCTCCTTGACTTGTTACATAATATTTTTGCTCTGTGCTGTTACAGTTTTTTCTGGAGTAAAAACTGAATTAATCCAAAGTTTATGAGCTACTTTCCGCTTGGTTTTGGTCTGTGGTTTGTGAGCTCTGTCTTTAAAACATGAGCTGACCTTTGACCTTTTCTGTGTCCTCATCAGCACCAGCAGCCAACTGATAATGGACCTCACAGAATCACTAAGAGCAGGTGAGTCCCTCGTCATCGGCTCACATGAGGGTGTAAACCCTGTAAGTCCAACGCTGATCGTTCCATGGAGCCGACAGCAGCACACCAAGCTTGTCTATTAGACACAGGAGGCGTCACTTTGCCTTATTTTTGTTCTACTGTTGTATTCAGTCTCAAACTGAGTATTTTTGTTCGCTTCCTGAGATCCTGAAGAGTTTTTTGTTGAGATCAGGACTTATTCATTGGTAGTTGTGGACACTTACAGTATCTATTTAGGATTTGAAACTGGATTCTTTTAGATTAATCTGTAACCGTTAGTTCCTTCACACAAGAAACTTCTCCAGGACGATTATCGTCCACTTCGATGTGAGGTGACCCGCTGAAAGACGAGTGACGAGTCACTGTCGGCTGTAAACCGGCTGAATGCCCGCCAGGAGTCGCAGGTGAACTGCTGCTGTTGGTCTGAATCAAAGCCAAACGGCGACAGAGCGGCTGCTCAGTCATTCATGAGGGCCGCGTGTCGTCTGCCAGATTTCTGTGTTGCCGTCATGTTTAATTCATCGTTAAACATGTGACACTTTGTCCGTCCACTCAGTCACTGGAGTTGGATTACCTGTGTGTGTGTGTGTGTGTGTGTGTGTGTGTGTGTGTGTGTGTGTGTGTGTGCTTTGCCAATTTTCTGGAATTTTAATCAAAATTTTGACTAAATCTGGATGGAAACATCATCTTTTGATACATTGTTATTGTGGAAGTGTTGATTATAGATGCTGTCATGTGAAAAGAGTTTAGATCACTGTCAGAAGAAGAAGTGAAGTTGGGTAAATTAGCTGCGTTCCTCTTGTGGAAAACCTTCTGGAGCAGAACACTGCATCACTTTTCTTGGAGCCTCCATCACTGAAGGAACAGCCTCTTCTGGAGAAACGAAACAGTCAAAATAAGAAAGCCTATTAAAAAATGACCGTGATGAAGACCTGGAGTCGATACACGTTGGTCCGTTTGTTTTCCTGTGTTTTCAGAGAGTAAATGAATGGCTTTGTTCCGCCTGGAGACGGCGTGCTGTGGTCGTTTTCCTGGATCTTGTTCTTTGTGCTTCCTCCCACGCTGCTGACAAACTCGTGTCAGATCAGCCATCAGAGCCGGTTTTTGCAAAAACTGGTCTGGTTTGCATTCACTACAACCTCCCTCCTCCTCCTCTGTTTATTTGTTCATGTTCATGTGACATTTCCAGGTCGGCGGGAGGTCAGCTCTCCTCGTCTGGCCTCCATGACAACAGGACCCAGTCCTCCTCCAAGTTCGGCGGCCGTCCCCTGATGGCCAAAGCGGGCGGGGAGCGAGACCGGGAGCGGGAGCACCGGGAGCGGCTGGCGCAGTCGTCCAGGCTGTTCTGCAGACCCGAACACAGAGACGACATCTGGAACCACCAGTGGCGCCGGTCCGCCGGGTACGAGGCGTAGAACTGTAGAGAAACTCCGAGGAGAGGGGGTGTCAGCGGTAAAACTTTATTTAACCGTGACTTTATTCCAGTGTGTTAACCTATGGAAAAGTAACGCGAGGTCACATTCACATCAGGCTTCATGGGAGCCGATAATCTTCCTCCTTCAGTGCAGTCGTTCATTTAAAACAGTTCACGCCAGTAAATGTGATGAAGTTTGTTAAAAACTAAACTCTCTAATCTGGCAGGACGGCAGTCATTTCTGACTCGTGGTGACGTTTTTGAAATGGCATTGTTAAATGTCCTCGTAGGAAATGACTGAAGCAGAAACAGGAAATCAGGTCGTTGTTTCTGAAATCTTATTTCGACGTGGAAATGTTTGCAGCTCTGCCAGTTTAGACAAACTGTAAGTGACTTTCCTGCAAAGATTGTGCAGCAGCTGGAGCACAAACGGAGCAACTTGTGAACTTAATTTGATCAGTTATTGGTTTAAGAATGAAAAAATCAACTCATTTTAAGTTAAGTGCTTTTTTGGTCTGATTGACAGTTCATAGAAAAATATTTACTTTACATTATGTAAAATAACCTTTCAAATATGACATGAAGTATTTGTATTGTTTGGATACAGTCGCTCCTCCTGAGTGATGCTTCCTTACTAATTTTTATTCAATTATTTTTATGAATGAGAGGAAGAAAACCGGAGAAAATGAAAGAGAAGATCACACTGAAGTGTAAACTCTCGTACAGACGACGGCTGCTTGGTTTAGAGCCGTCTGATTCCTGATGAGAGAATAAATACAAAAAGCAGCAAAAGTAACATTTCCAGTTTCTTCAAATTGAAGAAAACTCATTATTCATCACAGTAACTATTACTGCGTAACAGGGTTTAACAGCATAATGCAATAACATATTACTGCGTGACCACTTTGGCATCACGTTGTTTTTAACGCTCCTACTTTTCCGTAGATTACTGCACTGAAATACACTGAGATTATAAAGTGTTACACTGGGGCTTTTCCAGCTGGATGTAAACTTTCAGTATTCAAACATAGAAACGATTGATAGCTTCTAGTCTTTTGTCTCATTTGTAAGCACAAACCATAATATTTAGTCCAGTATAACAGGTGATCTCAGTCTTCAGTGAATCTTCTGTTCTGAATCCTCTCCTCTGTATTTTAGAGACACTTCAGGTAAAAATGTGCTTTTGTATTCATCTACTGGTTTAAGGTTTAATTACAGTTGAGGTCTGATCCTGGAAACAAGTTGTTGACAGTTTCCTTCCTGAATCAGATGGAATGAGGATGAATAGTTCCCAGTGACGTCGACGACACGTCCTCTCCTCCGGTTGAACCGTCACATCCCGCCCGGGTTCCCAGAAACTCCCGATCAGTCCCGTTATCTCGCCTCCGTCTGTGCTTTCCAGGCCAAACGGCAGCGATCGCTGCCAGTGATCGTCCTGACGGCCGACGTGGATCCGCTAAAACCCTCCTCCGAACAGCGACTGTCCAATCGTAGCTCCGCTTTGAGTCTCTCCACATGTTGAAGCAGTGCACACGGAGCTGTGGAGAGGGAGATGCTCCATCTGTGACAGGGTTAATACAGGAATCCTAGAGTTGAATTTACTACCTTTTACTACCTTTTTTACTACCTCTACAATATTTTTTACTACCAACACGACATCGAGCAGCGGCCTTTTTTGGGGGGAGGGGTGGATGCGCAGCACTGACCCATGCATGATGATGGCCCATCCCTCACTCAAGACAAAACGCTATCCCACTTACTTGAAGGTATAAGTGTGACGCTGTCTTGACTAAGACATCACACACATCATAAATATTCCAAACCCATTTCCAGAAGACTTGGGACATTTGGTTTTTTAAGGATATAAACAAAATGCAATGACTTTCAAATTTCACAAGCCAATGTTTTATTCACAACAGAATGTTGATAATATGGCAAAAGCTCAAACTGAAGAATCAGCTGGGAGAACATTTAGCAGCTAAAGTAAGTTACATAACATCAACAACTGGAACGCAAATAACAGATGACAGTGTGAACATGCCCCAAAATGAAAATTCCATTGCAATTTTAAGAAAAGTTATACCAATTTTACCTGTACAAGTACAGTATTCATCAGCTGATACAATTTAATATCACTGTCAGATTAAGAAAGAGCGAGAGAGAGAGTGAGCTGTGGGGAGTGAGATGGCAGAGGAAAGGAGAGAGACAGACGTCACACGTCATCTTCCCACACACCAACATGAATATCCAATTGCTGTTTTTTTGCTGACTTGTTCAGATTCATCGAACATGAGTACAAATGGCCGCGCATCGTTAACGCTATTTACAAGCAACTTCTTAAAATGTGGCGCAATGCCAAATCGAATGATGTGGAGTCTTATCCTTGCCGCATGCGAAACTTTTGGCTATGTCGGAGACTGTAAACATGTTTTGGAACAGCTCCCCGATACCGTCATTCGAAGGGTATGAGTGATGCTTGGCTGCGGTGTTCAGGCACCAGAGAACCTCAGCTCTGAGCGCTGACGTTGGTGACAACAAGGTCTGCTGCAGCCGTTGCGGTGCTGGTGATACTAGTTTGCCGCTGAGGTGTGACGGCAATACTTGTGCTCGTAGCTGAACTTGTGTTTGCAGTTGCATCGCTCTGTGTAGCACCAAAAAACGAAACAGGGAGGTGCTCCCCCCCGCACGCGAATCCGCTGCTGGTGGATGGTGGACAGTGGATGCTAGGTGTGATTTGATCGCTGAAACACCATTCAAGGTCAAATTTATGGTTTTTCTGCACACTTTACAAAAAGCTTCCCGATCATTCTCCATGAGCGGCTTAAGCCAGTCTTTAAATGCTGGGTCATCGAGCCAAAGTTGTGAAAACTTACATTTTCCCATTGTGAGGCAGA
>JAPZEA010000003.1:27795422-27809019 GCA_029783685.1 Heniochus monoceros | reverse complement strand
GAAACCATAACCTTATCGCTTTTCAGTGCTGCAACATACCAGAATTTACAGTTTGTTTGTATATATATTATTATTATTTACTCAATGATTGTAAATACAGCAGGCAACAATTGTCCCATTTAGCTGTGAAGATTATGTCATATCTTTCAAGCCAAGCATGCACCAGAATGACAAACGCGATCTGTGTTGTAAACTCAGCTCTGCAATGCAGTGTCTCATTCATGCGGGTTCATGCGAGGCCACACATTTTTAAAAACTCCGATCAGATTCTTGCGAGGAGTACTGACTGTTCCAGCTCCGCTGGAGCCCAACCGGCCCCCCGAGGGGCCTCGAAAAAACAACGTTTGGCGTGCGAAAGGTTTGCGCTTCTGTTTGGCACGTGGACGCATCACACTTCACTGTGTGTGTGTGTGTGTGTGTGTGTGTCTGTGTGTGTTTTTCTTCACCAAATACTCAGTGTAATCTGTGTGTGTGCGCACGTGCGTGTGTCTGTGCACCCTTGTTTACAGACAGACTACATCATCCATGCTCCGGACGTATCAGGGTTATTAATATGCTTGCTGATAGTAATGCAGACAGATAACACTCACAGCCGGACAGAATCTATCGTTCTGTTTTTCACTTCTCATTGCATTCCTTATCCTGCGTCTGTACTGTATATATTCTTGTACCATGGCCTTGATGAATACTTGATTCTAGCTGCAGGGTGTCCATGAATTCCTATAATGTACACCAACTAAGCAGTTCTAGTGAACCTGTCTGTTCATTATTCTAAATGAATACACAGTCTGTATCTAAAATGAGTAACTGTAGCAACAGGGATGAAGTCAGAGCTTCTGTACAGTATAGCGTTGCCAGCCGAAGGAGTCTAAGGGCTGGTAGTATTCATAATTTCACTGAATTCAGTGTCTGACTGACACCAGATTAAAGACCAGCAATGCATGACAATGCTGTGTTTAAAACTATACTTTAAACGTTATGGGAAAAGCGCCACCAGTCAGACATAATACTGAGTGTAGTCCTTCAGTACGTCACCCTCTGAACACCACAGGCTGCCGACTGAAACCGCAAGCTGCAAGAGGCACACTGCCACTCTGAACTTACTTTGTATCACATAAGTGATCATCTCGCATGCCATTTGCACTTCAACTCGATACTTCAGGCTGTAGTCGATAGTGCACATGGCCTATTAATTTGTTTGTGAAAATCCTGATATTGAGTCAGTGACAAAGACATGACTGTACAGCCAGCTAGTCTTTTGGTTAAACTGCAAAACTGAGTCATGGCTTGTGAAAAGCGTAGGATTTCGACAGCAAAACACATGAAAACATTAATTAATGGTCTTACTATTTAATTTTTTCTTTGGTGAGTGACCATGGTATGAGCGAGGTGTCCATAATCAGAAATTGTTGTCTCCCTGTTGTCCATTAATTCCTGATAATGGGCACCTCGCCTTCCATTATCTCTTAGTAATCTATATGCAGATGAATAAATGAGAATCAGTACAGACGTTAGAGCATTCGGCAGGAACAAAGACATGGCAACACACACAAACACGCAGATATGTATTTAAAGCACTTACTGTGCATGCGCATGTGTAGTGGGTTTTTTATTTTAGCCATCTATCAGAGCTACAACATATAACTCAGACACACACACACACACACACACACACACACACACACACACACACACACACACTCACACTCAGTCTTGTTTCTAGCACGTCAGAGAACATTACATTGACTAACCCTAACTCCCGTTCATTTCTTGGAGACTTAACCCACTGCTCACCTAACCCTAACCTTAACCTAAACCAAACCTTATCCTAACCATAAACAAGGTCTGATAGCCTAAAATGTAATGATTTACATTATGGGGATTGCATTTTGTCCTCATAAGGATGGTGAGTCCCTACAATGTGACTGTGTAAACAGATTTGTCCCCACGACATGAGTAATACACACACACACTGATACAAACTGATTGGCATAACAGGTTTAACAGGAATGTCTCAATCTCCCTGTCACCATCTCCTCCTGTGCTGACAGAGAGGCAGAGAGTGACATCAGCAGATTCTACAGAGATAGAAGAGACCGGCTGCTGTGTTACCAACATACAGTTGATATTTAATAATAATTAGGATCATTTTTGCCCTCACAATGAATTTAAATTGATCACGTGCAGTATTTTCTCTTTGCATTTGGAGTCTTCTGTGCATCCAAATCAGGTGCTCACAGCTGAACTGTTAAACCGCTCGCTGGCATTTTGACTGTGCTGTGGGTAACAGTGCGTCGCTTAAAATGGAGGCAGTTTACAGCTTTGTTTTCTTTTTTAAATGTTCACATGCAATAAAGCTTGACAGGGGATAAACCAGATTAACCTGAATTGTACAAGACTATCGTGGTGAAACTGAAGCAAATAACTAACACTGCAATTATGGTCGATGATCTTATTATGGTAGAACCACACAAGTTGTGTCGTTACTGCTGCAGAACTCTGAATTGGTTTGTGGAGTCAAACATGCGTAGAAAAACCTGTGATGTGTGTCTGATGTTTCCTTGTGACATCATGTTCAAACTTGACTTCGTGGGAACGAAAGCACACAAATATGATCTGAATCGTCTGAGCAGATCAGCGTCTGTTTCCACCTTTGACTTGAGGGCAGCTTCATCGGCACTAACAAACGCGCTTGATTGAAACTGCAGGTGGAGCAGCACAACAGGCAGATCCAGCAGAGTTTCGCTCAGCGGATGGACGGAGCGTTCGGCAGCATGCAGCGCCACCTTCAGCAGCAGGAACGCAAACAGCACGACATGCTGAGCAGCTACTCGCAGGCCATCGGTGAGACCGGACAGCCGCAATTCAACACTCACTCGACCGCCACGCCAAACTCTGCTCTCACATTGAAGATCTGATTCTCTGATTTTAAAAGAAAACAAGTCACTTTTAAAGCTGGTTCTCTTTTAAAGGTGGTGAAAAACACCAGCAGCAAATGACCGGAGCTGAGTTTTTATTAAAACAAAATTATGACTGATGCGTTAACTGCATGCCAAATAAATCACAACACACAAGGACAGACTGCCTCCTGAGTTACCATATGATCGTTTGCTCACAAGTGATGAAGCTTTTAAAAGGCCGTTAATTAAACGCAGTCCGTCGCAGCGCTCACTCCACATGAAACGCACCGGCGCTTCATCACATCACTGCCAGCAAACTTCACGGAGAACGACCTGTTTTAACTGATTATTCTGTCCTAGCTCAGCTAAAAACACTGAAGCTGTTAGCATGTTAGTGTGTCACTCACTTCGAGCCTGTCTGTAACCTCTGCTAAGACAGCATTAATGAAGGCGAGAAAGGTTTGCAGTTTCTGATTCTGTCTCTGTGCCCTTTTTCCTGAGCAGATGGTTTGCTCGTGATGAACCAGGTGGCGCTGAAGGGAGCTCAGACCACCATGGAGTCCTTCGCGGGTGGAGTCGGGAAGCTGGTGGCCGAGGGCGTCAGTCGCTGTCAGGACAAAGTGCAGCAACAGGAGGCGCTGTGTGCGCAGGACAAGGAGAACCTGCTGCAGCTGCTGGTGAGGAGACAACAACCTCGACGCTGCCGATCGTCAGTTTTCCTCAGACCGTTATCATCCCGGGTAGAAAACATCTTTGACAGCTTTGTGATTGTGTGTGTAGGAGGAGCATCGGCAGGACATGGAGGAGGTCCTGGTGTCTCAGACTCTGATGGGTCTGTCAGCTGTCCAGCAGCTCAAAGACAGCCTGAGAGCAACAGTGGAGACGCAGCGAGCTCTGGCAGACAAGGTTGGTCCACATCTGTGTTCCGTCCTCTAGCACGTGCACCTGCGCTAAACCTGCTCGGCGTCCTGATCGTTTTCATTGTCTCCTGCTCTCAGGTGGAGGCGATGAAGGAGGTGGGAGTGTTCTTCAGCGGCTTGGTTCAGGAGCTGGCCGGGCTGCGATCGGCCGCCATGGAGGGCCTGAGCTCACTGCAGGCCGAACATGACAAGCTGGAGGACGAGGTCAGACAGGCGCAGGAGAGACACCAGACGGTACGAGCTGACCTGTGAGACGTGATGGAGGCCGATCCGTCATTTAGTCTGAGCTGGTTCTCGTTCGACACGATAGCGGTTCAGCAGTTTCAGCCGCCAGCCAACTTTCTTTTTTTAACCATAAGTTTTAGTGCAAAATATAAATGACCACATAAACGAAACTGAAGTAAGCAGCTTTAAAAATAAACTGAATGATAAAAACTGTTCCGTTAAGAATGTCATCATAAACAGCAAATGGTAATATATGGAGTTATATTCTCTAAATGCCTCAGTTGGCACCAGTCTTTAAACATCACCCACAAGCTGAGTTTAGATTTCTGCACTTTTCTTTAACACTTAGATATTTTCAGGCAGCAGCTATGTGCAATAAATATTGTCACACCCCTCCTTTAAAAGACCAGTTATATCAGACATTTTTGTAAATGTTAGTGAGCTAAATTCACATCTGTGCTTCGTCCTATCAGGGTATGAAGCAGACCATCCAGTGCCTGCAGAACCAGCTCAACCTGCTCACCATGGAGGCCCAGAAGGACTACGCTGATCTGCGCTCTGCCTCCAAATCCCTGCAGAAACCTCTACAGATCCTGCAGGAGAACATCAGCAGGTGAGTCTCAGGGAAACGTTTTCATTTTACTTCGAGAGCTACAAACACAAATGCTCGTCAAAAACCTAGAAATGTTTTGGATTCAACAAATGGTCGCATAACAGAATTATCACTGAAACCTCGTCGTCCCTGTGTGCAGCGGCTGCTTCGCAGTGGAGCATCAGGCCTCGGCCCAGGCAGACCTCCTCTCCTCCACCTCCTCCTCTCTGGCCTCCTCCCTGCGTCTGTCGGCTGACGAGAGCCAGCAGACGCTGGAGGAGATGACGGGCTGCTGCTCCCACATCCACAGCTCCGTATCCGGTAAACTCATCCCCTCTTCAGTCATCATTTAAACGTGAGTAGTGCGTTCAGTTTACATTATTGTTGATGCTGTCGATCTGTGGCTGCAGGTCTGGTCGAACGTGACTTCCAGTGGAGCTCCAGAGTCAGGGAGCATGCTGAGACTCAAGCCCAGGAACACCTATCCCTGATGGGGCTGGTTTCCACTGAAGCTAAGACCCTCCATCAGGTGAAAATGACCTCTGCGTTTTTTCTCTCTTTATTTTTATTTGTACCTGCTGCTTTTCAGGCTTCTGTTCTCTAATCCTTCATCTTTTTCCCAGAACGTCAAGACACGCTGCACCGAACAGCTCCGCACAGCCGAGGAGGAGCTGTCCGGTCGGCAGGAAGAGGTGAAGGAGGCTCTGATGGGAGTGCAGAACCAGACCTCCCTGGACAGGACTGTCCTGGACCAGCAGCTGGCTGAGCTCCAGGACCACATGGAGAAGAGCCAACAGAAGGTCCACAGCTTCCTGCAGGAAGAGCTGCAGCAGGACGTTCCCACAGGTACTGTGTGTGTGTGTGTGTGTGTGTGTGTGTGTGTGTGTGTGTGTGTGTGTGTTAGAGGTTTAGGAAGAAAAAAAAATCTCTGGAAATCCTTTTTTTGTCAAAACTTATCAAGCCGTTGCGTTTTTGAGTCCTTTACCTGTCCAGGTCACAAAACAGTTCTTCTGTTGCCTTCAGGTGCAACCCCTCAGCGTCGGGACTTTGTGTATCCGAGGCAGCTGGTGAAGTCGCGGAGCCGCAGCGAGCTGCTGGAGAGCCTGAGGAGGCAGCAGGAGGAGCTGCATGCTGCCCTGGAGGAGGAGGAGCTGGAGGAGGAGGACAAACACAGCCAGGCTGACCTCGTACGTTCCCTTCATTTAGTTCTCCAGGCGGTAGCGACAGACTCAGTCAGTTACTCGTGTCTGTAATTTGATCCTGCAGTCATCAGGCTCATATAACGGTATTTAATAATTAACAGGTTAATGTTTTTACTGATTCTAGTTTATATTCAGTTATTCGCTCTTCTCTGGACATTTCTTGCCGTTTCCACTGTCATTTACATTCATTTACACTTTTTCACTTGAGCCGAACTCAAAACGCAACCTGCTGGCTTGATTAATGCCAAATTAACATAAACTCCCATTAATCTCTGCTCCATTTTCACCTTGTTCCACTTTTTTGCGTGCAGGACTCTCAGGAGGAAGAGCTGAGTACTAATGAAAGCTTGGCCACAGAGCCGTCCTTCGTCGACGAGAACCTTGTCTTCAACGAGAGCAACCGCCTTCCCTTCTTCAAGGTGAGCGACACACATTATCAAAGGCTGAAAAATGTCTGGAAGCTGGTCAGGTGTTAAAATTCTATATATTTTATATTTAAATGAAGCTTTAAGATATTAAGATCAGCACTGTTACTGATGATGATCACAACATGGTGTTTGCTGATTGTAACTCATGTAGCATGCTGTTAGCTGCTGTGAAGGTGCAGGTGATTGACAGCTCACCTGACGATGCTGTGGACTCACTGCACTTTTACGCTCATGTTCATGTCAAATTAAGAGTGTCATACCAGTTGGGTTGCTAACTGTTGGCTACTGGTAACACTACTGGAACCAGTCATACAGTGATGGTGGTTTGAGCTACCTGAGCTGTGGCAGGCCAGCTGGACCCAGCACTGCAGTTTAACCTGAGCAGACAGAGGGTGGATATGAGGCCGGGTCACGCTGCAGAGTTGAGTTGAAGGCAGACTCTGGGTCAGTGAACGTGTCACCGGTCAGAGGGCTCAGTAGATTAATGACGCCACTGCAGGACCAAGTTATGGGTCAAAGCATCATTTAACATGAATACTGGCTAATGCTTATCCAACTTTTACTGTGCGTTGATGACAGTGATTCTATATTCTTGTAATTTCTCTTTTCCAGCAAAAGAAGGGCGGAAAGAAGGAGACAAAGATCCCTTCCAGGTCAAAAGTGCTGGAAAGCGAAGCTGCACCATCGCCTCAGAAATCCAGACTGCCCCTCCGCTGTCAGAACTAAACCTTTTCAATGTTCTTTCACACTGTGTTATTACTGTCTGTCATACTTTTAACCATTTCGTCTTCTTGTTTTATACTTGTGTTAATTATTAATTCCCTTAAATAAAATTTAAGAACGCGATCCTGTTTAGAGCTGAACAGGATTTCTTATGTTCGTCCAAAACGAAGAAAGATCTGTGCCAACACCCGCACTTTCAGTGGTGAATAAAAGGTCAAAGTGATGTATTTCCACCAGTCACCATAATAACTGTGAAGTGACTACACATGCAGGGATAGGAACATATACTGTGATGTCACTCTGCCATAAAAAGGACAAGATGGAGATTCATCTCCAAAATGGATTTCTGAGAAGTCCAAAACAAATCAAACACGGGTTTCATTTCAAGTCAAAGGATGTTTACATGGAGTCTTGAATTTAACTGTAATTTGAATGTTTATGAGATGAGAAACTGCAAAAACAGCAGCTCAACATTTCTATTTTTCACATTTGTAAATTTCAAAGTTCAACTCACACAAATCTGTTGAGTCTTTACATTTAACATTAAAGAGTTTCATGCATGAATCTATCAAATGTGCTCTAATAACCACGTTTTAAAGCCTCTAAATACTTAACTGTTACATCCTGATGATCACACCGTCACATTAGTCTCCCAGTAGTTTTTCCAGGCAAGTTTATTTGAACAGCACATTTCAACAAGGCAGTTTGAAATGAATGTACATACACAAGGATGCTTAAAATGTTAATCCTTATTTAAAGAATGGTTTGTTTTGATGTTGGTGCTTAAACAGCAAGAATGAACAATTCGTTTTATAGATTATGGGCAGTTTAACACTAAATCGGAAGGTTGTTGCTTATCCTTAAAACAAAAACGTTCCTGAAAAGAAACTTGACCCAGCAGAAGTGGTAGAAATGAATGTGATGTGTTTTATTTTTTCAGTACATTTCAAAAATTAAAATGGCGCATCACGTTTTCAAGTTAAGGACGAGGAAGTGGATAGACTTCACTTGAATGTGAATGCGTTAGTGTGACAGAAACGCGTATTTTTTGACAGAATTCAGGGTTGTTTAATTACAAGGTTGTTAACCGTTAGATTCCTAGAAATACCAGCCGTTATCTGCTCATTGCGTGTACGCTCCATCTTTCACTTTCGGTTGATCCTGATGAGTCTCCAATGAAATACGTTCTACTGGTGATCTCTGTGCTTACCGGAAAATTGCCAACCAAAAGCCACAATTTACAATCAAAATGAATACCAAACAGTACAACCTTAACCAGGGTACTTCAGGTCATTTCTGTTTGTATTAACGATCTTTCTCTCGTTCGTTTCCAAGTTTGTTAAACCCAGTAGTTTGCTGCGGAATGTTACTCTGGCCCACTAGCTAAAGTTGGTATAGCTGGTTAAAATACTGCCGTAACGCTTCGGAAGAAATGTGTGATAAATCAATCCAAGTCACAATCCTACAATAAACATATGAAACAACTGGTGGCTGTGTAACAGTTAGCTGTATGTAAAAATGGCTTATGTTCTCAGTTATAGATGAAATTAACCGAATTTCAATCCCGCACTGAAAAGGACACCTAAAAAATGTCCGGGTCCTCGTCCTTCATGGTGATTTTTCACTCTGCTGTCGTCGCTCAGAGAAGGCACACGGAAGGAAGGGTGTGGACCCATGTTCAACGAGCGGCGAGCTGAAGGCCGTCGAGTTTGGTGACATGAAGGTCGATTTTCTTTTAGTCCTGTATTGATCTGTGGACATGAAGAGACAGGGAGGTTTTTGGCTCGGGACTGTGCTCCTGCTGGCGGTGCTGGACCCTGCTCCAGCCAAAGATGACGTTAAACTGTCCTACTTCGAGGTTGGCGGTAAACTAACGTTGGACCCGGGGCCTGTAGGCTCTGAAAGTATCACCAGCCTTTTGTGGAAACACAACGGTGATCTTTTGGCTGAGTGGGTGGAGAATGAGTTGCCATTGGCATATTACGACTCGTTTAAAAACCGCACAACCCTGGACATCACTACCGGACGTTTGGATGTCACGGAGATGGGTGAAGCTGACTCGGGTTCGTACACAGTGGAAATCAACAACAAGGTCCAGGATCAGAGTTATGAGGCTAAAGCGATCAAGAAAGTGCCCGAGCCTTCAGTTTGGATCAGACCAGTGGCCTGTAACCCTTCTTTGGACATGTGCTCGCTGTCCTGTGATGGAAGAACTGAAGGGGCTGAACCTATCACCTACAGCTGGAAGAAGGGAGACGAAGAGTGGAAGATTTCGATGAAGACGATGAACATCACCCAGACTGACACAGCACATGTTAAAACATTTTCCTGCCGGATGAAGAACCCGGTCAGTGTGGCACACAGTGAACCCAAAGTCAATCCGTTCTTCCAAGAGAATGCGTCAGGTGACCCTACGGTTGGGCTGGCTGTGGGTCTCTCCTTTGGCATCCTCATACTTGGGGCTGTGGTGTTTGGGATTATTAAGAAAGACTCCATTAAGACTATGTACAATCGATATCGAGCCCGCCATCCCAGTGGATCTCCATCTGAAAATGGACAACCGCTTTCTGATGGACAGCTGCCTCCTAGTGCACAGCCGCCTCCTAGTGCACAGCCGCCTCCTAATGGACAGCCGCCTCCTAATGGACAGCCGCCTGCTGGTGGACAGCCGCCTCCTGGTGGACAGCCGCCTCCTGGTGGACATTTGCCTCCTCCTGGTGGACAGCCGCCTCCTGATGGACAGCCGCCTCCTGGTGGACAGCCGCCTGCTGGTGGACAGCCGCCTCCTGGTGGACATTTGCCGCCTGCTGGTGGACAGTCGCCTGCTGGTGGAAATTCGAGCGTGCCACCTGAGGAGGTACCGCTCATGTCACCTGAGGCGTAGGCAGACATCTCAAATTCCATGAAGTTGTGACGCTCTTGTCTCCTGGAAGCAGGATCAAATCTGCACTCTCGTGCCATTTTTCTCAACTATTGCTTTATTTTATTTTTGTAAGCATTCAGTTGTCGCCCACATTGACTGTTACTTGCAAAAGAATTGACAGCCTTTGAAAGTGTGAAAATGTGGTTGTATTTTATTACTTTAAAACAGCCACTTGGATATGTTGGTTGCAACTATTGGGGCTGGGTGGTATGGATATGAAAGTAAATGTGAGACAGGGTGATGGATGGATAGGTACATGGATAGGTCAGTTCATCACATTGAATGGCAAAATACCTGCCCGTAGTGTCCATTTAGCTGCATGTGAGCATTTCAATTAACAGTAGAATTTTAACAATATTGTGTATTTTTTTTATTTTTGCTGTTCTCGTGATGAACTTGGGAGTCTGACAGAAATATTTCTGCAACTGTTTGAAGCTGACTCTTCAGTGTTGATGAATTCGACGTGAAAGTAAAGTGAAAATGACTTCTAATGCTTTGAACAAATTCAAACATTGTCACTCATGTTTGGAATGCGTGAATGTTTTTATCCTGTTAATAGCTGAAGAAGATGCAGATTAATGGAATGCACATTGTATAAATACATCTATCAGGCATGCTTTCATGACTTGATTACATCAAGTCTGTGGTTGTATCTAATGCCAAGTTGCCCCTCTGCATTTTGGACTATCTATATACATTATGTACAAACACCAAAAATAATTGTGATCACTCTTAAAGTTATTTGACTATCCCATTTTTATGCACTGGCCTCTGTGATTGTGTAGTTTGTGTTTTTTACTTTTAGTGGTATGATGTTTTATCTTCTGTCATTTAGTCAAGTGCCTTCCTGTTTGGATACGGTAGATGTGAAGTTAAAACACTTTATTGATGCCACTATTCTTAAGGTATTTTGATTAGCGCTTTGAAATGTCGATTGGCATATTTTTTAATAAAGTGTTTCAAGAATAAATCGTCACCGCCACAAACAGACCTAAGACTAGTCGTTGTTTCCTATGAGGAGGAGGAGGAGTGAAGCGAAACCGGAAGTGAGCGCGGATCAACCTCACATTTCTGGCCTCTGGTGGTGATGGTAAGCCGGAGAGCCGCCTGACAGCCCTACCGGGGATGGATTTAGAAGAAGCTTTTAAAGTTGTCGGTGAGTTCGGACCGTATCAGAAGCGGGCGGTGGCTGTCCTTGTTCTGACACAGGTTAGTATATTTAAAAATGTGTGTTTTATCCAGGAGAAACAAAACCCCGAGAAGCGTCCCTGCAGCAACGTTAGCGCTACGTGGCTCTAAGCCTCTGCTGGAGGGATTTGACTGTGGACACATAAAATAACGTCAAGTGCTAAAACATTTTAAAGTCTGAATTGTCGCCACTTGCTTACAAGTTAGTGAGATATAATCGCAGCATGTTGTCTTTCCTGTATACAGACATTTACACCAGACTTCCTTTAAAAATGGAGTGAATAGTGTTGCCTTGGTTATCGTCAAATATACAAATAAGCCAGCCCACAACTCATACCCTTTATATATCCATATGAGCTACTCTTTAATTCGGACCATACAAATCTCGTTTGCACATAAATTAATCGTAGCGAACCTCTTACTCCCGCGCCGCTTGGTAGGTGAACTAGCATCCCCGCGGCGGACACCTCCGTTCACACGAGCCGCGAAACGCGCTGTGTTTTGGGTTTTGTTTTTTTACATTTCTTAAAACGGTTTTGCTCATAAGCATATCAACTGCATGCCGAATTTATCACATCAGCCCACGTATTCCTACATTATTTTAAGTAGTGTCCCACTTCGTCTGAATTGTCACCAAAACCAACTTTAATCCCAATTTCCGCACCTTTTAAACGGAGTTTGTCAAGGCGTCCCTTAGGGTTAAGCTAAATCCTCTCTTGCTAGCTAGTAGTCGTTAAACCTCACCAAGCTAAGCTAAGTTAAATAGCAAAAGTTTCCACGATGTTATCGTTTAAATGATACGATTTTAATATCTTCTAACGTCATTTTTATTTATTTATTTATTTATTTTGTTATTTTTCTTTTCCACCACTCAGCGCGCTGGTTAACTCGTCATATTTTGTTAGTTTCCCAGTTTGTTGTTTACAGACCATTAAGCTACACATAAAATCGTATGATCTTTAAAAGCCGTTAAGACGGTTCCCATTTGACACCACTCTAACCCGGGGCTCCAGTGCCAAGGCCGGGTACAGGTGCCCAGGACTGATACATGCTTGGATGCAGGTGTTAGTAATGGTAAGTAAGCAGAACAGTTCTGTTATACATTGTCACCGCTTCTAAAATTAAGAAGATTGGATTCAGTTCTCTGTCCAGGGTCTGGTATATTTGTTATAACAAAGCTTTGACCCAAAATCAGCCAGTTAATGATGCAGTGAAGCCCCTCACCCTGCATCAAGCAGCCAGCTCTCCTTAAACTGCTGCACAGGTGGTTTCCACTGTCCTACATACAGAACACCAACATCAGATTTTCAGTTGAAAAATATTGTTGCCAGGTTTGAAAAACGTTATATAGTCAAATGAACCCAGTCTCTACAGATTTTAAGACCATGCTGACAGGTGCAGTAGTGGTGACGTTGTTAGTGTTACTTCTAGTAGAAGTGTCTCTTAGCAGGTTGGTACTGTAGTGATCTGTGTGTTTCAGGTGTACATGGCCTGTCAGTCCATGCTGATTGTTCTGGTTGGATCTACACCAGCATACAGGATTGAGCAGCTGGACGGCGCCCCATCCAGCCAGCACGAGCTCCAACGCGTCATCTTTACAGAGGACATCGACACCATAGTGACTGAGGTGTGGGAGCCTACATGCATTTTCACTTTTACCCAGCTGAAGCCTCTGATTCAACATATTTGAGTGAAACCTGAGTCCACAAATCCAGCTTAGTCTGTCTAAGTGGTTTTCTCCTGCCTCTGTGTTCTCCAGTGGTTTCTCATCAAGCAGCAGGCCTATAAGGTCAGTTTAGCTGGATCACTGTTCTTCGCTGGGCTTCTGGTCGGGAACATCGTCTTTGGGCCGCTCTCCGACAGGATCGGCAGACGACCCGTCTACTTGACTGGTGAGGAAAGCCACAGAAAACCAATAGACAGATTCGTCTCAATGAAGTTGTCCTATATAGAAGCAAATAAGAGTCATTAATATTTTGAGTTTGTGAAATGATTTCCCAGCCTGCACTTCTCTATAAGCTTTTGTATACACGTGAAAAAATAGCATGCACGTATGTGTATTAAAGTTTTTGTAGCTGTAGAAATATTTTATGTATGTGCAGTTAAAAATTTGTGCAAGAATTTTCAGCGGTGAGCTCAGGTTTCCCAAAGTGTCACACAAATTTCCCGTGTGACACTGAAGGTACAAGCTCCGAGTTACAAGCACGAATTCTGAATGTTCTCTACACCTGAGCTGACCATCCAATCAGAATGCTTCCCAAGACCATCCAATCAGAGGAAGTCAAACTGTCCACTTCCTTATGACTAAAGCCTCGACAGAAAGTGACGTCACCTAAACGTTAAGGGTCACGTGACAAAAGCGCAGTTAACAAAATAAAAGCTCCCCAAAAGAAATATGACGAAAGAAGTTTACAATGAAAATAACAAAACGTGAACAACTATCTCGTGGATACATCGACACACACACACAAAGGAGTATGTGGGCAAGTCCAAGAT
>JAPZEA010000003.1:27751976-27764348 GCA_029783685.1 Heniochus monoceros | reverse complement strand
ATCTTTTCGGTAGAAGGAGCGTCTCTGGCCGACAGAGAGTCCAGTCTGGACCTCATAAAACTGGACATTTCCAGAACCTTCCACTCGCTCTTCATCTTCCAGAAGGTGACTGATGTGTGACAGGCGTCGTGTTTTTCCATCATTGTGAGAACCCGTCACAGATAGTCGTCACATGGTTCGTCTTAACGCTCCGTCTCCTCTGTCTGCAGGGCGGTCCGTACCACGACCTCCTCCACAGCGTGCTGGGGGCTTACACATGTTACAGACCCGACATCGGCTACGTGAGTTCGCTTTTTCTTCCACCTTCAAAACCGTCACAGTGCTGCATACCGTCTCAAAATTAGTGCCGATGCAATAATAATGAGATTATTTATTTATTTTCAGAAATATAAACATGTATTTTTTCTTTTGAACAAAACTATTTTTAAACTATTTAAAAGCCAAATTTCTCACATGTAATCTAAACACAAGCAGCCACAAAGGAACTTAATAAAACAGTCTAAAAATCAAATCAAATTCAAAGAAGTGCTGAGGTCTGATAGATTACTACTAATATTTAATACTAATACTTAATTCAAGATGATGCTGAAATGGTCTCAACTCGACTCTGAGAGCTTTGATTCTCAGTTAGAATCCAGCTGGGCTGTAATTTCTGTTATTCTCTCAGAAAAATGCAGTTTTATTAAATTAACATGAAGCAAATTGACAGAAGTGGATTTTGAATGACTTGTTTTGTTAAATCCTGATAAAAGTTCTAAGAGGAAGAACTCAGACGCAGCATGTGGCCGGTGTGTGTCATCACTGACAGACTCAGTATTTGGGGTTTAATTAGGTGCAGGTAGATTAATACTCAGTTTGCTCACTGTGTAGCGTTCTAATAAAAACTGAGTGAGAGTGAAGAGGTGACACTCACAGTCTGTCTCTAACGCTGATCTGGAGTCTGTTCATTGTGTTCCAGGTCCAGGGCATGTCCTTCATCGCTGCTGTGCTCATCCTCAACCTGGAGGAGGCCGAAGCCTTCATCACCTTCGCCAACCTGCTCAATAAACCCTGTCAGATGGCCTTCTTCAGAGTCGACCACGAACTGGTACACACACACACACACACACACACTAACCGTTAATCACGTCCCTCCGTCCGTCCTCCTCCTCTTCATCACCTCCTCTCTCTCTGTCTGTCAGATGTTGAAGTATTTTGCAGCCTTCGAGGTTTTCTTCGAGGAGAATCTGCCTCGTCTCTTCAGCCACTTCCAGACCAACAACCTGACCCCTGACCTCTACCTGATCGACTGGTGGGTTATCACACGCTGCTGACGCTCAGACAGGAAACCAGCAGCCTCCTGTTCAGTATAGTTTTGGGTGAATGTCAGCGCAACTGCAAGTTTTCAAACAGACAGAATTCAGGGTCTAAAATTCCACGCTAACATACATCGAGTGTGCTAAAACAGTACATGAGGTACAAACTGCTTCCAGTCAATATTTCAGTTTGCCGCACAGATATCCCACAATGCAATGCAGCATTGAAAACATCAAAGATTACTACACACTACATATTAAAAAATGCTGGTAACATTATTTGTAATTTAGGGATTATTTGGCAATGAAGATGCCACGACGAGTTCGTCTGTGGCTCGCTTTTCTTCTATATCTTTTTAGTGCATATCAAGGATGTATTGATATGATTTTCGTTGTTATGATTACTGCTAGATAAGGGATTATTACAAATGAGATTGGTTGGCACGGGTTACCATCGTGACACGTGCATAGTACGGACTTTTGGACGTTTCCTTATTGATGATTAAAGATTGATCTCAGCTGTGCGCTTTTAAAATTTGTCGGATTAGAAGCTTCAGTCTCATCTCTGCAGAATCAGTCGTATCAGTGACATTAAGAGTCGACAGCAGAGACCTGAGAACACGATAACATCACCGTGATGATAAAATATTAAAGATGAAGGCGCAACTGAAAATTCATGTTCCATGTAAATGAACAATAAAAGTCAAACTTAGCCTGAATGAGTTGGTTTCATGTAAAGTGGCGTGTGTCTGTCCAGGATCTTCACTCTGTACAGTAAGTCCCTCCCGCTGGACGTGGCGTGTCGGGTGTGGGACGTCTTCTGTCGGGACGGGGAGGAGAGCTTGTTTCGGACGGGGCTGGGGATCCTGCGTCTGTTCGAGGACGTCCTGCTCCAGATGGACTTCATCCACATCGCTCAGTTCCTGACGCGCCTGCCGGAGGACCTGCAGTCACACACGCTCTTCGCCGCCATGGCCAACACACACATGATCAGCAGAAACCGCCGCTGGGCTCAGGTCAGGGTCACGCTCGGGGCGAAGCTGGAGGATGTGTTTCTGCATGTTTACAAATGAAATCATGTTTTAACGATTGCTCTTCGGTTTCTCTCAGGTGTTTTCTGCATTGATGAAGGATGGAACTAAAGAGATGGACAAAAACACCAGCCCGGCTTTGAGAAGCTAACACTAGCTAACCTTGACGCTAACGCCAACTTTCTTCAAACTTCAACTCAGCCACGAACGTCGGAGGTGAATGTTAGCTCGCCACGCTAGCACCGAAGCTAACAACGGAGGCTAGCTGTGACGCTTGAAGCTACGTAGCCTGAAGCTAAAGTCTCCCTCCAGAGGTTTATCTACGAAGCTTGAAGCGAAGGCGAGGCGGCCGTGAGGGCGGAGGCTGAGCGAGCAGAGCGGAGCTGCGTTTCCGGAAGCGGGAAACCGAAGTGGTTGGTTAATTCTAGATTTCAACAACCGTTGTCAGTATTTCAGAGCGATTACACAGAGGAGCGACTGGTCGTTTGGCAGCAGTGTCACTATTTTACCAGCGAACAGAAGCTGGAAATTCAAACTGACTTTCAGACGATAATTCGTGTTATTTCCCGGCTGGCTGGGATGGAAAACTCACTGATCTGCTCGTGGTAATCCTGCCTCCATGTTGGACACAAACACCACTAACAGCGAGCGTTACGCCCTGTGTAATTCTCAAAGACTCCACTTCTAATTTTAGGTGCTAACGATTTTTCTAAAGGCTTCAAAAACCACCTCTGTGGTTTAATTATTAATGTAGGTCCTTGTGGTTTCGACTTCACACTATTATTCATTTGCTGCGTTTTTAGCTTGAACCAGGCGTCTGGATTGGAAATTAATGGGAATCTGCAGTAGCATGGCTGATGCTAATGTGCTAATATCCCGGTTGTAGCTGAGAAATTAGCCTCCCACATTCACAAGCTTTTTCATATTTTCACATGTAGGCAAAAAAAACCCTGAACAGGAGGTTTGGAAACAAAAAAGTTTGGGAAATGGAATCATTTTCTATAAAGTAGTCTTTATAATCATTATGTAGGACTCAATTAATAACACTCATCAGTGCTCCTAATTAAGTACAAGCAGACTATGACTCACTACTTTGTGATTTTGATGTTTTTACAGGAAGTGAATGATTCTGGGCTCCAGAAGTCTTTTCCACATGTGTTAAATCATTCGAAATGTGAATATAGAAAAACTCACCATCACTGTTCAACCAGACAGATGTTTTAAAGAAGAAAACATCTTGTTTTTCATCACGTTGTTTGGGTCAAAATTCTCCACAAACAGTAAATGAAGCCGTGTGGACTGTAAATATAGAAACGTGGGGCCATCGCAGGTTTCGATCAGTGTTTCCAGGATCCAGATCGACCCTCAGAGCACTTTATCACTGCAGCACTGAAGCTACATCATGAACTCTGGCTTTAAAGGTGCACGACACTTTCAAACTGAACGAACGGGGCATTAAGTGACTCCACTTAGATTAGAGACCTGTAGAATACTGGAGCAGCAGCGCCGGCTCGGCTTTTAGATTTTACTAGTTTTAGCTCGAGAATGAAGCTTCTTATTCTTTGCTGCAGAACTTTTCTAGCTCGTTTCATCGTCTGTGAAAATGCAAAAAGAAAAACTACAGACTGGAAGTTTATATCGATGAACGATTCTTTAAAAAAATACCTGCACACGCGATACAGTAGCATTTTCATACCAGGAGGTGGAAATATTAGTATTTTTTACTCAATTTTAACGCCTGAACAGCAGAATATCTTCAGATTTGGACTCGACTTTCCTCCATTGTTGTTGCTTTGTTGAGTCTGCTGCTGATCTTACTTCACATCCTGACACGCTGCCCCCGAGTGTTCAGCGGCTGAACTGCAGACACATAAACTGAAACAATTAGCTAATTAATCAACAACAGCCAGTTTGATCATTGATTAACCGTGACTCAAACAGTCTGAATCCAGCATCTTAAATACGTTGTTCTGCTTTTCTCTGGACATTTTTTAATATTTTCTGACACTTAAAGATAAAACAAGTAGACTGCAACCAGTGATTATTGCCATTATCCATTAATTGTTTGCTAGACAAATTTCCCAGAGCACAAAGTGACGTCTTTAGATTTCTTGTGTTGTTTGACCAACAGTCCAAAACTCAACAACATTCAGTTTACTATCACAGAAGTCTGGAAACGCAGCAGATGTTCACATTTGAGAGGCTGGAAACAGCAAATTAAATGAGTCTTTAGAGCTGAAAGAATGAGTCGATTAGCAGAAAATGAATCCATTAATTGTCAGATTAATGAAAACGATGAGCTGCAGCTCTGTAAATCGCAAACATCCAACACTCCGAATGAACTGATGCTGTGAACTTTATCGTGTTCACAAAAGTCTGGATTATAATCTGACAGAGACAGGACGTCGGGTCATGTGACCCATTGAAGTGCATTACATCACTTCCGTCTCTGCTCTGAACACTCCTTTAATTTATACACACTGTCAATGTAACCTTCACCTCCATTTCATCCCTACCTCTCTATAACCACACACACACACACACACACACACACACACACACACACACACACTCTCTCACTACTGGTGATAAACACTCGCCCACCAGCAGACAAGCGGGCCTTAAACATGTGGACCAATCAGCCACTCTGTCGCATTATCGAGCAAACCTGGAGGAAGAGAGAGGAAGAGGAGATGAAGCAGCTTTAATTATACTGTTTTAAGTCCTACCCTGCTGGATAATTTCCCAGTTTTTCTTTTTTAAACAAACAAAGAAAGAAAAAAAGAGCAACGAGCGATTACAGCAGCAGATCTGTGATACGAGGAAGAGTTAAACCACGTCTCTCAGCCGACCTCTTCCTCCAGGCTGCTTCTTCAGTGTTACACCACATGACTCCATGAAGAGTTTGTTGTTGTCCATCAGCCAATCAGAAGCCAGTATCCCCGCTGACGAAGAGGCTGGTATCAGTGCTGCAGCTGTTTCTTAACGTGTTGATGTTTGTCCGTGCTTTAGATTCAGTGGAGGTGATTCTTCCTTTACTCTCAAACACCTCCTCGTACTGAGAAGCCAACAGAGGAAGTGTTGAGTGTTTTCAAAATAAAACGACCAAAGTGTTAATTCAAATTTGACAGTCAAAGATTGAGACTGGGAATTAATCCAGATTATAAATGATGTGTTGGAGGCAGCGTGATTTCACCGTTAACTGGAAAGTCACAGCGTAAACACACACAGTTACAAACAGCACTTTCTGCGCACACACACACCTCCAGTGGATCTACACACTTGTGTTTCCATGAAGATGAGTCAGAGATTTAGCACTTTGTGAACACGAGCTGTTTTTGAATGCAGGTACACTAATTACACTGAGTGCTGCTCGGCGATGCAGAGAAACTGGTTTGTGAAATCTTTTGCCATTACGGTAAATTCCCGTTATCGTAACGTCAGTTTGCAGGCAACAGTTTCCCATTGGTGAGCTTTCTTCTCCAGGTTTCCGTTAATCCACCTTAAATCATGACATCATCCTTTCAGAGAGCAGACGGGCTCATGTGACCAACGTTTGTCTGAAAACACTTTCTGAACCGTCGTTTTCTGCTCGTCTGAGTTTGGGGCGACACAAGTTTAACGTGTTGTGTGTTTTAAATCAATTTGACTAAAATCAAGCTTAAAATGTTGAGTCTGTTTCACCAAACTGTAAATAATTGAAGTTGTGGCTTAAACTCAGCAGCGAGCTCTTTTTGAAGGCCACATCTCTTCAGATCTTTCCTGCAGATTAAAGGTTTGTTCCAGTATTAACGTAAACGTTCACCTTCTGAATGTTTGTCTGAGAATCTGTTTAACTGAAGGTTTCTGAAGCAGGTTTGGTCATAATCAGCTCCTAAAAGCTAAAAGTTAACACATATTAAACTCTTCTTGTTACACCGGTGTGCAAATACTGACTAAAACATTAGAGACGTGTTTTGATGTTTTCAGACAGTTTCTCAGTGTTGACGGTCAGTAATGATCCGGACGATGTGAAATAAAACATCAGCTGCTTGAGAAGTGAAACGATGAGAGGACGTTATCTGTGTCTGTTTGGACAGGAGACACGTGGACAGTATAGTTACCCAGAATCCTCAGCCGTGGGGTGTAACGCTCCCTCGTCTCACGTCACTCCAGATTCTTGATGAAATCTTCAGACCGCTGCAGAGAGAAGACGAGATTAATGTGATGTTTCCTCCACGTGTTCCATGTGTTCGTGTATTTAAGTTCAGCTTCGCTTTCTGTTGGATTTTATACTTTCATGTAAATTCTTTTAGCTTTTTGTTGTTTTACGTGTTTTGTTGTTTTCTGGTCAAACTTCAGTGTACAGTTTTTTTCATAATGCCTTACAGGTGATGTAAATAAACTGTAAAAATGTTCTTTCTTTTCATATAATGGCCACTAGTTAAATGTGTAAATAAATATCTCAGCAAACTGACTTCTGTCCGTCCTTTAAGCCGTAAACCTGAGGAGGGATTCAGGTCAGGACGCCTGCAGCTGACTACACATTTAAACTGGAAACAGCCTGACAGAATCTGACCTCCAGGGTCAATTATCAGCTGTTTCATGATGCAGTCATGAAAATATGTGTTCACACTGAGCAGCCACATAATGTTTCATTCACACATCAAATGATTCTGACAGTTTTATCTGATGTGGTGACACAGATCATTTATTATGTAACTTTGCAATACAAAGTGCTTCACATAATCAGAATTACAGAGAAATTTAAATAAATTACAAAATGTTATGAGGATATAAAACCACAACCTTCAAAAAAAAGTCGTGAGTCTGTAAAACTGCAGTAAAAACAGAATTCAGTCATTTAGAAACAAACTGTGTTTGCTGACGACAGTTTTCTGAAGTGCTCCTGAGCCCAGAATATCCTTTAGAAACTTTTACTGAGTACAGGAGTATCAACAACAACATGCAGCCAAGTATCTGAGGTCAAAGTACTCATTCTGCAGTGTAATATTAGATTATTGGCTCATTGTTATTGATGATGATACATGTCGTCGTTCTCAGTGGGTTTATTCTATCTGCTTCTCAGAACTGTCGAGTTTAATCTATAACACTGCATCATTTACATGTTTTGTCTTCAAAATCTTTATTTAAAACAGCTTGTAACTACAGCTACAGCAAAACATACAATCACTTGAAGTTAAAAAGTAGCATGAAATGACATTACTTAAGAAGTTGTCCTTAAATACAGTACTTGAGTAAATGTACTTAGTTACTGATTTCTGCTTTAGTGACTGACATTTAGCTGCAAGTGGATCCACTTTAATCTGAATTATGGCAGAACTCAGTGTTTTCCTTGCAGTTGTGCTGTGTTCACTCCGACCACTAGATGGCGTCTGATGACCAGCTTCGTTCTGCGGGCTGATCCTCAGTCACTGTGAAGCTCTGCTGTTATTTGACTTTTCATTAATCGGCTCTGGAAACAGATAAAAAGATGTGTGCAGCGGTGCTCTGGGAATGATTTGCTGCTCGATGTTGATGCTTCAAATCTGACGTTATCTTTTAGATTAATAATTCACTTTCTACTCAAATCTTCAGGTTCATATTTTTATTATTGTTGTGTAAGCGATTAGCAACAACATAAACTGAAAGTCTGCGCACACAAAGTCTTATAAGAGCTGTGGCTGAATGATAATATTATTTTATCTTATTAAAACGAGGAGGTGATTAAATTCTACGGTCCACTTCAGCTTTTCAGGAGGTCTGATGAAAAGGAGCCTGCAGATGCTGTTTACTCTCAGTGGGAACTATTTCTTTTCTTTTCTTAGTAAATGGAAGCTCAGCAGCTCTTTATTTCAGCTGGATCCGGTCTGAGTAATCACAGATATGGACGTCGCACCTTCGGCTACAGTTACAGTCCCCTCATGTTCGGCGGTTTTCTTGAAGGTTCCACCCCAGAACAGATAAAATCAGCATCCAAAGAATCAGATCTGAGCAGTGATTTAAATCTGAGTGTGAACATCTGTGGTTTGAACCTCCTGACACTGACTTTCGGTGAAAGCGGGGCAGAGAAACGGCGACCACACTCAAGGTGTCTCAGGTATTTCCGAGGCCTGCGGTGGAAGCGAGGCGAAGCCGCGAGGGGCCTCCCGCCGCATCTGAGCCAGAGGAAGAATCTGAGGAGGTATTCGGCGGCAGTCTGGGGGCTTTCCTGTGGAGGTGGGGCCAGAGGGGAAGAAGGAGCCCGGTGCCCCAGGGGCCTCTGGGATACCACAGCAGGAGGCGGGGAGGCCGAGGTCAGGGCAGAGGAGGCTGGGTGGAGGGGAACGGACGAGTGTTTAAAGAGCAGAAAAAACAGCAGCGGAGTGTAAATCTGTGAGGAAAACTGCTCTCAGAAATAAAGCCGAGGTCAAATCAATGTGCCGCAGCGCTGACGGACGCAGAGCTCACAGGAAAAACATTTTAGAACAAGTTTACCTGATAAAAATGATGCATGCACGCTGCTGCAGGACTGAATGAGCTGAGAATTTGAGCATTTTGTTTTAATTCAGTGGTTTATTGACTTTGTCATCAGGCAGACCGGAAGCTACAGATATGTTGTTTTAGATTGGCAGCTTTGAAGGAGCCACATTTCAAACATGTTCCTGATTTCTTTGTAAGTTATTAAACATTTTTGTTTATTTATTTACACTGAAGTAAGTCTTAGAACTGCAGGATAGTGTTTCACTTTGAGAAGTTTCCGGATGTGACATTACATTTCCAGTTCTGATTGATGTCTGTTGGTGCATGAACGGTCGTATCAGAATCTGTCAGTACAAAACATGAATTTATTGTACAGCAACTTAAAACAAGGGTTTATTGTGAATATTATAATGCACAGTATATATTTTATCTGTATTAATATTTAATGTGGCGCTCAAGCCTTTAAAAAAAGATTTATTTTGAAAATGCGAAACTGTAAAGATCATAATTTAGAAATTAATTTAAAAAGCAACTTAACGACGTAACTTCTCAGTTTGCGGTGATGTCAGGGCGTACTCCAGGGTGTGTCAGTACATCGTGACATCACTGCTGGGTGTGGCCACGGGTGCAAGGCGTTACTCTTTAAACAGGCTGTGATCCTAGTGGATATGAGGCCTTTAAAAGGAACAGTTCATCCAAAAAACAGGATAAAAGTGTTCAAATTTTGACTCTTTGCTGGCTGAAGGTCTCATTTCTTTCATCCCAGTTAAACTGAGCTCAATAACATCTCGTCTTCAGTCCTTAAGTTGCCGGAAATTAAAGAAGAATTATTAGAGAAGAGAAAAAAAACCATGAGAATTTAAATTGAATAATAATGATTGATATTTGGACTCTGATGTATACAAACATGTAAACGAGTCTGATTAATTATTGAGAGCAACTGAACACAAACAGAAGATGATTTAGATTTTTTTAATCCTCTGACATCAGCTCAGGAGGAGGAGGAGGAGGAGGAGCAGGAGGAGGAGCAGGAGGAGCAGGAGGAGGAGGTGTAAAGGGAAAGCAGGAGGAAGGAGGGCTGCAGACCGTCCTCTGGGATGTCTGGATCAATCATCTCTCCGTCCTCCTCCTCTTCTCATCACTCCGTCACTGCAGGCTGTTTGGTTTCAGTCCACATTAACCTTCGCACAGGTGGTAACCACGACTACCACACTGTTTGATTGACAGGTAAAAACTGGGGAGTCACCTGTCACTCGTGAAGTTCTTACTGAGGCTATCTGAGTTTATTTAGATATTTTATCCACAGGCTGAACGAGCAGATATCTGGATATGATTGGACAGCAGAGAGCGTCAGTGTCCTGTGATAAAAGAAGCATTGTGATTGGACAGTCAAAGAATAGAGTAAAAAACAAACAAAACAGGATTTTTTTTAAACGTTTTTTTGGTCTCCACTTGTGTTGTATATGGCACTACGGTTCCCATCATGCTTTGGGTGATGTAAACAGTTGGTGAGTTGTGAGCTTGATAATATTACAATAAATCCTGCTACGTTAGCTGCTAGCCGTTCCTGTTTGTACCGTCACCATCGCTGCAGAGACAACAGCCAGGAACATCAGAGCATGATTATGAGGAAAGGACGTTAAAAGAAGTGTCTTTTTGTAGTTTTTAACACATTTATTCTCAAAAGACATCAGAGAAACAGGAAAGAGACGATTGTTTAGAGTCCGAGAAGAACGGGAGCGACGTTCGATGCTAATTTAATTCACTGGCGACTGATGATTAAATCTTATTCCCATGACTCCCATTTTAAAAAAATCTTTTAATATTATATTTTGGTTGACATGACAAAGTTGACAGAAGGACACGTCACCTAAGTTGCACCTGCAGCTGCCGACATGTTATCACTCCATCTAAAAGCTGAAAACAAACCATGTGAGCGCGGCCGACGTCCGTCCACGACAGAGATGACAGAAACCTAAACATCAGATTTGAATTTTCACAGACCTGATGATGAATTTCCTGTTTTGACAGTTTCCATCTGATCTATTAAGAACACAAATAAGCGATCTGATCAACTTCCCGTCCACTAAATATCTTTCCATGTGACCTGTCCTCCACAGGCAGCACTTAACGGTGGCTTTCATCATGAACCGAAGGTTTTGCATGAGTGACACATTCTGATCGGCGGCTCATTCATGTGTGCGTCACCTTCCCTGTTTTCCCAGCGTAGAGCATGTCGCCGTCCTCCAGCACAAACATGCAGAGGATTAAACCGAAATCCCGGAGGAAACAACAGAAAGGTTAAATTTTACATTTACATTCAGGGTATTTAGCTGACGCTCTTATCGTGACCACTCACACTGACAACAACATCTTATTCTCTCTTTCATTAACAGCTCCAGGTGTTCATGTAAATCTCTGAGGGATAAATCCTGTTCACTTACAAGATAAGGCTGCTGATATTACAATAACATCACATGAACCCGTCTGTGGCTCTCAGCTCGAGGCCATTGGTTCCTAATGAAGACAAACATTTTAAAAAACAGCTCACAAACAGATTTCAGTTACAAAACGGCTCAGTAATTTAAAACTGGATACTGTAGTTTTTAGTAGTTTTTAGTGTAGTAGCTGGTGTGCTAGTGAGTATTTATGAAGAGTTTTAAATTGCTTTTGGACATCAGTGGAGCTTAATGGCACTGAGGATCAAGATATATAAGAGTTTGGAAGCAGATAATTCTTGCTAGCAGGATTGTTCATCACTAGTTTCTAGATCAGACTTATCCTTTATCTGCAGTTTAAAATGTTCAGAAGAATCCTGCACACATTTAGGTTCTTCTAAACCTCAGACTGAGTCCTTCATTAGTTCTCAGGTCAGAGTTTTTAGGGAGGTCAGCGTCCGTCTGTCGGTCCTTCAGTCCACCACTTTGGTCCAGGCTGAAACATCTCGACATCTGTCGGATATGACGGACATTAGTGACGCCCAGAGGATGACTCCTGCTGATGCTGGTGATGCCGACTTTTCTGCTAGCGCCACCAGCTGACTGACTTTCATTGCTTTCAGTTAAAGGTATTGACCACTATTGATAAGATAAGATCAAACTTTATTAATGCCCTGCAGGTAAATTAGGGCGTTACAGGCAGCAGGCAATAGTAGCAGGAATAATAAGAGAAAAAAATCTAAAATACAAAATAAAAGTTGACAAATTTCACACAAAAAGACTATAAAAAATATACTGCCAATGGAAAATATTTGAAAAAAAATTGCACATGGTGGGAACGGATAAATGAAGTACAGTGTTTGCACAGTAGATAAATATAAATGTATCTCAGCAGGATGGACTGCCCTGAAATTTGATACAGCCCTTCATGTTCTCCTTCATGTACTTTGAGATGGTGAACACGGTAAACATTATGTAACTGTGCAGAAATACAGCCTCACGTAGCTGCTAGCTTGGCTGATGCTACTCACACATTTGATTTTGAATTACATCAACATCCAGAAATAAGCCGTCTGACATGCTTCAGATCGAGTGTTTTTCGAGACTTTGTTTCGACATCCCCAAATGAACTGGTCTCCTTAGTGTTTACAGTAAAAAAGTGAAAGC
>JAPZEA010000003.1:27684913-27698447 GCA_029783685.1 Heniochus monoceros | reverse complement strand
CGACTGTTTCACAATATTAACCACATGTTTTTTATTGTTCTCAACAAGCTTTATTTTGAAAGTGTAACCAGACGTTGCTAACCGGATGTGTATATTTATTATTACTAACTTCACCGTAGAGCCTTGCACACTGAAAATGCTAAAGGGGTAACCCAGTGACGCCAAGGAGTCCTGACAAAGTGTCCTTATGTGATGAGTTGGGAGTGTGAATGTGTTGTCTACTACTTATTTACTTCAACAATAAATTGGTGAGAGGTATCGGGTTGGACCAGGATGGGACCGAAGGTTAAGACTCTTCAACTCAGAGAATGCTTGTTCAGCCTCAAGAAAACAGAGCGGAGGACGTGAACCTGGTAAGGAATGCTGCAACTTTACTGTGGTTTCTCATGAAAACAGTAAAAGTTAGCAAAGCCGAAGAACTGCTGAAGTTGTTTGCGGGTCTGCCATCGCTCTGATCTTCTCTGGATCAACCACCTCCTGCCCTCTCTCAATGATGTAACAGTGGAAGCTGACAGAGCTGGCATCGGATTCACACTCCTCTGCCTTCACAAAGAGCTTTTTCTCCAGAAGCTTTTGGAGGAAATGGTGGACATGGGAGATGTGGTCTGAGGAGAAGATGAGAATGTACAAAAACACAAAGTGTACCAGGGGAGGAAGATGGCAGCTAGTGAGTCCTTCATGTATTTCTCCATGGCCTCTTTCAGGATGACACAGATTATAAAGTCTGCAAGTGGGAAGAGGGCGACAGGAAGGAGCTTGAGGAAGGAGGTTAAGACCAAACCTTTACTGAAAACCTCACCCAGATCATGGTACTAGTGGTGGCACCATGGAGGCTCAGGACTGGGATGAGCAATGGCAACCTCTGCTGAAGGAAGAACAGATTACAGACAAGAAATTAACTCCAGTTTACAATTTTCCCAGCAGACCAATCAATACAGGGATTATGTTGTTGCAACCAAGGGTGACCCAGACCTGAGGTGAGTGTCTGAGGTGAGGAGATATTATTTAGCTTACAAGTCTTCTTACGATTGCCAGACAGGAGCAGGGTAATAGAAACGCTGTGATGAGTTACTCAGGATTCAAGCTGTTCCAGACGGATACCAGTCTGCAGGGACAAAGAAAACTGGCTTCTGCACAA
Organism: Heniochus monoceros; assembly: GCA_029783685.1. Taxonomy (NCBI): domain Eukaryota; kingdom Metazoa; phylum Chordata; class Actinopteri; order Chaetodontiformes; family Chaetodontidae; genus Heniochus; species Heniochus monoceros. Next base: position 27,697,309 of record JAPZEA010000003.1, on the reverse strand, counting down.
GAGTTAGGAGAGGAGAGGTGAACTGGTGAACGGAGGGTAGGCTGAATTTGCATTCTGGATTTAGATGAGATGCGAGATGAAGAAGCCTGAGCCACGGGGAATGAATTAACTCCAGATCTCACGAGAGGTGAGGGAAGGATGGACGCCTCCTCTCTGCATTGCTGGTTCAGTCGATTATCAAGCATGATGGGAAGGGAAACAGTGATAATAAAAACCTTGCAGGGACTCATCATTCCACTTGGAGTCTGCTGCCAATCAGCCACGCTACATCCCTGATGGAGACATTTATCAGCAGTGATCTGGGTGCTCAAAAACTCCTTGACACGAAAATCATCATCATAAGAGTGATAACAGACTGGTTTGCATTAAAAGCCTCTGCCCAAGACAAAAGTCCCATAACGCAATGTACCAAAGATACATCTGAAGGGAAAGTCAGAGGCCGCTGATTGAACACCGAGGAGCACTGAAAGGGGATACCCAGACATTCTGCAGATCCCCAATGAAGGCTTCTGGGTCAGAAACGTAGGAGTCCCCGGGCGAAGGAGACATGTGGTGGAGCTGGATGGTTAATGATTTGTGCTTCAGAGACTGGTGAGGAGAGATGAGCTGATAGCATAGCCTGCTAGCTTGATTAAATACCTGATTTGATTTACCACCACCTGGTTGCTGTCAGAGAGAGTTCATAGAAGTTGTTTTATGAATGTTTTCCATTTCTGGGTCCGAGTTGGCTGAGTTCACGCTGGCAAGATCGTTCTGTAACAATGAACTGATTTTGGACCCCAAAAGCATAACTCAGACACACGGCTTGCAATAGTTCAAATGCAGATTTGTTGATAAGCTGCTGAGATGGAGGTTTGGAGAACTGAGCCAGAATGATGGTGCAAGCAGGGAGAGTTTAGTTGGCTGGAAGGAAGATTGGCAAACGCTGGGCAAACAGTGGCCACAGAGGGACCATGAACATGGAGCAAATGAAATCAGAGCTGAACTAGATTCAGGCAAACAGGAGAAAAATACTTAGGAATACATAAACTTGGAGCTTCAGCACGACGTTGGCAAAGACTGGAGCGTAGAGCATGGGTATGTATACTGCAGCAGCTTGATGGGTGGATGGGTTTCAGGTGTGCGGGTTTATCGGCAGCAGGTGGGAAAATGAAGCACCACACCCGGACAAACACACACAAACCCTCCAATCAGCAGCGACCAACACACCGTTAACAGCTGCGAGGGTCCGATTTTACAAACCCAGCTCTGGAGGCCAAACCTCAGCCTCCATTCACCCGAAAATAAACCACAGAACAGACTGAAAGTGTCGAACTCAGAGTGTGTTAATTGACGCTTTTGTTTGTGGACCGCTGAATCTGACAGAAAGCCAAATCCATGACTCATCCTCCACCACAAGCGTTCAGGAAATGAAGCATCCGTCAGTCTTCATCGCTCCAGCAGCCACAAACGTGAAGGTGATCAGAGATTTTCTCCTCTCACATCTTTTGAAATCTATACTTTTTCTTGTATGTTTGGTGGACTGAAGCCGGACTCAAGAGACCGCAGACTTCATTTACACCGACAAATTAATTAAGAGGCCAAACTATTTGAAATAAAAATTATGAACTATGAAAAGCATTACTGTGAGGGTGGTTACATCTTAAATTTAAATTTAGGCCGCGAGTGTTGGTGTAATACGCAGCTCAGGTGGATTCGGCCTTAAAATAGATTTTCAGGGACAAAACCGCCGATGTCTCAAGAAAACATGCAATTAAAAAAAAGCTTTTTAACCTTCTTTGTACCGTCACCACCTCTTTCTACCGGTTAAACGTGTCGCGCGTGTCGTCTCGGCTGCCCTCGGTTGTTCAGGCGGCCTCAACAAGCATCTGCCTCCTCTGATTTCATGTCCTATTTAAGTTATTTAATTAAAAAAAGCGTTGGTTCAATTTATCCACAGCTACTTTAAAATAAAGTGTAATGATTCCCGAGAACGATTTCCCACAAAGTCTAAATTGATTCAGTCATAAATAGAAATGTTTTGAATTCTTGCTGTTTTTCCTGCGTTATTTCTTCTTCTGCCGTCTCCTCCTGCGCGGCAGAGCAGCTGCAGACAGCCGGGATGGGGTGAGCTGACTCCGGCCTGAAGCTCTGACCTGGATCTCAAACCTGCGCCAAACTGCGAACGACTGCAGGCTGATTGGCTACCTGCGCATTTCCCTCATCCGCTGCCATCTGATCCTCTCTCTCTTCTCCACACACACACACACACACACACACACACACACTGCTGCGCTCAGTCTCTCTGTCTCTGAGCGCACCGCCGCGTCTCCGCTCTGATCTCCAGACTTTTTCCTTTTTTTAATCCTCTCTCCGGTCCGCGCGGTGAATGAACGAGCCTCTTTAACATATTCAGACCAACGTCATCCTTGAAGGTGGATCATGCCGTGCAGCCTTTTCTATAAAACCCCCCGCAGCCCGCTCACTGTGGAGGAATAGTCACCGGTTTGGCAGAGAAGAAAGAAACTTTGCTTTACGCGCACGGAGTTTTCTCGCCGCGGACGGAAGCTGCTTGGAGGTAAGTCTGACTGTCGTTACTGACTGAGACTCGTGTTTATATCTTACTGGGAGAATGAGTGAGTTACTGGTTTATTCAACTTTTTGTTGCTTTCATCCTGCTCGCCTCCAAGTCGCTTCCTCACATCTCACCTCTGTTTACTCCCCCGGCCTGTTAATCCGCTCCACACTGTAGCCTACTGTATTCAAATCCCCCTCTCTCCTTCTGCTTTTCTTAAACCTGATTTATTGCCATTGCTCTATAAACCTCGGGCCGCCCGGGGGGTGGCTGAGCCCCCTGAACTGTACCTATAAAGGCACATAACCTAATAGACAAGCCGGCGCATGTAAACCTGTAAAACTATTTGGAATAGTTGACAGCTACTCCTCGAGGAGCAGCGGCAGCGGAATGAAGGGGAGTTTCCTCACAGGAGAGAAACATGTTTCTCCTGTAGTTCATCCAGAGTCAAATATGAGTCCGTGCAGGCGCATCCATCCGGTCTGATGACTGTTTTATTTCCTTTGGAGGCGCGTCTGTCTGTTTTCATCAAAACACTGACGACTTTCTCTGATTTGGCTCATGAGAATAAGAGCAGCGAGGAGAACAACAAGACACTTTATGCTAAAATCATTCCAGAGGTGACAACATATTAACCCGCTGCATATTTCTGAATGAATCAGGAGGCCGGGGTCCGCTCTGTATGATTACTGTTATTATTATCCTCTAACTAGCTGTAATAATAGCTTCTCGCGGCTCTCAGCCATTGGTTGCAGTCAGAGATGAGTTCAGAGAGAGTTTACATTCACTCTTTCCCTCCTTCTCTGCTTTTTCTGGAGGAGCTGAGGGTAAACCCACCCAGGCTGAGCTAACACTGCTTCATTTTCATTTGGACAGAGTTTACGGGGGAGAAGAAGAACAAGGAGGAGGTGGAGGAGGAGAAACTGGACGGAGGAGATTTACGCACCGTCGCCGGTCAGAGTTTTGAACGGGACACAAGCGCCTTTACGCACGGGCACAGGTGGATGCTGGGAAGCGGACTAGCTGAGAGGAGATGTTACCCCTGGCCCAGTTCGGGGTGCTGTCGGCCCTGGCCACCGCGCTCACCTCTGTCCTGTCCGCGGTCTTGCTGCTGGCGCTGACCCGGCAGCTGTGGAGCCTCCGCTGGAGTCTGACCCGGGACAAAGAGAGCAGCCTGCCGCTTCCGAAGGGCTCCATGGGCTGGCCGCTGGTCGGAGAGACTTTCCACTGGCTGTTCCAGGTGAGACAGTTGACACGTCTGGGCTGCTGTAGTTTTCGATTTTTTTTTTTTTTTTTTACAAGCGTTCCAAACTATAAGGTAGGCTGCTGCTGCGCGCGCGCGTGGTTCTTGTTATGTTCATCACTTGTGGATTTCTATCAGATGCTGCTGCAGTTTGCAGAGGGTGAACACCGGATGGCTGCAGGATGTTTGAATAATCGGGTTATTGATGATGGATCAGGAAGCGCGCGGGAAGCTTTGAAAAGCTCCGCAGATTCTTGTGCAGGCTGAGTTCTGCTGTTAATGCGACATGTGCGGACTTGATGCTGCGTAATTCCTTCTTGCGGAGCAAAAACAGACGTTTTCTGTTCATTTCTTCCACCTCTCTCTCCCTCCCTCTCCGTCTGTCTGTCTCTTCAACTGTGAGGAATGCACTGTCTCATCCCTTCATCTCTCTGCCCGTCCAGCCATCCACCCGCTCCACAGCGGCCGTCAGTCGGGCCGCCTCGGTGCTGCACACGCGATGTGTGTGGCTGCTGTTTTTCCTCTTTTCTCTGATTAGTCAGCTTAATAGATAATAGATAATAGATTTCTCATCATTTAAGAAGTAGCTCAGGTGAAAATAGAGAAAAGAGGATCCTGCCCCCCAGCTCTCTGCCTCACCCCACAATGTGCAGAAATCCAGGATTTGCACCAAAAGAAAGAAATAAAAACTAATCCCTTGTTTCTTGGCCTGTGGAGAAACTTTTCAAGAAATGTTTAGACTAGTTTTTGAGATCCTGCAAACCAGCAAACAAACTGGACCAAAAGCAGGTGATGGACCTTTGAATAGTGAAATGAAATCTGCAAATGTTCTTTAAAAGTTGGCCTAAATTATTGTCCAATGAATATTCAATCTTGTGTCTTGACAATTTGTCAAGTTGTTGCCTGAAATGAGACAAACCTGTAATGCATATTTCTTCTTCACACGACAGGGCTCCAACTTCCACATCTCACGCAGAGAGCGCCATGGCAACGTGTTCAAGACCCACCTGCTCGGGAAGCCCGTCATCCGGGTGACCGGCGCAGAAAACATCCGCAAGATCCTGCTGGGCGAGCACACGCTGGTGTGCACCCAGTGGCCCCAGAGCACCCGCATCATCCTTGGACCCAACACCCTGGTCAACTCCATCGGAGACCTGCACAAGAGGAAGAGAAAGGTAAGAAAAGATCAGTGTTGACTGTCTGCAGATGTGTTCTCTGATGTTTCTGCTCTGGAGGATTTATTTCAGTCCTGATCTTTATTTATTTTAGGAAAAGTCCACTTCAGTAGCTCCACAGACTGTGTTAGGTGATGAACTGTGATACAAATTGTCCATTTTTGGATGAAAAATCAATGATTCAAGACTGTTGACACAAAAACATATGAAAACAACTACGACTCCCAAGGTGCTTTTCAGTAACCACAGATCCAGGCTTTAAAATTCTGTCGTGCATCAGTATGAGCAAGATGAATTTAGAGCGCTTTTAGATTAATTAAGCAACTACATCATGCTTGTTGTGCACAGTTGTAATGACGCATGTGCCTCTGGCTTCTTCTTCACGGGTAACGTCATATGAAGCCTTTCAGAAGGGGGACGAAGTGTGTGCACGTCCATGCAAAAATATTCAGCTTCTAGACAAAAAATACTGCAGGGCACAAAGGAGAAAGGTTTGCACATTGTTAGGTGTCTTTATAAGAAAATTAGACTATTTCATTTGAGCCTAACAGTGTGTCGACCTTTTCTCTTTTTGCCTTAAATATGAAACCAAATCTGATAGACTGTGACGTCTTAGACACAGGGTTGGGATGTGTATAACTGGTGGCCACTATTTAAATCTAACACACAGTAAATTGATGAGGAAACTTGAGGGAAATTGATTGACTGAAATTCTGTCCTTCTCTAATGTCCTTTATCCTCCACACCTTGTCCTCTCTTATCTCCTATATCTTCTACATCTTGCCTTTATACCTCTCTCCTGTCCAAACCTACCCCACCCTGTCGTCCTCTTTAGTGAGTATTTACTGAAAGGTGTTGACTGTCGTGTACAAGGTTATAACTTTTTATGACTCCCCTCTCTTTGTTTCCTTAACCCTTTCAAGATCCTGGCTAAAGTGTTTAGCCGGGGGGCTCTGGAGTCCTACCTGCCCCGGCTGCAGGACGTCGTCAAGTCTGAAATCGCCAAGTGGTGCTCGGAGCCGGGCGCCATCGACGTTTACAGCGCTGCCCGGTCCCTGACATTCCGCATCGCCGTCAGGGTCCTGCTGGGTCTGCAGCTGGAGGAGGAGCGCATCGTTTACCTGGCCAAGATCTTCGAGCAGCTGATGAACAACCTCTTCTCGCTCCCCATAGACGCTCCGCTCAGTGGGCTGCGAAAGGTGAGGATACCTGCTGAGTTAATTCATCTTTAGATGCTCTGCACACAAGCTTCTATCTGTCCACTGGCAGCTGGAGGTGTCCGGCATCACTGGGTCAACTTCTACATGCAAGAAGTTGAAGCTGTGTGTTCTTTCAAAATAACAGTTTCAGGTTTTGAGTGATCTGGAGACATTCACACACAAGCACCAGGTTCCTGCAGATGGAAAAAAAACTACCTATAATATTTCATTTGGTGCTTTTTGGAACACAAACACAAAAGTCATGGATGGAGGAAGAAAACTGCTTTTCAGTGTGAGAAAAAGACGATTATGTCAGAGGTCGAGGTTTCTGACCTTTCTTTTGCTGCTGACCGTCCTCACCAGAAAAACAATACAAACAAGAAGTAAGTTATTACGACCCATATTTACGTATATTGTGAGGCAGCGACCTCTACTGGCCGGAGTAATTATGATGGGAGCCAAGGAGGAAGTCAGGTGACGTAGTATAAAGAGCAGGAAAGGCTGCATGTGGAGGAGGCGGGGTGGATGGATGAGTCAAACAAAGTCCTGACTTTCACGCAGGAGACTGTCGTTCAGTCTCGAGTGAAACCGAAAGTTAAGGACTAATTTTAACTTACATAACGTAAGTAATTTAAGTTACATAGCAAACGTATTTATTTTAACCCAAACCATGAATTTTCCCTAAACCAAAGCAAACTGTGACATTAATGACGTGAGGACGAAGGCTGGCACCAGTAATCTCCATCATAAGTTGTTTTGGGAGTCACTAGCAATCAGCCTATTCAGTGGATTATCACATCAACAGTTACTAAATAATGAGAAACTAACGATGACTATTTTGTTTTCTGTCTAGGGGATAAAAGCCAGAGAAATCTTGCACGCCAACATGGAGAAAATCATTGAGGAAAAGATGGAGCGGCAGCAGGCGGAGGAGGAATATCACGATGCCTTCGACTACATGCTGTCCAGCTCCAAGGAGCACGGCCATCAGCTCAGCATCCAGGAGCTCAAGGTACCAGAACGAAGAAGAGTCAGACATTGTTCCTGATGGGGTCCGACCACACGACGCTCAGATACAGACAAACAAGACTTCATATCGAATTCTGACCAACTTTAGTTTGTAGTTTAATGACCCGTGTGATCAGGCAGAAGGGGACCAGAAACCATGGTGTGCAAACTGTCACAGAGCACAATGAAGATGTTAAACAAACAAAAACTCCGGTCTTTGACTTGTGGCCTCATGCTATGCCACTGTTACTCAGGGATAGAACAAAAAAATGTCATGCCGAACGCTCGTTTTAGTTCCCAGCACACTAGTCTGTTAGATCAGGTGATCATCAGGCTGATCTAGAGAGGTTTGTAGACGTCTCTGCTCAGAGAAAAGAGGTTTCAGTGTTTAGACCTCACAGCTCTTTGACTCTGAAGGTAAATCTGAGCAGAAACCCACAAAAAGCCTCAACAGTTATCATCACGTGGCCGGTGGGCAGCACTGACTGTGTCATTAAACACTTCTTTATAACTCAAGATGGTTCTGTGACAGTACAAGCAAACAGTTTTCTAATATTCTTCCGCCTGCTTGATCACAGCTGTTCAAGGTCCACTTCCTGTTGAATTTCAAGTAAATTCATTGAAACCTAAATAAAGATCACATTCTCTCCTTGCAGGAAACAGCTGTAGAGTTGATCTTCGCCGCTCACTCCACCACAGCCAGCGCCTCCACATCGCTGGTCCTGCAGCTCCTTCGTCATCCGGCGGTGGTGGAGAGGGCCAGACTCGAGCTGGAGGCCGAGGGCCTCGGCTACGAATCCCACAGCAGTCAGAGCCCATCGGGCGACTCCGCAGAGAAAGAGGAGGACGCCGCCGACACGGAGACGAGCTGCCTGCTGAACGGAGGCCGTCAGAGTCACGGTGCTGGCTTCCCACAGTCCCGGTCTCACGTTCCGTATCTGAGCCTGGACAAGCTGAGCCAGCTCCGCTACGTCGACTGTGTCGTCAAAGAGGTGCTCCGCTTCCTGCCGCCAGTCTCTGGAGGTTACCGGACAGCCCTACAGACATTTGAATTAGACGTAAGTAGGAATAGAAATTTCAGATGAAGGCCCTTGGTTTGGTTTTTTTTCTCCTTTTCTTTTCTTCCTTCAAAAGGAATTTAAATCTAAGCTGCCTTCTAAAACTCTTTGGTATCAACAACCACACAGGGAGAAACGTGCAGGAGAACAGGAACTACAAAGACCGTCTGTTAAAGTAACAAGTAACGGATCACACTGCAAGAAGATAGAGAGGATTTTTTGATGAAAACTTTAATTGTTTTGAAATAAATAAAAGATGCACAGTCAAATGTAACAACAGCCCCATTTCTTGTAGCTGTCCAAAGGCATTGTGGGAACTGTAGGAATGCAAGTTTTATTTTATTTTTTAGGAGGATTTGTGACACTCAGAAAAACGTGTCCCCAGTTTTACATCAGCTTCCTTTTGCGTGTAGGAAAAATGTTTGCGTCACATGAAGTTGCAACACCGAATGTGTCCACTATGCCAAAATCACGTCACAGCTCAGGTCTGTTCCTGGGGGTGACTTTCACTTTCCTGTAGGTCGCACATTTGGTCTGATAATAACTGGAAATGTCCTTCTTGTGCAGAATAAGCAGCCTGATAATCACGAGTAAAGGAGCATGTGAGTTAAAAGCTTTATTCCCAGTAAAAGTGAGTCTTTGTAAACTGGTGCATTAACTCTTCATGCTGCAGGAAAAATGAACCCGCTTCAGTTTTGTTCTGTTTTGGTTCATTTGTCATGTATCGCGCTCCGCCGCGCTCTTACGGCCAAAAACTTTCTCATACTGAGTTGCATGGGCTTTGCTGAGAAGCTGCCCTGTCATGGCCTCAGCCCTCGTCCTTAAATACCCTCTCTCTGCCCTCAGCGTGCCCCCAATTTGCAGCATTTACTGCGAAAGGACAAATGGAGTTTAAAACGATTGCAGAGGAATTCCCAGCATACTGTTGTAATGCACACGGTGCCATTTATGCTCCTCTTTCTCAGGGTATAAACCTCTACAGCTGATAAGTAATTGCACTGTTGGAAACATCATTATGTCTGTTCGTTCAAATCTGCCAAAAGCCTAAACAAGGAAATCCCAACTCTGCAGAAATAACTGGGATCAGGTTACAACAAAGTCTGGATTAAAACAATGAATGAATGAATTTGGAAGTCAAAGAATAGAAAAAGTTTTCAGTGTAAGAACATTCTTCATCTGACGGAACAGGAAGAGTTTGTACAGATTTTAAAAGCTTTGAAAAATCCAAACTATTTGATGCTAAAATAAAACCTTTCGTCTTTATTTATATAAACTGATTTCTGTCATCATTTCACAGGGCTACCAGATCCCCAAAGGCTGGAGCGTAATGTACAGCATCCGGGACACCCACGAGACGGCAGCTGTCTTCCAGAGCCCGGAGCTGTTTGACCCAGACCGGTTTGGCCCAGACCGGGAGGAGAGTCGGTCGTCTCGGTTCAGCTACGTGCCGTTTGGCGGCGGCGTGCGGAGCTGCGTTGGAAAAGAGCTGGCACAGATCATCCTAAAGACTCTGGCTGTGGAGCTGATCGGGACTTGCAAATGGACTCTGGCCACGGAGAACTTTCCCAAGATGCAGACAGTGCCAATAGTGCACCCGGTAAACGGGCTGCATGTGCATTTCACGTACAACCACCCACTTTAGGTACTGACAGACTCCAAAAAACTCACCCAGGAGGCAGATTAACCTTCACTCTGATTCTGGAAGAACTCTTTAAGCCCAAGAAAGGAGACACGACCCCCACCCGGGCCTGACGGTGCAGTTCAGACCCCCCTTTCATTTCCACGGACGTGAAAATGGGGGTTACAATGCTGGTTTGGAGCACTTCATCATCTCTGCAGTGGTTTGGTCCAAACCTCAGAAACCACATTCTGTTGTAGCACAGGTCCATTTTCAAACACCTGCTGTGTTTTTAACGTTTCCCAGCTTTTACTCTCCTTTACATGTGTTTCTAAGTTATTAATGTGTCGAGGTGCGGTGCATATCAGTGAGACAGTAAGAGGACTTGTCCTTACTTATTTTCAAACAGGAGATCTGGGTGTCCCCCGCTGAAGAGCCCCCAGAATGGACTGCATGTACACTTCAGTTAGGTTAGGTTGGTTCAGGGACAATAAAACCCGCTCACCTTCAGCAGCCTCTCTGTAGTCTGTAAATGCATCTTAACTTATTGAAATATCAGGGCAGACTCTGCAGCTCGACGCTGAATTTCTTGGCTCGTGTTCAGCAGGAGAAGCGGTTTGACCTGCATGCAGCAAGTGCCTCATGGACACATTTCAGGTTCAATCAGCTTACCTGAAATCAAAGACCTGCAACAGGTTTACTGTACAGAGCAGGACAGAGCGTCTTTCCAAAAAGTCTTTCTATGAAGCCATCTTAGCTTGAGTTTCATGGCTCTGACAAAGCTCCAAGTCCAGGAATAAACATGCAACACAAAACTGCCAGCAGTGGTTTGGACCATTTTGTTGTGATACACATTTAGACAAGATGATAAAATCCACTCAGCTTTGGCGCTGTTATCTTTTGTACCTCTCAGTTTCACTTCAATTATGGAACTTTTCAGATTCAGACTTTATAGAAACTCACAAAATGCAACGGGTAAAGTCCAGTCCAGGGACCTCACCTCCGACGTGCAGAATCAACATGATTTACAGACTTTCAAACCAGTTCTGTGTTCTTTGGTTCTTCAGTCCTTCAGTCTTATAACCCGGGTTTGCCTTTCTGAACTGCCTGTGAGCAAGGCAGTGGACGTCTGCCAGCTCCATAGAGATGTTGCCCGTGGAGACACGAAAAGATAAAAGTTCTCCGAAGTAAAAAATTGGCAGTTCTCATTAAAACCCAAGTAAAGACAGAAGTTCAATGAAAACTTCTGCAGTGGAGAAATATCACTGCAAAAACGCTTCACTGGTGGAACTTGCACTTGATTTTGACCCGATAATCCCACAATGACCCGAACATCAAGCTCAAAGTACATTCAAACTGTTCTGTTTTTTAAATATGAATGTAATATATATCAGTGCTATTATGTGTGTATCAAATGAAGTAGCATTATGAATAAGCTGTATTTAAAATGCAGATGCATAATTTCTATTGAACTTTTACACTATCTGTAACATTTGCTGTAATTCTGAATAGAGACACTAACCTGTACTTCAAAGGACTGTCCGTCAAACCTTGTTTCACTGCTAGAACATAGAACTCTTTCATTGTTTAGAGCAGCACATATTGAGGATAACATTATTATTATTATTGTTTTTGTTGGTCTCATATTTGGACTGTTTCTGTGTTGGCCTTGAAGCCCAATAGACGCGCTGTGAAATCGGATGGATTTGTGGAAGGAGATAGCACTTTCTCCGCTTTAAGGAGTCTGTATATATTTGTCCTGTTACTGCGTTCACTGAGTGTATCATATGTAGCTGCTGTACAGTTGATGTAAAGAGTAAATTAGAAAATGTTCAACAAAAGCAGTCGTCGTTTCATGAATTTGTGACATCCTGCTTTCGAGGACATCGTGTTTTACCACAATTCATAACTCGGAAAACGCTCCTGCAGGGTTGTGCAACATTTTCTTAATATTCTTGTGCAGGTATTTCAAAATATTCATTCAGCAACATAAAATCAGTCATTTCCACCGTAAAAACTAACAACTTTATTCATTTGGACCACACCAATCCCAGACAACAACTCCTTGAACTACTTCTATTAGAGGCTTGGCGAATCTCCAGTTTACAGTTTATCAGGGAAGAGAGAGTAAAAAGTAAAGTCCCGACAGGATCAGCATCTGTATTATCAGCTGGAGTCCCTCAGGGCTGCCGGCTCGCTCCTTGGCTTGTCTGTCTATACACTAACAGCTCCGCCGATGTCTACATGTATGCAGACGACACAACCATCGCAGGTCTAATCACCAATAACAATGAAACACACAGCCATAAACAGGTTAATCAAACAGTTACCTGTTGCACAGACAATAATCTGCAGCTGTTTGTCCAAAACTCACAAACTTATTGTTGACTTCAGGCAAAAACCGAACTCCAGGACCCCCATAACCATCAACAGCAACCCCATATCCATCACTGCCTGGTTCACATTTGCTCTCAACACATTAAAAGAGCCCAGCAAGCACTCTTCCTTCTACGTCAGCTCAAGAAATTCAGAGTGAGACAC
>JAPZEA010000003.1:27665443-27680618 GCA_029783685.1 Heniochus monoceros | reverse complement strand
ATATTTATATACTTTATATACTTTTATACATACTGCAGTTTTTTGATACTTATCAAACCAACAGTATATCAGCTGACATATACGGTAATATCAGTGTAGGTATATCTGCAATCTAAAAAGCTAATGTTGCCCATATAAGAAGATTTAATGGTCTACCTTAGAACATTTTATTCTTTTAATACTTAAATAGTCTAGAGTCGACACTTTCATATCAACAGTTTGTCAAGAGGAGCTGAAATGGCAGACAGACACAGTTAGCGGCTGCTGTGTTCGCAACTTTAATGTGTTCGCAACTAACGCAAAAAAAAGATCAGTATAGTGTATACACCATTTGTTGTTTTTCTCTTTTGTGTAATATCATATATAAAAAGTCTGGATTTAGGTAATGCTAACCTGAAATAAGTCAGTAGTATGAATTTCATTTGAACAGTGTGACTAAATTTGAGAAAGCACTGTGAGATACAAAACTTTTGTCGAAAGTCGATCAAGATTCTTGAATTTCTATCTTCTGTTTTGTACTGAAAGATGAAAACTGAACATTGTTTATCCATTAATGGGCTACGATTAAATGCCCTGTATTCTCATTTATATTGATTGACTGATTGTTAATAAAGAAATGAAAAACCAACTTCATAATGGATGCAAGTTAGCTTTTTTGCCCCTTTTTTTCTTTGTGGTCCATGAAGATGAATCAGCTTCGCAGGTGTTCAGCATCAAAAGCCTCTAAAGCAGATAGATGCAATTATTCCTGTACTGACAAAGACACCACGGTGTAAATGCAGTATGCACATGATTCTTCTTTGTTGTTCAACTGTAAGCAACAAGATCTTTTATGGATTTTCTTGTACTGTTTGTCTCCCATGTGGCAATGAAGTGCAGCTTTGTTTCTCTCTGTGGAGCTGCAGCGACCCCCAGTCAGCTGCAGCTGCAGTCAATAGGTCATTAGTGCAGCCACGTGTTCTTTCATGGAGGTTTACTGAGGAAAAGCAGGATCACCTGTGTGTTTGCGCTCAAGCTATAGGAGGCAAATCTAAGAATAAACACATTTAAATCAAAATATAGTACATTCTTTGATTAGAATGAGAGCTGGGTGGATTCTTCATGCTTTCAATTCTTTCTCATTTACAAAATACTTAAATAGTCTAAAAAACAAGCAAAGAACTGAAGACAAGAAGGATCATTTGGCAGCATTTTCTACTGTTGCATGTCGTCGCCTGTACCCGACCTCCTCACCTCTCTGGACTCGTGTCGCTTGTGTTCTGGTTGAGAACAAAAGATACACATCAATAATGATTTCTCTAAATGGCTGTTTCAGGTCATTGGGAGAGCACTTAATTATTATAATGAGGTAAAAGAGCGGTCTTTAGAGAAAAATTAACTAACTGGCTCGGGCCGGCGGTGCGTTGCAGCGTCCGCCCACCTCGACAAACAAAGTCAGGTCAGGTTTATTTCTAACAAGCCTGTGAGGGAAATCTTTTTACACAGCGATGACGAGGATAAAACAGACAAGAACAAGCTGATCGGTGTGCTCAACACCAAACTGCTCTCGATAAAGTTTCTCAAACTCAAAAGCAAATGCACAACATTAAGGCTGTTTACGGCTAGAATGGTTTATTTTTGTTGTTATTTTTGTTGACTCCTGCAGGTAAAAACAGACAATAAAGCTCAGGTGGCAGCAGGAAATGGCACAGAGACGCTGACTCTCACCCTGAGAGTCTACCTGGTGCGTCTCTGTGACGTCACGACTGCAAACCCCACCTGGTGCGTTTCAGAAGCAGAGCGTTTTACCTGCCTGATGTTCTAAACTCATTTGGTTGTTTTTACTTGATATTTGTGCGTCCACCATGGGTAAGTGGGCTCTGTAGTTAAATAGTTTCCTCTTTTTGTCTGTTTTAATTGTGTTTATTGTTGATGTGCGATCAGGAGTCTGCACAGGCTGTTTTATTTTGAATTTACGGGATTCTCTACACCGTCCCTGTGTCTGACTTCCTGTCTGGCTCGATCTGCCTTGTGCAGATTGATGCATTGTCCTTCAAAGTTTAGCATTTAGTTTAGCATCAACTGCATGAATTTCCATGTTTCAGTCTCTACAGAAGAATTAAACCTGTTGACAGAGTGCTGTAGGATCATCCAGAGTCACTGCGTCTGGAGATGTTGGCGTTTTCTGTGTTAATGTGTTTTAAATGCTGTGAGCAACACAAACGAAACGTCATTCACTTGCAGTGGAGGCAGCGATTCCAGAAGCAGATATCTAAACAAACTAAACCAAAACTATCTGCATGTCGATGCCACAAGGAAGTGAGGAAATTTGATATTTTTTGGAGGAATTTCGGTGAACCAGCTTTTAAAAGCTTCAGCTGGAAGTTAAAATAAAAGATAAAAGTCACTTTACATGCAGGGGTAAAGGTTTGTAGGTGCAGCGGAGTCACGGACCAGCTGGAGGAAACATAGATGGCGAAGCAGTCGGAGGAGGTGGAGGAGGATGTGGAGAGGGAGGAGGAAGAGCGGGTACGGACATACAGCCGTACAGGAGATAATTACTGGCTTTGTCAGACAACATCTGTTATGTCAGCATTCCAGCCGTCAGCCTCGAGGAGGACGAGCTAAAAACCGCCTGCAGAGTTCAGAGAGACAGACACAAAGACAGACAGAAACGAGTCCAGACGCAGGAAGGCGAAACCCTGCCTTCACTTTGGACACTTTGGAGTTCACCTTCATGTTTATGTGAGCGGAGAGTCTGAACCTTCAGCCTGAGGGTCAGAAGTTCAGATCCCCGTCTGCCCTGCTGCAGTGTCCTTGACCAAGACCGACTCCCCTCAGGCTGACCATGACCTCTGACCTTTGTGGAGCGTCCTGGAGATTTTACCTGGTCTGTTCTTTCACAGCTAAACATTTAAAATTCACATTTTAGGACTAAATGTGACTCTCACCTGTAGTTTGCTTTGTTATTTTGCTCTTTGCAGCTGCTCATGATTCATTGGGAGCCGTATTAAAAATCGTGTTGCTGGGAAAAACTTTTCCAAAATAATTTTTCAGGACCTTTGAATCATGGTGAGCTCTGATACCTCGTACTACAATCACAGCCCCTTCGGACAACAATTGTCCAGGTGTTCAGAGGTGTGAAAGTCGGCGAGATTTCAGCTGTTGAGCACAACTTCTTCCTTCATTTTTGGTGCATGCAGCTGATTAATACCTTCAGGGAGAGGCAGGTGTGCACTGTTATCCCATCTGATGGCTGGAACTTCACCCTGTGGTCACAGCCTAGTTCATGAAAGCATGCTGTGACCTAAAGGGGCAACACATGGGAGTGTAAAGACGTGTCGCCTCGCCATAGTGCACTATTTTCCAGCATCAACACATAAAAAAAGCAGCAATGACCTCCTGCTACTGTACGGTGCTCCCATGATGTACTTCAGACGTCAAGCGATGCAGCAGGTGTGTTGCCCTAAAGGGGTTAAATGAAGAGAGCGGGAGGGAGGAGGGCAGAGAGAAGGAAAGGAAGGAAAGGAAAGGAAGAGAAAAGAGAGGACGACAGGGCAGAAGCACGAGGACCTGCAGACCGACTGATGCGTCGATTCATTGGTCACCTTCCTGATTGATTTTATCTCATAGAGAAGCTGAATGTCAGTCACTTTGTTCTGTATTGGAGGAACGTTTTTTTCAACCATAATTATTCTGCAGTTTCCAAAATCTGAATGCATATGAAATGTACATCAAACTCTTTCATACTGTACATTAGCTGACTTCTACTCAGATGTTTATTTTTCATCCTTTAAAAACAAGACTTTAGGACTCAGTAGCAGACTTGTTAAGACAGAGATTTTTCCTGTGCAGCGCGACTGGCTGGTTGTCTGACTGACTGTCTGCCACATACCAGAGTACAGTTCAAGAGTTCAGTTAATTCATGAACTCTGTCAGGGCACCACACCCAGCCAACGGCACATTAAAGCCCTCTGTAGGAGTGTGTGTGTTTGTGCTGTTGTGTCCTCACGCATTAATGATTCTACAGTATGCACTGAAGTGTTTGAGTTTAAGCTCCTGCACGCATGGTCCACCCACGCAGGTGCTTTCACTTATTCTGCCTGATTGGACCTCTTTGTGGGCGTGGACAGACTGTGACTGACAGCTGTGACTCTGCTGTGCGTCGTGTTGCACTTCATTCAGCTGTTGGCACTTTCACCACCAGTGTCGACTGGATGCAGCCGCGTCGCGTTCTGGAAGAATTTCATAAGAGCAAATCCCTGCAGCCAGACTCAACATCTGCAGGACAGACTGAGAAAATAATTCATACGAGACCCCACACTCATGTTAGTGAGTATTTTAGAATAAAATCTTTGCCTATGTATCATAAGTCTTTATTGATCTGTCTAGCGAGAACAGTCAAAAAATGAAATGTGATCAAACTACAGCAAACACACATCATGGTTTGACCACTTTTGAAGAGACTTCCTGTCACACCAGCATTTGTTGAGACAAAAGTTCAAAAACAGTCACAGCCGAAAAGCAGAACAAAAGGCATTTTGAAACAGAGCGATGGCACGCTGTGCATGCACCCAGTGCATGCTGGGATACACTTCAACCCCCAAATAAGGCTTAACAGACATAAGGATGGATGCATGGATTTATACTGTAGAATAAATGTGAAATGAGAATGTTGAATTTTTTTTTTGCCTTTTTAAAGCTGAACACTATCAATCCATCTACTTATCCAGGTAATTTCTATGTATATATATATATATGTATATATACTGCACACATTTATATATAAAAGACTTTTAGTTTGTCATCTGTGTTCAGAAGTGAATATGTGTTATCACACAATATGTATGAGTTTTAAGGATTAAGGATTAAGCAAATTGTGCATTTTAAACACGTCTGTGGATCTTTTTTTTTTTTTTTTGCATACTCAGTCGGATACTCGGTTCTGACCTGGTATTGTTGATAATGATAAGAGATGATGAAAACCTGCTTCAGCATAATAAACAGAAACAGAGTTCAGGGTGAGGAACGTGGGAGAAAACTCGCCTTTACGCTTACAGCAGTACCTATATTATCTAACGGCATCATCACAACCTCAAAAGCAGAAGTCCGTTGTGTAAAGCAAACACAGCAGACCAGCCCCCCAAACATCGGCCCTCCAGTCACTGCCCTCATTTAAGACTGCTGTCTCGTTTGTGCAACATGAAGACTGAACCCCGAGAACCGACATTTGCCCTGAAAAATCCAAATGTTTGTGTGTCTGCAGGTAAGATTTCATTCGGCCTGATCATGTAACAAGGTTTTCATCCTTTTCTTTAAGTCTGTCTCTGAAAACCTACGTTCAGTGAGTCAGCTCAATTGATGTGCTACGTCAAAATCATGGTTTGATTCAATATTCAAAAATGAAACGTGTCTCATGCTTCAAGTCAGCATTGGCTTTTTAAATATTTAACAATGACCACAAACCTTCCCTTTTCTTAACCGAGTGCTTTGAGTTTCCTCAACAGACTCATAAAAACCCTTGTTGTTCTTTAATTTGTGAAAGGAGAGATTTTGTAGGAAAACAGAGACACTTTATTAGTGAACGTTTTGCAGAGTTCAGTATGAACATTCTGTGACTTTGCAGATACTCTTCATCACGTTTATAAAAAAGCAGACTGGCTGGAAGCGTCAAAAGATATTTAGTGTTGCACATAAACTGATGTTCTAGGAGACGAGGTTGTTTTGTGCACTAATTTTTCATTTTCCCCACAGCGTCTTCTGTTGCTCGAAACAGCAAACAGTTAAACGTTAACTTTTCTTCTCTTTGCATCTTTTGTATTTTGATTTTCAGCTGAATACATTTGAAGTGATAGCATACTTCAATTCAGATAATTCTTTTAATTTTTTGGATTTGATTGTACTGTTTCAGAGGAACTTGAGGAAGAGGACCTCTATGTTAACACAGAAATACACAGTGTGGACAAAATGCCTGCAGCCTCAGGTACATCATCAACACAGTGCACTAATTTCATTAACTAACTCTAAGCCTTAAGCATACGACAACAGTTTGTGTTGCATATATCCACCAATCATGTGAATGAATATGTGGTAAACATGAAAGCTATCGTAGGGTTCTGTGTATTTAAAGGCTGTATTCATTTAATTTTGCTGTAAAAATCTACAAAAATCACATTTGACTGTTAACTCAACTGTTACGGTGACTCAAATGAATTCTTATTTTTTGCTCAGATAAGAAGACTCCCTCCATCATTCGGTCTTTGTCAGCGGTTGCGGTGTGCTGGGTGATACTGGTGGTAATCATGGCTGCCCGTATCTACTGTGAGTACAAATCAGACTTCATGTGGTCTGTAAGCAAAGCATTCATGGAAAGTTGAATTTCTGGGCGAATACGCTCATTTGTTTGCTCTCTGAGAGATGAGATGAGAGGCGGCACCAGCAGGAGGCGAGAGGGAGCCAAAGACAGATCACAGGTGGATCACACATACGACCCTCAGACCCTCACAGACGCCCACACAGGGTCGTTCCCTAAATCTAACTGAGCCTCCACCTACGTCGGTGGAGTAGCTTTGATTCAGGATACATGACCCCATCAGTAGGGAGTTAGGAGCGACTGTCCGGATCCGCAACATCGGACGAGACGCAGCCAAGGGGGTCGGAATTGAGGATCCACTCAATCTCCATCAGAACAGTCCAGAGTAGTTTTTCAGTCGTCAGTGGGGCTTCTAGGATTGTCTGGAGAGCTTGTTTCAGAGAACAGATCTCTCTCCCAACATCCACTGAAATGTGGAGAATCTGGCGGGTTGAAGTGAAAGTGAATCTGCTCCTTGGCGAGTTGGGCTTGGAGGGCAGGCTGAAGACCTACGTCAATTCCCGTTCTAAACCCCGGAAGTTGGTTCCCTGGTTTGACATTAGCTCGAAAGGTTTCCTCGATGCCATTAGGAAGGAATCTGTATCGATTCCGGCGACGAGGTCGAGGTACACCGCTCGTCATACCTTTAAATATGATGCCTTTTCTTTTCTCCTTCCTGTGGCGACCCGGTACGGTCCAAAGCCATCGACTCCTGTAGAGTAAAAGGCTGGCTGGGGCAGGCGTAGTCTCAATTGAGGAACTTCTGGCTTACTTCTGCTCCCTTGCTGGTGGCGGCGAATGGCCTCTCTTCCACGCAGAATCCAGCACTTCCTGCAGGCCTCGATTTGTTACTGCAACCATCACCTGAAATGCTTCTCAACAAGCTCTACCGTGAAAACGTAACTGAACGCTGCAGATGAATTATTGCTAACTATGCCTCGGCACTGAAAAACATAGACGCAGTCCTTTAAGATAAACTAAGCTAACCACATCCTGACACCTCTGTACTTGACACGCTGACATGTGACTGATATCCATCTGAACATCTCACTCTCAAATAGAAAGTTAACAACAGGTTCGGCTATTTGTCTAAGAAACGTTGTACTGTCAGATACATTAAAGGGGTAACCTGTCCAGGAGTTGTTCATTACTGGCATGTAACACACACAACAGTTCTGTTTTTTATAGATCGTGTAAAGTACTTTGCTTGTATGTATGAAATGTGATAGTGAGATCTTTTTGTTGTGCAACAAATTCTGACAGACCAACACCTTTCTGTTTTTAACACTCTAGTTACTTCTGTCATTTCTGCCAAGATGAGTCAGCGGATGAACGACTCAGAGGAAGCTGATGACTACTTCAAATATGTCACCAACAATCTCTCCTTAACCAATGAAAACCTGAAGGTGCAGCACAGCAATCTTAAAGTCCAGATGGACAAAATGGAACAAGCCTGTGCTGTCTTAGAGAAAAACATCACAAACCTGAGCAGAGACAACCAGCGGCTGAGCAGATACAACCAGTGGCTGAGCAGAGAAAGCCAGTGGCTGAGCAGAGATAAACAGCATCTCAGGGCAGAAAACCAGCAGCTGCGCAGAGAAAACCAGCAGGTGAGGGCAGAAAACCAGCAACTGACGGCAGAAAACCAGCGACTGACGACAGAAAACCAGTGACTGACGGCAGAAAACCAGTGACTTACGGCAGAAAACCAGCAACTGACGGCAGAAAACCAGCAACTGACGGCAGAAAACCAGCAACTGACGGCAGGAAAGCAGCGACTGATGACAGAAAACCAGCGACTGACGACAGAAAACCAGTGGCTGACGGCAGGAAAGCAGCGACTGATGACAGAAAACCAGCAACTGACGGCAGAAAACCAGCAACTGACGGCAGAAAACCAGTGACTGACGGCAGAAAACCAGCGGCTGACGGCAGGAAAGCAGCGACTGATGACAGAAAACCAGCGACTGACGGCAGGAAAGCAGCGACTGACGGCAGGAAAGCAGTAGCTGAAGGGAGGACAGCAAGACACAAAGCCTGGAGTGGACGACAGCAGCGTAACCAACAATACAAACATTGTAGACGGACACTTTGCAGTTTATTTTGGACTTTACTCATTTAGCTTGTTGAGCTTATGCACATTACAGTCACATTGCACATACAGCAAACTGCTAATGGGATGCATGTTTAGTTATCTTGTGTCCTTCACTCGTCAGTTTAGGCTTTAGTTCGGTTCATCTTCAGCGATTTTATTTCCGGGGTTGTTGGTGTGAATGTGCTGCTGGAGGAACACCTTGTCAGTCCTGAGCAAAACCTGCCAAACACCTGCTGAAGCAGAGCTGTTAAATACAGGAAGTGGCCATTCGGACTGTAACAAGTGCCCACCAGGCCGAGGGGGGGTTGTGGTTTGGTTAATTGTTATAATATGAACGCTGACGGACTAATCGTCCTGCTGTGTTTGCAGTTTAGGTGGTTGTGTGCAGAACTAAATGTTCTGATCAGCTTTGTGTTTCCTTCATGTTTAGTTAGCTCAGTTTATGTTAAATTAGCATAGCTTCAGTTGAGTTCTGTTTAGTTGACCTCTTTTATGGATTTTATTGTACATTTTGTAAACTGTTTGCTTCATTTTGTACGAGTAAATAAAACCTGTTCTTGAAAATCTGCATGTGAGCTTCATTCCTGTCCCTCAGGTGAGTCCCTCAGGTGAGTCCCTCGCAGAGGACAGCCGGTGAATCTGTTTAAAGCTCCAAGAAAGTGAGATTACATTTAAAACATCAGAGATTACAGTGAGATTACAGCAGAGTTGAGGTTATTTTCTCACACAACAGATGCACAGGTGTGTTACAGCAGAGTCACCTGAACCCAGCGCCAAGTTCAACCTGCTGTGTTTGAAGTCTCAAGTCCAAAAGGCCCTTCAAGTGTGTGTGTGTGTGTGTGTGTGTGTGTGTGTGTGTGTTTGGCTTGGTGCATTCATTGTTAAAATCCACCAATAAGAGTTTAACGGTAGCAATCAGCTATGTTTTAAAGAGAACAAACAATCAAGCCTCGCTCCTTATCCTTCACTTCAATATGTGCTCACACACACACACACTCACACACTCACACACACACAGACACACACACACACTCACACACACACACACACACATGCACACACACACACACATTGACAATCATAGAAAATGAAGAATATATAGAAACATGATCCTAAAACTGTCAGTAAAATGAATTCAAGCGAAACTGTCGGCACTAACGGAGGCGCTGAGCTGCGACTGTGTGCGTGACCTCTGTCAGTGTGTGTCGGCGGCAGGCTGACCAGCGTGTTGTGTGTCAGAGGCAGAAACGGAGATTTCTGAGCGAACACGGACGCACCCACCGGGTCACGGTGGGGTCCGAGTCAAACGGGCCGCGGCTGCATTCCTGTATGGAGGTCTGTGTTGATTCGTGCGTCGCAGCGCTGCGCGGCTGTCTGGGCTCCCAGCCTGCGAATCCAAACACGGAGGGGTCAGGACCTGGCCCTATTTGTTTAACGCCGAGATAGGTGTCACCACGGCGGGGTTACAGCGAAGCAGCGCCAGGCATAACTGGCTCTGGAATGACAACAAACACAGCCGGAGTGTTGTTCCGGCTAATTTGCTGGTGTTTTCCCAAATCCGGAGCTTAGCTGACAACACAGGACGTTTAACTCGATCAGTGTTCCGTTTTTTATCTGTTTTAATTTTCACATAACGTGTTGTTATTGCCTTCACTGTCCCTCCTCCCCAGAACTTAACCCAGTCCAGTTGAGCCCGGTCAGGCCCCGGTTCTGTTTTAATAGCTTCCTTTCATCGGCTTTAAATTGTTATGGTTGGCCGTCATAATTCAGCAGCCTCTTCAGACAACAAAGCACCAACATGAAAGGACGAGAACTGACAACCACCCAAAGTCGCCCCGTTTTAATGGAAATTTTATTGCGATGAGGCCTTTTTTGTCTCGTGTTTTCTGATTTCTGCTGCCTGTTCTGACTCCGAATGTGTGCAAGATACAATAACATGAAGTTCTAGGTATGTAATTATGTAACAGACAAACCACAAGCACAGGGCAGCCATAGGTGGAGTGTTAATATTTCTAGCCCAACGAGGAAGCTAATATTGAGCCTACAAGGCAGGAAATCTTAACAAGTGCATGACTGAGTTCTGAGTTTTAACTCTGGTAGAGTCAGCAACAGGTGCGTGAAAACATGGCCAATACGAGCTGACACGAAAGAACATTCACCACTTGTCCAAATGAAATAAATCCCTGCAGACTCTCCATTTTTCTGTCAGGAGGCTGAGGCGACCTGTGTTGTTTCTGCTTTTAAACATTCTTCGTCTTCTAGCTTATACCGCCAACTTCTGACGAACTTTAACATTTTGCACAAATGCAAATGCACCTAATTTGTGTTTTCTTTGTTTTTTTCTTTTTGCAGCATTTCAAAATTTTGCTTAAAATTCACTTTACAATAGATGGAAACACGGCCACTGAGAGCATGACGTTCCCTCTTTATGGGATTTAGCCAATTTAACCTCCAGAAACCGACATTCTTGCTGTTTTTGTTATATCCTCCAGTCCTGCAAAACACATTCATCACACATAAAATCACATCAACCAAACAGGAAACAGGACGAACAGTCTCGTCTCTCAGGGCAGTGGAGTTGACTTGTTGAGTTGACTCCTGCTCTTCTCTGATTGATTGAAATTGCACATCCCAACCACTGACACACACGCACACATCACACACACCTGCAGCAGGTGCAGGTGCTTCAGCTTCACCGGCTGATGGGAAACACCTGCTGTGACGTCACTGACTGCGACATGCTTGGGAATCTGCAGAGCGGCGTGAGTAGAATCAGACTTAAAACTGATATTGATGCTTTAGAAAACAAACCTGACCCGTCCTGAACCTGCCGCCTGTCTGAACAGAGCTTACATGACTGCTTCAGACTGACATTTTTTACAGTGTATCTGTCTGTCCCTGCTGTACAAGCAGAGCAGACGGTCTGTGTGTCTTTGTGTCAGTGTTGTTGCTGAGTGCAGTGACCTGGGGTTACACTCTCCCTCTGTTCCCGTTAGGGTAAATATCCCTCTATTAGCAACAAGTGGTCTGAAAGCTCTGATCCTCTCAGAGCTGCTGGCTGCTGGAGGCTTTCAGGGAGAGAGGTGGAGAGAGGGACAGCAGCTCCGTCTGTTTAACCCTTACAGCCATCGCTTCTGTCTCTCTGGTCCAGTTTGGTGGAGAACAGGCACCAGCTGGAGCTACAGCCACCGGTCCGGTCAGTACGGTGTTATTTTAACGGAGCTTAACGCAGCTGGTGCTTGCAGACGCTTAAAAGCAGCACACATGTGGTACACAGTATGATGTGTGTGACAGGTTTACACACCTTTTGCTGATATAAAAGCCCACACACCAGCAGCACTGTGACACCTAAGGATACGCCACTGTCGTACTGCCCAGTGTCGACATGCCAGCTGTCCACATTCACTGGATGAACACACCTCAGCTACTCTACCTGCTGCAGCCAGCGTGCTGTGCTTTAACCCCACAAACAGAAATTTAACACTGAGCTGATGAAATGAGGAAGAAGCAAAAGCAGCTCTACCTGCAGAAAAGAGGAAGAGTGATTTCCTGGAAAAATAGCAGGTAAAGTTATTTTTGGAGTAGGGGTGAAGAATTACCCACATACGAGCTCTGGACGGATTAAACCCACCAACCAGGTAATGTTAAAATCACCTGTCCGGTCTGAATGGGGCTTTGGAGTCACAAAGCAGTTGGAGCTGCTGGTTCTTCATGCATTTCTCTCCACAGTCAACTTCCATGGACTTTGAATGATCTCCTCCATGTTCTTCATCATAGAAACACGAGTCTGCAGGAAACTGAACTGATGATAATATCAACAGAAAACTAACGGCTAAATTCCATCGGGGGCGTAACGTCCGCGATGCGACGTGTCCGATGCTCCGTCAATCTGCACAGAGCAAATCGAGCCAGACAGGAAGTGAAACACA
This sequence comes from Heniochus monoceros, assembly GCA_029783685.1. NCBI lineage: Eukaryota > Metazoa > Chordata > Actinopteri > Chaetodontiformes > Chaetodontidae > Heniochus > Heniochus monoceros. The sequence continues at coordinate 27,668,263 of JAPZEA010000003.1, read as the reverse complement.
GGAACGATGTGGAGAAACTGGTAAAATTTCAAAATAAAACGTCCTGTGCAGACTCATGATCGTACATCAAATTTAAAACAGACAAAATTATCCTGAATTTAGTCTCAAAGTGAGTTCAGACTGAATGTAAAATGAGTTATGGAGGAAACGTCTGACGTGAATTCTCTTTCCTCTCTTTACGTTCATGAGTTAAACACACACACACACACACACACACACTCTGAATGACACAGGTGCACTTCCTTTGACCCTCTCCTCGTTCTCTCATAATTTTAGATGTAAAATGGCTCCTGTCTGTTCGTACTGTAAATATTTAGGACTGAGGTTTCCTCGTCTTCCTGCTGCTCAGACGTTCACTCGCCGTCACTCTCGGACCTAAAAGCTCCTCTCGCTGTTCAGTCCGACTCTTCACTCCGACAGCTCACGTTCTGCTCGTCTCCGTTGTCCTCACGTGGTCTCTGTCTCAGGTCTCACGCTGTCTCCTGTGTCCCGGAGAAGCTGTCTCCAAACTTACAGTGGACGACCTCCATGACGGTGCGTCATACGCAGGAGAGCATCGTGTTCTCAAAGCGAAGAGTAATCAGAAACATGTTTACGTCACACATTTTCATCCAGTGAAAAGATCCCGAAAGGTTTAAACCACTTCTTTCTTCTCTCTTACTTCCACAGTGGTGTTGATCATTTCCTTATGGTACTTTGGAAACAAATGCAACAAACAAATGTTGCTGGTAGTTGCTGCCTCGAGAAAAACAGAAAGCGATCTGGTTGTCTTTGCATGAGCGCTGCCAAAAATAATATCACTTGGAACCATTGCGGGGTGAAAAGATAGAAAGTTGTCTGTTTCCATTTCAATTACTTTAATTTAATTTAAAGGCTGCAACTGGGAGGATTTTAGATTTCATTTCACAAATACCACTGACTCTGAAACATGTTTTTCCTTGTATACATACGGTGTATATAAGTTGAGTGAACGCACTCAGTCACTGTCCACCTCTAACTTATATAGTGCTTCACAGTCAAAGAAATAAAATCAAACAGAAACAAATGAATAAAACACCAGATAAAATATACAAGGGAACAGACCTGAGACACAAGTTAAATGATAAAATACCACACGCCTGTCTGAACAGATGGGTTTTTAAAAGAGTCCACAGAGACCAAAAGACCTCAAGCTCATTGGGAGACTATTTCAAAGCTTCGGGCCGACTGACTGGAAAGCACCGTCTCCCCGACTGATACAAACTGTCAGTGCCAGGTCTTGGCAGCTCTGAGTCTATCTCTGCTGTATACATTAGCATTGTTCATGAGGGCTGTAAAATGAGCTTGAGTTAGACTTGAGACGGACTCTAGAAGGGAAAATTGTTGGATTGATGATCCTTTTAGTGGCTTAAACGGCAACGTCTGGGCTTCTTCAGGCACCAGACCACCTATAAACATGCTGTTCAAAATAAAACACTGCTGATTACTACTAAGGGAGCATTAGTGCAGCGTGCAGTGTAATTATTTTTTCCATTACGCTGTCTTAACTCCTGCATGAATCACATGACCAGAATGAAATTATGGATGCTCTCTCTGTCCATGCAGTACAGTAACAAATAGTGTCTTACTTTACCTTTGACAACAGATATTTATTTTACGATATGAGCATCTCACCTTTCACTTATCTCCACTAAATGTTTATGGGAAAGGATCTAGCGTGTGAGATTCCAAAGACGTTATCTGGATAGGTCTTTTTGTATTCAGGGACAAAGCCATCCTATCAATCTGTGTCCCACTGCCAGTGCACAGCTAATTGAGTGTCACTTTGAATATCACAGCTTGCTATCTGCTTATAAGAAAACTCCTAGACAAAGAGGGAGTGTAGAATGGGGTGTCATTGTACTACCAAATCATGCACATCATCAATCTTGATTTTAGTGCTTAAGGAGAGGTGAAGGGAGACACTGACGATGTTTTTTCACCTCTGTCTCCTCGGGGATGAGCCCCACTTTCTGGTAAATAATCTAAGTGTTTAATCCCTCACATTGTGTGCGCACGACGTCTGCCGAGACCGGCAATAAAAAAGATTGCAATGAAAAAAAGATCAAGCCCTCGCAGGTCTGAGGTGACTAAGTTGTGACCCTTTTATGCCACGTCTCTTGATCTCAACCGTCTCCTCTTATTGCCTGTGTTGTTTCACTCGGGCTGCATTAACGTGTTCTTGTCTCTTGGTGGATGCATTAACATTCACACACTGCTCTCACATCACGGCTGATTTCTCATCCAGATTAAGCATCTTTATATCCGAATGAATTATGCACCAGAGAATTTTAAATATTGCCTGTGAAAGGAACATTACAACAACGTGAATGCCACGCCTGAGGATAGAATTAGAATATTTAGGGCTTTGGCTGCAGAATCTAAGGCATTTATATAAGTTTTGAAGCCGAATAAGGACGAGTAAATAGTTTCCAAATACACATTTAGTCAATTAACTTGTGGCTGCATTTTTAAATGATTTACCCAAACAGTGGTATGTATAAAATGAAGAATTTACAAATGATGTTCTCCATAATTAAGGAATGATTATGTTTTGCAATCCTCAGTCCAAATTAATCTATTGTGTCATTTAATTAAACAAGAAACAGTACCAATAAACCCTGTCATTTAGCATTTATGTTTCCATCAAAACAATGTGATTAAAACCTAAATTTGTTTAATTCTGTACTCGCTAGATCCTTCACTAAGACTGAGATTTTTCACAGTATCTTGCCAAATGTCAACAAGCCAGGTGTGTTTGAGGAGAACCAGGTTGAAAAAGGCTGTTAGACCCAATTAAAT
>JAPZEA010000003.1:27481256-27493089 GCA_029783685.1 Heniochus monoceros | reverse complement strand
CGCAGCTGTTTCTGGGCAAGAATATGGGCCATTTCCTGTAAAGGGAGAAAGAAAAGGAGGGACAAATACAGACCCTGAGAGACAGATGGTTTTTAACCTAGAAATAGAGAACAGACGCGCGCATTTGTTAAAGAGACAATTATGAATTCAGCCTGGGGGTTGGCGCGTGATCAAATCACTGTGCCTCTGTGATGTTTCCACAGCTTTGATCCCTCCGTTAACTCTTTCCGTGCGGCTGCCTCGTGCCCGCAGTAGCCCCGGCCTGGGTTATAGGCCCATATAATTTGCGAGCGCTTCCTGTTGGCCTCCAGGCAGAGTCAGTGAAATCGTTTTGGCGTGCGGTTGTGAAGCGGATTCTCCTCATAACTGTAGGCCTGGGGTTGAGGACTTTACATATCTAGAAGTCTGGGTTTTTTTTTCAGTACAGCTGTAACATGTTCATAGTGAAACTGATGAGTGGAGAATAACCTAATCTGCTGCTGTGTGTCTCTCTCAGCACAAAGCAGGTAAAGCATTTGTTCAAAAGACGCAGCATTAGTTAAAAAAGCTGCTCTAGTGTATCTCACTCTGCTCATGTTTTCTAGAGTTACATGCACTGCTTTCACATAAAAACTGTAAAGGAGTTTATTTTGAAGGAATATCACCACCAGCAGTCTGCCTCTCAGACTGTAGTTTTCAGCACCATGGAGAGCGACAGGCCCATATTGGAAAAGCAGCCTAGTGCCCCACTGAATATTTTATTTACTCAGGCATTACTGATTGAGGGTTGTATATGCTTCCAAGAAATCACGAAAAAGCAACGACCCACACACTGCTTCATATATATTTATCCACTCACACACTCAGTGGCCGGTTTCTGAGGTGCACCTAGCTAAAACTACCGCAGTCTGACACAACAGCCCTGCAATAAATCCTGCCATTGTGAAGCTGGTGATGTTCAGTCTGGTGTTGATTCAGCTTTATGGTCATTTTGGGGGCTGCAGTTTGTGCTGCTGTTGAACTGTGTTGTGTTATACTGAAGGTTTTTCCTCTGTTTACAGTATTCTAAATATTGTGGATAAAATGAGAGAAACACTGGATTTACCAAAGAACACTTTGGTAGCTATGGCACTGAGCTTGATTCAATACTTTACAAATGAGGGAGGAATAAGTGTAAAATAGCTACAAAATATGTAGGAGATTATTAAAACTGTATATTTTTTCCTTAATTTTATACACAAAATATTTACTGTGACGAGAGACATCTTAAGTTTTAAAATTAAAACTAGCTATAAATTAACCATTCACCAAAAGTGCAGACATTTGCAGTCTTCCAATTCTGTACTTCATTACACACTAAATATATACAGTATATATTCCTCAATTAGGTGGAAGAAAATGAGTCTGTTTTAGTTCTATTATCGCTGTAAGTGGAGCAGAGAGACTGCAGACATTCTACGTCTCTCATTTCACACTTACTTCCTCTCGCCTGCTCCACCTCCTCCCATCATGCTCCTCTCCTCCTCCTGACCTGGTATCTGACGCCTCCTGCGGTGCCAGCTGTCTGCGCTCCTCAGTCACGGTGGACGGGACCTTTCATTAACTAATCGTTCACGTGAAGCCGCACGCACACGTGCAGACACACGTAAACAAGTCACCGTGTAGAAAAATGCTCTCACACAAGCACGCACATATATCACATACTGCGGATCAAGGTCACGAACACACACACACACACACACACACACACTGAGCCACAGAGTGGACTGATGACCCTGACGAGCCGTCACGTTTCGGATGAAACCAGGACAACTCCTCCTGCAGCTGGGAGCGTGTGCTGGTGTACTTCTATCCTTGTGAGGACCAAATACAATTTGACACCTTGAAAGTGTGGATGTTTTCTCCAGCCCTCGTGGAGTCTTTGTTTCAGGGTTAAAGCTAAAATTAGGTTCAGAGCGAGGTTCGGGTCAGGGCTGGAGTTAAGAGTTAAGGTTCTCACAAGTATTATTTGCACGAGCATGTGTTTTTGTGTGTGTCTGCGTTTGCTGTTAGACCCTCGTTCCCTGAAGACCACCACCACAACGTCAGTGAAGCACTTCCTTTGTTTCCTCTCACTTCTGTGCATCTGTTCAGTCTGCAGCCTGACCTTCTGAGTGTGCAGAAAACCAAACAGAATATAAACCTGAAGTATGTAGATGTTTCTCTGCATCTCTTCTAAAGTGTTTCAAGTGGAGCTTTGGCATGAGAGGAACAATATCGTCAGTAAAAGGAAGTAAAGTCTCTTTTGAAGCATCTGAAGTCTTTACAGTGTGACTGTTTCTATAGTTTCAGCATTTTACAGGAACAACATAACGACGACGTGTTGAGAAAAGTCTCCTTTCAGCAGCTCGAAGTCAGAATTCCCTTTTACAGAATCAGAGTCATGAAATATTCTTGGATTAAAAACTTTCTTCATGCAAAAATGATTCGCCACTGAAGACAGAAGTCCTCCAGCCAGTTTTCACACCAGCATTCACACACAAACAAGAAAACACACCCTGACCTCAACCAAACAGTAACGTCAGCCTGCTGAACCACAACGCATTAATGAACATTAACTCAAAACAAAACTATAAAATGAAAGTTTAACCTTGTGAGGACGAGCTTTTTGTCTCTCTTTCACAGGGTGAGTCTCCACAGTGTGAACGCATAACCCACACACACACACACACACACGCAAACAAATACAAACGCTTTCCTGCACCAATGCATTTACACATGAGCACGCAAACACGCACACACAAACAGGAAGTGATGGTGACAGCCTTACATTCTCTCCATGTAGCCTCCATCGCGTCATGTAGATGAACTCCAAAGTGTGATCTCGGCCCATGATCTCCCCGTTGCACAGCACGTCCAGCTGCACACAGCAGGGAATGTGTTTCACGTTTCAATGTTTTCATGGGGCAAAATTAAGGATTAAAGAAACACGTTCGCTTAATGAAAGATTCAATGTGCTGCCAAAAAAAAAAAAAAGTGGATGGCAAGAATGACAAGAAACAGACGACAAGAGAAACGGAAATAAAAAGGACCTCAGTTTTAACTCTCACAGTGAAAGGAAGGGGGAAGTTCACTGTGGTAAAGAGTGGGAGGCTGCACTGCATGTGTGTGTGTGTGTGTGTGTGTGTGTTACACCAGTTTTAGCTCAGGCTTTAGTAAATATGGAAGCCAACAGTTTTTAATCCTTTGTTAAGCTAACTGATGCTAATGCTAACTGGAATGGAACGTTAATGAGTATCTGGCTTCATAAAGACTTTCCAGAGTCAAAGTTCACCTGGACAGGGTTTGACTTGACTTCTGAACAGCCTCTGTTGGCTTCTTCATACATTATATTGAGTTTTTAAGAGCGTTCCTCATTTGATTTGTCAGATATTTCGTTTATTTTCTTAAAAGAGAAACCTGCTTTCTGCTTTTGCTTCGTTGTTTTTCACGTCATCTCTTAATTGACACATTTACACTGATTGGATTTGCTGCCTCACTGCTCTGTGCTTGATAACTTTTTCAATAGCCAAGAGTCAAGAGTCAATAGTAAGATAACTCTTCATTTATCCCCAGATTGGTGTAACAGCAGCACAAAGACTATTCAAACCAAAGCACCAGCTGATAATGCTCCTTATTTTAGAAACTCACCAGCATTTTGTACATAGTGTTTGTGTCTGGATAATGTTGCTGGAAGTCAAGGCAGCAAGCCAGGTCGCCTTATATGACAATAAGTAATTATAGGTTATATGAGAGAAGCTGCAGCTCAGTAATAATACTCATAGTCTTTATTTAGGAGAAGAACTTTGCATTAGTAATCAGCAGCAACTGTAGTCAGCAACTTTACATCTACGTTGATGACAAATCTGGAGTTCAGGTCGAGTATCCATCTTCATAGATGTTTAAATTTTTTGTTTCCAAGCTCTTGAGGAAAGTTCCTGTTTGGTCCAATTAACACCAAGCAACTTAGCTAATCGAATGTATTCCTGCTTATCAACACACCCTCAAGCAACGTGCAGACACATAAAGAATTAGTATAAAAAATGAGAAAACCTCCCTAAAAGTTGAGCAACTCTGGGAGAAAATGTTCTCTTGACAGTTTAATAGAAATGTAGATTTTCCTTTAAAAGTTGTCTCTGAACCTGTGGGCTGAATGTGTTTCTTACCTCATAAGAGCTCGGCAGCTTTAGTTTAAGACTGAGAAACTTCTTAATTGTTCCCACGGTGACTCTACTGGAGCAGCGGATGAACCTCTTCATCAAATCCTAATTGGACGAGAGACAAATTCTATTACACCCTGATTTAATGAGAGAGAGCTGCAGGATGAATGTAGGTCCGTCCAGGAAAAGACCCCAGAACACATTCAGAGTTTAGATACTGATGATCCCAGAAGCTTGGAATCATTAACCAACCCAGAAAAACATCTCCCCAAAGTAATTTTTCCTTTCAGACAAACAGCTTCCTGTTTTTGAGGTTTACTGATTAAGAAAATACGTCTGGTAGAAAAAGTTCTGGCTAAGCGAACACACCGTGACAGTGCTCTCCCCCGCCTGTCCCGTGTTGCGTAGGCAGTCCAGACAGATGGCTATCTGAGGGTCACTCCTGTGGTAGTCTTCATCGCCAGCATCGTCATCATCATCGCCACCATTGTCACGATCATCACCTCCAACATCAGGCAGCCCGAGTCTCTGAAACCTCAAGTTTTCTGCTGTGGTTCGAGACAAACATCCACACACACAGCGATACTGAGCGATGACACACTGTGGCTTCACAGCATGAACACTCACACATTCAAAGCTTTCTTTAAACACAAAATATGAGTATATAAGATATTAAGATGTCATCAAAATAAAATGATTAAAAGATGATTCATGATAATATTGAATTATTCCCCCACTTTGGAGGTCAGCACAAGCCCTGAGGAGCTTTATGTAAACACATTTGCATGATGCACTTTGATGCAGGAAATTCCCTGAAATCAGACTCACATGAACAAGCTCAGACTCTGATGATTATTCACATCCTGATGATTCAAAACTTTATCAAAAACTCCCCTAATCTATTGACTTTACTTCTGCCTCCTGTAATAACGAGAGGGACAAGACAGAAACCAGGGAACCTCCCTCCCCAACAAGAATGAAATGAATGAAATTACACAGAAGTTTAAAACATGTCTGATTCACACACACAATCTCTGAAGTTACTGCATATCGCAGGGTTTCTCCTGGTGGTAACAGCCAGAGACAAACTTATGTGTTGATAACAAAGCGTGCTGAATATTTATCATATTTGTCATGTTCTCGGTATGGACGACAAACCTTGGCCGTTTGCTTTGGGCTGGTTCTTCTTCCAGAACTCGAGCTCCTGCTGCTCCTCTTCTGGTTCACAAGAACAACAGATAGAAAGACGACAGTGTTAGCAAGCAGCAGGGAGTCACAGAAGAAGAAGAAGCACTCAGACAGAAGTCATCTCTGTAGAAGAAGAAGAGTGAAGCTGATTCCAGCGACTGCATGTGTTTGAAGAACTCTTCTGCATACAGCTCTGAAGACAGAGACCGTGGAGGCTAAACCGAGGCTATCAAACACGTCATCCAGGCAATAGGCTGCTCTGCAATAACTGATTTATAGGCTGGGGAATGTATTGTCTAACATGAGCTTCCTGCATTAGTTTGACCACAGCTAGAAAAGATGTAACACTGTGCAGCTAACCCGTTGCATAGGGCTAACATCCTGTTTGGATTTGTCTCTTAAAAAACTCTGCATTTGAGCCATTTAGTTGATTCTATGAGACTTATCAGGATGTTCAATGGCCAAAAAGCTCTTCGAAAAACACATACTGCTGCTGCTGTTGTGACCAGTCAGTCACAGCGGCTATGAACAAAATTAGTTTTAAAGTTGAAGCTAGCTCGATTTTAATGTAGGATGCAAAGAAATCCTCTGCGTGGACGTGCAACGTGTCTGCTGAAGAGAATAAAACAACTGTCCGCTATTCAAATACCACAAAACAATTCATATGAGGCTGATTTTTACTCCACTTGGCCGAGCAGCACGAGCTCCACTTAAATATATGATGTTTGCTCCGTCTTTCGGCTGCCAGAGCACTCTGTCAGCGGAGGTGAAGTTATGGAGTCGTAAAATTATAGTACCATCACCACTTCAGTTCGACATGTTGACGTGGCTCCTCGTTGGCCCCGCTGCAGACAGAAGGTTGTACATCTTCATCTTGTTTTAAAGCTCTTCAGCTTCCAAGTGTCCAGGAACAATTTGAAGTAGTTTACTGATCTCGGCAGGAAATCCCTTCCATCTTTACAGAGGGTCAAAACTACAGAGCGGCACCAGGTCGAGTCCCAGGTCCCCAGAGCAGAACCCAGATCAGCCATTTGAAGGCCTTTGGATCTGATTAATTAGTAGCTTCTATGCTTAGTGTTGAACAAAACCAAGAAAACTGCACTCATTAGAGAAATATTGAACAGTAAAACTGTTGGGCCTGAATGTCTGTTCCTGTTTGAATGTGAAGCAGGCTGATGCTGTTGCTGTGTTCCTGCCTTTTATGGAAGCTGCTGAGGCTCAAAAAATCTGAAAGAATATTAAACACAGTGCCGAGGACACAATCAGACAAAATACTACCACACAGGAAATCAGCTCGGATAACTGAAATGTTTCCGCTGAGTTGGAAACCTCACCTGGACTTAACCATTGCTGGGTTGTTGCTCAGAGGTCTGCAGGACGTTAGTGATGGCTGGCTGAATGCTAATGGTTGGCCATTGCTAAGCAGTTTCTAGGGGACTGCTAAGGTCTTGCTAAATGATGGCTTCATCATTCTCAGTGATGGAGTTGCCAGGTAGACGCTGAGGTGTTTTAGGTGATTGCTGGGTTATTATTAACAATGTATCATATGTGCATGTAGCACTAAAAACAGCATATATATTGTATAAAAACACTTAGAATGAAGAAATATAAGAAGTATGCAACTAAAAGTGAGCCTTGCCAAACAAGGACACTAATAATTCACCTTGGAGTGACACGAGAGTTCTACAAAGAAAATGTTTTTGTGTATTTCTTTTTGTTTTCCTCCTGTGGTTTTTAATCTTACAGGAATGATCTGATTAAATGTTGGGATTGTTTTCTTCTGTTTGTGTAATTTGTTGTTCCTCCACTGTTAAACTGCTCATAATCCTGCGTGGGGTCACAGCACTGCCGGCATGCTGAAGGCCACTTGTGCACAGTAATAAATTCGTTGCATGTCTTTTAATAAATTATGTGATTAGAGTGCTGTTGTTGACTGAATTATTCTTTCTACCTCCCATGAATAGTCACATAATTAAACACGGGCTGCAAACTGAGGAGACAGATTGATGAAACCATCTGGCAAACTCACTTTCTCTGAGTCCGGGCACCAGCTTGAAAATGATCTCCTCCAGGGTGTTGTCCAACCTGAGAATATGAGCAGAGAAGAGTGTGAGGAGGATGAGGAGGAGGTGAAGAGGAAGTTGCACGGCAGAGGGGTAGAAGAGAAGGATTTAAAGTTTAATTTAAGATGAAGAGCAGCAGTGGAGGAAGAGGAGCGAGGGATCAGGTGGAAAACAGAAAGATGTGAGAAAAACAGAGGATATGAAGGATGGGTGGTTAAATCCAGTTAGAAGAAGGCGACAAATATAAAAAGAATGAAGAATAGGATGTGGTAAATTAGTTAAAAGAGAAGCAGAAGGATAAGAAGGTATGTTAAGAAGAGGAGGATGAGATGATGAAATAGAAAGACGAGAACAGTAACAGGTGGATCAAACGTGGCACTAATACAATGAGGTGAATGGAATTAAATTTGTGGTACTCAAATCGTTGAAAATTGAATTTTTAAAAAGAATAAAGAAGCTGAATCTAATAGAAAAGAAGATGAAGTGAGAACAGAGGAAGAACGTCTCACCTGAGCATCTCCAGTGGGTTGGTATAATGCACATGAATGCCACATTTAGGGCAGTCATTACTCTCCTCAAAGTGCTGCACAATGCAGCTCTTACAGACTGCAGGAGAAACAGCATCGACACATTTTAGTGCAGATACTCATGCAACTAAATACTAAAGTCAGCTTTTCATCAGGACAGTTTGACGTGATCTTGTTTGGGTGCTCCACACAAGCCAGTGAGCAGGTTAGCTCGCTCTCTGATTGGCTACCTCCCAATCTTGTTAACTGACGTGCTGGTAGGTTAGTTTCCAGGTCACAGTTACCTCATTTAGGTCATTAGCTTGTGGGTTAACTGTAGTTCTCACTGCCATTACTTTACAAATGCATCAGCAAACTGTCACCTTACTGCGTGCAACAGGAAAGCCTCTAACTGAGTAGAGTTTACGCTTTATTAACAGTCACCCTCATTTTAGCCTTTAGCCTACTGTGTTACAGATTTGGGGAAGTTTGTTGTCATGTGAATGTTTTTTCCACTCAGCCATGCACAATAACACAATATGATATAAATGCAGCATTAGCTTCCCACCTGACCAGCTAACTGTAGCACAATGCATTGTGGGACTCAAACCAGATGGCGTCAGACTATCTTAATGAACTTCTGCCATTTATTGTCACTCATTAAAATAAGTTCAGTGCACCGTCGCCTTAAAGTGACAGAGATATCTGCATGTGTGCGACTGCGTGTGTGTTTCACTCACAGGTGTGCAGGCACTCGGTGACCGTGGTCGGTTTAATCAGGTAACCTCGACACAGGTAACAGGTGATGAAATGGTTGAAGTCTCTCACCAAATGTTTCCTTCCTGTAGCAGCCATGTTTGGAGTTCTTTTCTTTTAGCGATGCTGCAGCAAGATGATGACCTGGAGTCAGAGTTACAGTTTGAAGCTGAAGGGAGGCGTCACCTTCTGGGCTTAGAAGAGTCAGACGTCCATTCACGACAGCGAGAAAAGGAAGAGATTACGGTTACAGGCCTGTGAGAGTTTAGTTAGGATGTCTGTTTGAAGTTGAACTGGGTGTAAAGGATTGAAATCTTCACCAGCATCGGCTGCTGTTAGTCCAGGCTAGTGCAAACAAGTGTTCACTATCCACAATTTAAGAGCAAGATAAGAGATCCTACTGTGTAAAATCCTGCTCCATCCTTGACTTAAATTGTATTTGTAGTCAGTTTTTTTTCAGGAACATCTCCCTCTCATATTTTATTCCATCTTCACTGAACCATGTTAGTCCCATTGGAATAAAAACACCAGGCTTGTCCAGTCTTTGCGATCCTGTTTCAAACTAACGCGTTCGTTAAATTCACAGAATTCCTGGAGAGTAAGATGTGTCGCTTCCCTCCCCGTCTCAGCCAAAATGCCATTTTTAATCCATGAGGGGTCAAAGGTCAGCCGCCGACGGCGAGGCCAAATGCTTCTGCGTAGTCGGCCTCATCCCGGTCCCGTCATTCATCGGTACGGCGCTGCTGCCGCTGCTGTCGACATCTTCATTCTTCTGGTGTCACGCGGTGACGTGGGATTGTCTGATGACCTTTTAAACTCAAACTGAAGTGACCTAAAGAGAATAAAACACAAAAATCAGGGCTGAACAGCGCTGTGCTGTGTGTAGAGCACAGATAACAAAGAAGATTCAAAGACAGATTCATGAAGACGCTGACATATATACACTTGCATCCACACATACATATATGACACTGGGAGGAAGCTGACTTGACATACAATGATTGGATGAGGAGTGACGATTGGTTAGGTTTAGGGTAAGGATATCATGGTAAGCCAATCAGAGGCAGAGAAGGGTGGATTTTCTTATTAGAAGGTTTTGAAGGTAAACGCTCAGCTGCCACATTGTACTTTTACACTTCACTGTCTGTTGTGGTTGTGTATCTGTGTATCTGCATTACTTTTATCCTTTTGGTTTGCTCTCACCTGCCTGCTTTGTTGTTAAGCCTTTAGGATGCTGAGTAACTATTATCTAACAAGTCATTGTTGTTGCCTTCAAAAACAATAGTTTTTGATCTGGTGCCTCTATCAGAAGGTTGACAGTATTTCCCAGTGCCTTCTAAAACACAAAGACAAAATGATTCACATGGCCTCTTTCTGCTCTGTCACTCATTAGCTGAGGGTTTGGTTACATTTTTACTCAAATAAAACTACTTTCTGAAAGCTGGGGAACAATCATGGACAGTACTGACGCTCCTGACACCCTGACCGCCTCCGAACACATCACTTTACTTTGGACTTCGCCTCCGAGAGACAACAGTCATTGTTTACATGACCACAAGACGTCACGTGTCCGTCAAGTGTAAACATATTTCATTTCAGGTCTTTGGACAAATGACTAATATTTTTACTGTTAAGGAGAGTCTCTTATTGTCCTCAATTATTATCAGATACATTCAGGTATCATCACAGGTGTTTTATGATTCCAGTTTTTTTTATTACTTTTTTCTTTAAGTTTTCTTTTAAATACAAAAATAATACAATTGTGTCATCTGGACACAGAACATCCCCCCAAAAAAGGGAAGTTAAAATTAAAATGAACAACAATAACCAAGTGGAGGATCCATCTCTTGAGTAAACAATGAACACTCTCTCTCTCTCTCTATATATATACACACATAGATGTGCATGCTCAGCCACACATACATCCAAATACATATATATTCACATCATTCTTGTTTTTTTAACTCAATAACTTGAAGGTTTTCTGGACAAAGGTCTAAATGAGATTCATTTTCTAAATGTCTTTATTACAAAGTCATCAGGTTGACACGTAAACAGTAGTTTTACTTGCTTTACAGCCGGATTGTTTGTGTGTCTGATGTTTCCTTTGCTCTCTCTTCCTGCTTCGTTGTGAAGGATTTCGTCACACTCTGTAATTAATATGATTATTATTAACTAGCAGTGACTTGGAGGCTCATCCTACAGTACCGTTGCAGTTCTGACCTATATGCATCCGTCTCTGGATTAGCATTACTATAGATAGCTAAACTCTCCAACTTGCCCACATTCCATCCCCACTTTGATGGAGCTGAATGAATTTTGGTTTCTCTGCTTCCAATATAGATAGTGAGCTAAATATTAAGCTCCATAGTGATGGCTGGAAACCCACTCAAAGTTCCATACGTACTGTGCTAAGCCTTTTAGAAACCATTTATTTTCATGGGATCTTCTCAGTGCTGCTGTTACAGTGAACGAAGCGAACGAGTTGGTAAATGCTTCTGAATGTGGGATTAGTCGGGCCTGATTCATTCCCTTTGTAAACACACAGCAGTCTGTCCATTACTTAATAACAGGCTATAATAAAATACTAATCATCATGCAAATTGCTATAATAACAGATAGAGAACAAACTGTTTGCCAGGCAGGTTGTGTTTCCCTCATCCAGCGTCTCATATGAGTCTGGCACTTCTTTCTGTGAAGTTTGCTGTAAATTTACCTGAAGTAAAAATGAGTTTTAGTGGGTTCATCTGTCTCAACTTCATCATATGGGCCCATTGTTTACTCATATGATAAATGATGGGGTAGCACAGCAATATATGACTGTGCAGAGGAAAATAACAAAGATTCACGGTGTAAACTCACCACTGTGTACCACAGACGTACTATAAGTTACAGTAGGGATATTACAGAAATGAAACTTGTGATACCACAGCTCCACGTGATACTGTATGTATAGGACAGTGACAGAATAGCTGACTGAGTAAAACTGAGTAAAAATTTTGACTCCACGACAAATATGAATAACTTGTTCCTTGACCTGTGGTAAAACTTTCAATTAAATACATCTTTACAGATATTTAACAAACGAACTTTGACTTACCGAGTAAAATGTATCAATTCACTAATTTTGACAATGCAATAGGTGAATTATGATATCTCAGTA
>JAPZEA010000003.1:27434397-27444589 GCA_029783685.1 Heniochus monoceros | reverse complement strand
TGAGACGCTGTCTAAGATGGTCCGTATCTTAGTCAGCATCCTCCTCTCTGACACCACCATCAGAGAGTCACACTCCAATACACGTTATAAGCCTACAAGGTAAACAAGAGGTTATACATTTAGCTGTTGAAAGTGAGTGAGTGTGTGGACAGGACAAAGAAAAGTTTAGGGGAAAGAAAAAGGAGTAGGAAGAGGAAATTGGATGGAACGGAAGAGGAAGAGTGGGAATGAGAGGGAAAAGGGACTAATTGCAGGAGGGTTTCTGTTAGAACAGCAACAAAGTCTTATAATAACACCCACACATACACTGTCAACACATGACCTCACACACCTTTCTAGCTATTACTGCTATCGTAGCTGTGTAGGAATAAAAACACACGTTATGTTAATGTCTTGTGGGCGTAGGCGTGAATTGGACAGGTGGGGAGAAGCAGGGTCGTACTGACATCACAGTTAGGGGGTGATGGCTCTGACTCATTAGGCGCCAGGGGTTTCACCTGTTGCATAGACATTTTGGACGTGCCAAGACACCGAAGGCAAGACATGGAGACAAAAGAGGCTGGGAAAATGGAGTCGATGCACTGTGTGTATACGCACCTTTTCACTGAACAACCACAGCGAAGAGCGGGCAGGCTGAATGGACCCGCAGAGCGGCTCCCGAGGGAAGTCCAGAGAGATTACCTGGTCCAAGCAAGCTGGTCGCAGAAAGCAGGAACTGTGACCTGGCAGTCTTAAACTTGAGATTGATCACAAGCCGAGGTTAGCATAGCAAAGTAGCACACACTTTGTGTCTGAGTGTGTGTGCTGTCATTTTAACAATTAGCAGCGTTATTGGCATACACAGATGCTCAGGCATTATTATTAACACACAGAATGCCCTCTGATATTAGCATTGTGTACACATACATAGACTGTTGTGAATTTGATGATAATTGGTGGACAGACACTATCTTCTGTCCCTCCCTCCACTCTACTCTCCCCCAGTCATCATTTCCTTCTTTCCCTGTTCCACCCTTTCTCATTCTCTTTTCTGCCGTTCGTCCCCCTTTCTCCCTCGATACTCTATATTTGTTAGGCACTAAAGATGTTTGTAGTAATCATCAGGTTTGTGCAGCTAGATAAGTGGAGCATTGCGACAAAGAAGTAGCCCATTGTTAAGACCAAGGAAACAAGTGAAAAAAAAATGCAATGCACATATCAACCAAAGTCACTGTATTGTCTTGGGTACTTCAGTATTTAGATTACATCTGCAGCAATGTACATCATCATTGTTATTATTTTCCTTTCAGACTGAGGTCATTTGGACAACAAATATTATTTTTCCAATCTGTAATGCAGAGCTTTCATCTTAAAGGTGCCCAGTGGACTTTAATTATAAATAAACAAAGGTTATGTTTACATTCAGTGTTTTTCACTGTGTGTACTGTATGTATTAGGGCTCATTTTTTGAAATTTGAATTTTTTGCTAAAAATTTCTATTCAAACTGTCTTGATCTGATCGGGTGATATCAATGGATGGATGTGAATCATGGCACCATATGTGCTCTTGTGCACATGCAAAATACCAACAAAATAGGTCTTTAAAATACACAGCACGACTTGTGGTCAAAAATTCAACAGTGTACCTTTCAAGGTAAAGCTCCTTGATGTTGTCATGGGGAGATGGTAACCTCTGTCTCTGTTCAAAAATGGCCTCTGGCGTCAGATGTGAATGTCCTCCTTCATCCACTGTCTGTCCATTGATATTTGACCTCTTCCCAATGGATGCTGTGAGAGGTCATGGTCCAGTGTTCACTGGCAGCTTATGTCTGTTCATTCAGATTCTTGCCACTGGGATGTCTCTGGTCATCGTTTTATCATCCACTCCTTCAAAGTCAAAGTAATTATCCAGGAATCATTGGACAACCTGAGAAAGATCAGGGAGGCTGTAGGATAGATTTAAAAGATTTTTGACTCAAATTTTTAAATCACAGAAATGGTTCTCCCACTGGAAGAAATGACGTCTGCCTTTAGTTATCTCGACTTCTTTATTCTATTAAATTTAATGTACCATGATGTTTTGAATATCAAACTCAACTGTTCAACTCAAACAACAACTAAAAATCATTCATTGATTTGACTATCTGAGAATTGTCAGGGTTAAGTAAGTGTCCAACCAACTCAAACTTGTTAGTCGAGGATAAAATAAATAAAATAATTAATTTAAAAAAACATAAAACCAGGAATTTGTAGTGTAATAACGGAATAGAAAGTCTGCACCTGTACAAAGGGGAGGATGAACAGAAAACTGGCAGAGCCTAGTGTGTGTGCGGGCTGCAAATTGGAGGTCACATCCAAAACACACCTGTGTCCCATCAGCCCATCCCCATGCAATCACACCCACAAGACACACACACTCACTCAACCAAAAATACCACTACAATCAAAAGAATAATAAATCATTGCAATCACTCAGGTTGATACAGGTCTGCTCTGTTACATCCCTCCCTGCTGAAATGGTCATTGTCCCGATGACCATGGTCCGAAAACACACTGGCAGTACAGTTTGAAGACTCAGCCACTGAGCTGGTATCAGAGAACAAAGGTGTACCAGGTGTGATGTGTGGGAGACCTGGGTCTGAGATGTTTTTTCATGCACCGATGTATATTGCCTTGGCTGCCTGGAGTCTGAGGTGGGCAAAGGGTGGAATCTCAAGCCCCTCACTCGCCTCCTCTGAATCTGGTGCTGGCACAGCAAATTTCTTAGTCACTGCCTATGTCAAAGCCAAAAAATCTTAAAGCTTAAAAGGAGCTATAGTTTTTATCATTTCTCTCTGTAGGGCTTAAGGTTCTGCTGGCAAAAGCAACTACCCTCTCCTTTCCATCCTGAACCTGACTCAGTACAGCTCCCAGGCTTCGGCTACTGGCATCTGCGTACAAAATAAAAGTGAGGTTAAAATCAGCATTAGCCAGTATTGGTGCAGAAGTTGGGGCTTTCTTTAAAGTCTCAAAAGCATCCTGACAAGTTGTGTTCCAGTTAGCAACTAGCTGATGACCTGAATCCCTCAAGTTTTTTGGACTGATTCCCGTTAACAGTTCATTCAGTGGTTTGGCATCTTTAGCAAAGTCTTTCACAAACCTGTGGTAGTAGCCTACTGTGTGTGTGTGTGTGTGTGTGTGTGTGTGTGTGTGTGTGTGTGTGTGTGTCTTGTGGGTGTGTCCATCACATGAGGTGATTGCATGGGGGTGGGCTGATGGGAAACAGGTGTGTTTGGGTGTAACCTCCAGTCTGTGGATTCTAGTGTGTATGCTGGTCAAATGGCTGCAGATTGGTCACATCCAAACACACCTGTGTCGCACACCTACAAGGCACACACACACCACTACAATCAAAAATAATAATAAATCACTGCAAGCCATTAAATAATCACTGCAAACGAAGGAATAATTAATCACTGCAATCACTCAATACAGGTCTACCCTGTTACACCTGGTCTTATGACTCAACACAAAGTTCTGTGAATTGTAGCAATTAAGCGATGTCTGCCAGTCCACTTTCCCCCAGCCTTTTTCCTCGCTCCCTCTACAGTTCTGTGTCATTTGTCCTCTCCCTTACTTTGTTCTACCCCCCCAACCTCTTTTCTTAGTCTCATCCTCTTATCCATCCCTCTTTCCCTTTCCCTCTCTATCATATGTACTTTACCTTCCTCTTTGCTCTCGTTATCTTTGCACTCCTCTGTCAATCCCCCTTTGTTTTTCTCTCTGCTTCCCTCTCTGTTTTTGTATGCTTATTCCCTTTAAGCCCCCAACCCTTCAGTATGAAGGATTACCCATTGGGCCAAGCTCAGTAGATTCCAAAGCTTCCATTTTGAGTTTTATTTACCCTGGAAAGGCTTTGCTCAGAGCCTCCAGAGAAGCATGGCAAGCCATTTTCTTTTGTGTATTTTAACCTTTACTTACCATAGCAAGGCTGACGGAGCACATTGGCTCTTTTCTGTAGAAGAGCATGGCTTCTCATTCACACAGACATCAACACATCAAGATGTGAGCTGCTCAGTATAGCCATAGCCTGCTACTGTGTGGGGTGGTGGTACCCGTGTAGACCAACAGTTTAAACTTACGAACAAAAGCAGGCATTGCAAAAAATCTGGTCGACTGGTGAGCTTAATCACTAGTAGTAAAATACAGCAAGCCCTTTTTAAATAAGGGATTGTTCAGCGGGAATATCAATTACCAATATGTCCAGTGATATATTGGACAGTTTGAAGGCACCTCTTTCCATTCCTGTAAAATTAGCCTAAAACACCTATCCAAGGCAAACCCAAAGTAAACTGAAATAATTTTGGGCACATACATGGTATTGGTCTCTTTTGAAAAGTCACACTCTGAAGTGTTATCCCCAGCAGTCAGAATCACTATGAGTGCTACTTGCATTGAATAGTAGACGTTTTTAAGGTTTTTATTTCTGCCTGAATATTCTTTTGCAAATAAGTAAGCAGATGACCATATCTGGGCCCTACTAGCTAGAAAACACAATGGGACTACAGCATGAAGTCCCTAGTCCAAGTTCAATAAAAACCCATAACAATACCACAGATATTTATATTTTACATATTATTTTCCAATGGTATCAGAATCAGAATCAGAAATACTTTATTGATCCCAGAGGGGAAATTGTTTTTGTTGCAGGTGCTCCTTACAAGAATAGAAGAGATTTAAAAAATATATAAAAAACAAAATATATATACTGAGAACTATCAAATATACACATATACAAAATGGCAAAAATAGATAGTAAAAGAGTATATACAGTAAAGGTATGTGCTTTGTTTTTTGAACTATAGTATACTGATATATACTGTACCTAAACCAATTAGTGTTGTGGGCACCCAGACCACATCAACAGTAAGTGAAACCAGGCTCAGTCCAGCTGTTAGTACTTTTCCGTACTTGATATGGAAAGGGTCCAGCATCGTCATACAGTTTATTTCTCTCATTGGCTTGGTAAACATCAAGCCAGCTTGATGTAAAAAAGGACAGATGACATCACAATTAGGACAAAGATGAAAGATGAAAAAAGATCACATTCAGCAACAAGTCATTTTACTTAATTTCTTTTTAATGTGTACAAAAACAGAAATTTATACTCCTCCCTAAGGTTCAGGTAGTAATCTGTAAAGTCTGCAAGCTTCAATGCATTAATTGGTCTTAACTGAGACTGGTAAAACAACTAGGCTGAAACCTCATACGTGTCTGAACCATGAATGGTCAATGTGCTTTATTGTGTATACATTGTGTTTGCCATCAAAAGTAGTTGGTTAGGTTTCAGCAACAAAACTACTTGATCAATTACAGGAAAAGACTATACTTTTGGTTTCTCACGAGACACAAACCCTGGCCTCCTGGATGAAAGTCATGTGTTTGTTTGACCTGTCCCTCCACCCTTCATTCCTCCATTTGCAGACTTTCTGACTCGTTTTCTACATCACCTTATTCCGAGCATCCAATGTTGCTGCGGACGAGTTTACAGTAGAGTTGGTTGAAAACCTGGTGCATCAGGCAATATTTGTTCAATGCAGCATACAGACATACAGTATTCTGTCAGATGTAATTTGAAACTCTTACCCATAATAAAAGACAAGCTGTATGCCATCAACATCACCATTGTCCATGTTAGTCCCATGGAGGGCGTGTACACCATCTCAGTTATGCCAACAATGAAGCCTCCTCCGACCCACGTAGCTGCAGGATGGATTAACACACAGCAAGTCATTTAGTGGACAAGCAGCAGCTATTTGGACAGAAGACAAAAACTTGGGTGATAATTCATCAATAAGCTTTCAATGGGCTCATCTCATGATGTCATGAGCACACCATGTTATCAGTTTAGAAAAGAGAGAGGGATAGAGAGAGAGAGTGAGAGATAACTCCTCTTTCCAATATTATTTCAATTATATTATTTTTTCCACCACAGTTAAATCAGTGAGGATTGACTAGTGACCCTCTCGTTCCTGACACTCTCTGTGCATTGTGTATGTATGCCTTTAAGTACCTATCAAATCAGCTGGAATACTTCCTGCAGCTGAAATGTGGTTGAAATTTAACACTAATTAAATTAAAAGCATAATATCAACTGAAAATACTGAAGGTATTAAAACTAGATTTATACCCAGGGCCATGCAAGACAAGACGTAAAGGGTAATAAAGCAGGGGTTCACTTTATAGCCCATTCTGATTTCAATTTTGCTTAAAAAGCGCTTATACAAATTCTACCACACAATATATCTGCCTCCTAGTGTATCAGAATTAGTGGCAATGCTTTTCGAGTCATTTGCACCGTGTCCACATGAACAACTATTGTTTTAGAAATGCTTTTGCCTTTCTTGGGTTTCTTAATTCTGGTTTAGAACACAAAACAAACAACCAACAACTTCAAGTGTAATCTTGTTTTTGTGTTCCTGCTAATAATCTACAGCCACTTGTCAAACTAATATTTCATAGCCTATATTTCATTAGGCTTTTGTGCACTGTTTGAGTAAGAATTCAAGTGTTTTCATCCTAACTGCAGAATGTGTTCACAGATATCTGTAATTGATATTTATATTGATGTTCACAGACATGTTAATTTATTCAGAATATCTTGCTGCTCATACTTTTTCTGTGATTTTGCAGCCTACAGATATAACACCCATGAAGAACTTTAAAGATATTTCTATTCTTACAAATAATTTCCTTTCTAATCATGACTTTTTGGAATTAACAGTAATACAGTTTCCGTCCTGGTTTCGTCAGCTGTGCTCTCCTCACCTGTCATTGTGAAGACCCCCACCACACAGCTAATGCTCCGGTTTCCCAGCAGGACCATATCCATTCCAGTGGCTGCACTTTTCTTCTGTTCCCTTTTGGACTTGAAAGAAGCCCAGATGCCGGTCCCAAGGACCAGCAGGTAGAAGAACACCATAACTATCACTCCTGGGATGTTGACAGCCATGAAGGACTGGTTGACTGGCTTCCACACTAGCTGACGTCTGACGGACACAGTAACTGAGTGAGTGAGTAGTTGGAAACAAGTGACAACATACTAGACAAGAAACAGGAAAAACAAAGTTGACACCCTCTGGTTTAATTGCTGGTGTCAGGTTCAGTTACTTGGCCAGCATATATAAATTCAATCATGAATGTCACTATACACGTTTGAGCATCTTGACAGCCTCATTTTGGCTTTAGTTTTTCATATTTTAATGACTTGGAATGACAAATAAACTTGAACCTAAAAGTAAAATGTCAAGGCATTTGTTGAGTTCCCTCAGAGACTTTTACTAAATTAGAACAATGGCTAATTGTTGACCTAACCCTTGTGTACTTTTTCAGTCAATTTTGAATTTTAAGGCAACAATGAATAATTGAAGTTTGATTCACACAAATATTCAGGCTACAAATTTTAAAGATCATTTTTTTTTACGGGTTCTACACTTGTATTGTTCTAGATTTTTCATGATTTACTGTTTTCTTATCAGCAACTCAGATCAAAAGGAAGAGGACCCAAAGTCAAAGATGGCAACACTTCAGGGTCTCACCTTTGTGGATCTTACCCTTCCTCATAGGTCTGTGTTTCATCCAGTCATTCAATTATTCCTTCAATCTAGCAGGTAAAAAACATGTCAGAATTTTGGGGTTTTTTTTGTTTTTTGTGGAGTAAAATTGTCTAATTTTAGTGTTCAAAATTTTTTAAGATTTGTGGATTTCCAATTTGTTTACCCTGCACTTTGACTGCAACACGAACCTCACAGAAGCATGAGCGAAGTTCATCACATATATTAACCTTTATTATCTGGTTCAGTTGTGTTGGCAGAAGGTCTGCAGCCTGCATAATAATCAAATAGGAGTTACAGATATCCTGAGGCATTGTTACAGTTTGCCAAGCCTTGTAATAATAATGAGATAACGCAAGCTTCGAGGTTCAAATAGTTACACATCAAACTTCATCAAATTTTTTGAGGGGGAGGAATGTTTTGCTTATATGTTTGTTGCTTTTGTGTGTGTAGTGTCTGTAAAGTAGTGACATTTAGTTTTGTGTTTACTACCTGTAGGAAAGACATCAGTCAATAGGATCCGAAACTGTGATCGACAGCACACATTTGATGATTGCGATGCTTGTGCATTAGTGTGATAGTGTGAAGGAAAAGCAGAGGAGCAGCTCCTCCTCATTTCAATGCAGGATGTGTCAGCCTGTGTCAGCAAGGCCAGTCAGTTGACAATTACATAGAGGGAGATATTATGGAAAACTACTTACTTACAAGCATACATGCACACATGAACACATGCATACATGTATATATACATTTTTATTTTTTAGTGATTATTAGTGGTAGTAGTGGTGGCAGCATTGGAAGCAGCAAAAAATAGGAGTAGCATTAGTGTCCTTTATCATTCATTCATTCATTTTCTATACCCGCTTATTCCGTGAGGCGGGGTACACCCTGCCTCTTGCCCAAAGTCAGCTGGGATAGGCTCCAGCCCCCCCGCGACCCTCACGGAATAAGCGTGTATAGAAAATGAATGAATGAGTGTCCTTTATCTTTCTTTTTAATTAATTACTTTTCTTTTTTTTCTCCATCTTGCTCTTCAGAACACACAACACTAGGCTGTTAAGAACACAAATACACACACCTGTCAAACCAACACAACACATGACACGACAGCTAACACAACCTGTTCTGCTATTCATGTTATGCATTTGCATTCATGAGAAGGCATCTTTGACAAGCGATTTATTGCCTCTGAAACATTTAAGTGGCCAGAAAATAAGGCAATACAGGGAAGTATAAAGAGCCAAGGGGTGTGGTGAGAAGATGTTGCATAATCTTGCTCAGCTTGTTCCCCTCTCGTACTGCTCAGTACTTTTCCGTTGTTTGTTGCACGATTGATCCTTTCCAGATCGAGTATGGAAAAGTACCAACAGCTGTTTTGTCTCAATGGTGACTAACATTTTGTGGGTGACAGCCACACTTGTTGGTTTAGATACTATGTAAGTCATTCCTTTTTTAATAAGCTAACAGAACACAGCTGTTTCTTGAGTGTGCAAGGACACACACACACACACACACACACACACACACACACATTTACCTTTGACCTAAACCTTTTGTTGTAGTGTAAGTGGCTAAGTGTGTATTGATGCATGTCATAAATTTAGGTGCATAGTTGATTAAAAACGGAATTATGTCGTCATTTACATTAGCATCCATGCCAATATTGCAACAGTTCTGGAACTAGGCTACATTTTAGCACATATGGCAACTGGTGATGTCTCGTGATATCAGTAACTAGTCAGCCACTTGCCACTTGCTATAGTATTTGTCTTGAGGAGAGTTAATATTTGGTTAAGAAAAGTAAGAGGATGTTGGTGTTCCAAAAAGAGAAGACAGAAATGCAGAAGACAAATACTGTTGATAGTTACATTAGAATGCCAGTTTTATGAATGTCCCATTTTTGTGCCTTTTTCATGTAGAAATGGCAATGGCAATACATTAATACAGGTGGGTATGAAAGGCTCAAGGTTACATCTATGTAGCTGTTTTGACAAGATTTTGACTTGTTGCCAAATGCCCCCAAAGAAAATATTTGGGCGTTTGAGTGTTTTGCTGATACTGCACTTCATGTCAGTTTTTGCAGTGCTTAATGAAGACCACAGTCTCTCCCTTAATTTAACCAAGTGTTAGTAAACATAACAAGTAAACATAACCATAAAAACATCAATCATACTTTAGTTGCTACAAATGGATACAATATGCAAGAGTGGATATTGTAAGAACAGTCTAAGTCTCAATTGGAAAATGGTTAGGATCTTTTAAAGTGGGACATAAAATTGATGTGGCAATGCTTGTCTTTGAAAACTCTCGGTTGACTGGGCTAAAATAGGTTGGCTGGGAGTTATATCAGAGGACTTTGTCTGTCTGTTCTTCAGCCACAGCCAACATCATCTTTGCTGCTGCTGCATTTGTTCTCATTTTCTAAATTGCTCTTATCCTGATTGGTACAGTGGCTGGATCAACACATGATTGATTCCTAATCAAAAACCCTTTTGCAACATCCCTTTGAACCACTTCATGCATCTCCAAATCTGCCTGTGTGTTTATCTGTGCATGGCTTAGACAAGATCCTTACTTCTAGTCCAACTAGTGGTGGTACTTTTCCACAACCTGGGCAGCAG
>JAPZEA010000003.1:26871706-26883130 GCA_029783685.1 Heniochus monoceros | reverse complement strand
AATGGTAGTAAGTAAAGTAATATAATATAATATATACTGGTGAATATATACCTACACAAAAATTAACCAGCTATGAAAGAGTCTTCTTGATCTGCCAAAGTTAACCTTGCATCACCAGATCCCTTTTTCCTCCCTGGCACCCACAACAGCTCAAATTGCCCAGAGGAATGCTTATTTTCAGGCATCAGAGCGCAGGCCAGACAATGTCTGTCCTTTTCAAAGGGTATCAGGGATTGGCAGGGCCATGATCTCCTCTACTTGCAGGTCTTTTGTGATTCCCTGGAGGGGCTGAGGCCAGGCGGGCTCCCTGGCGCCATTCTGCTCTTTCACCCAGTCAGCCTTCATTAGCCTCTACCGTAACATTCCTTTTGCTGGAGATCCAGGACTCTTGATGAGCTGATTCAAGGCAGTAACACCACAATAAGCCACGCAAAAAGCTTAGCGTGGGGTAGTAAACTGCTAATTAATGGGTATGTAAAACTAGGTAATGGATACCACTTAACTACTCATAAGCATAATACTGTATTTTATTTGAGGGGACACAAAAATAGTAACTAATCTGTAACACAAGCAAGTAACATTTGGCCATTTATTATCTGCCACTTAGCACCTTATTAATTCATTTATGAGGAATGACTCATTAAGTACTTGCCAGGATTTTCCACTGTATTTAGGAGGTAATGCTATTATTACACATCTTCTATTCATACCAAAGTGAGATATTTTGGAATAAAGACAGCTAAGACAATGTATTTTATCAAAATGTAGCATAAACAGACCGCCTTCATTTAAACAGTGGTGTTAGGAGTTATTACAACTCAGAAATAAATACATGTCACATTAAAGGCTCAGTCTCTCATTCATATACTTTATGGTACGCTGATCCAAAGTATAACTAACAGTGACAGCTGTTTAGAGTAACTGATGAATTATCATCATGTGTTGGAGTGGTGCTCGTGCCCTGAGGCCATCGTTTCTGAATGTCATACTGCAGCTGCACTTCCCCACTGAGCTGTGGGGAAGAACGGGGACGTATGTGTGCATGTACTGTAGGTGTATGTTTGTATATGTGCATGTATGTTAGGAGGTTTACAACAAAATGAAGTATAAATTTGCCAAGATCTTGATCATTTTAGGTACACGTGGGCTGTCTTTGACAGTAGTCAGCTCATTGCGTTCATATTGGACAATCTTACGCCTCGTGATTCACGTCCACAATGCTGATGTTAGGTTCCAGTGCATGAATTAGTATTCTCTTTTTGTGGAGGATGGAGTGGTGGATAAATGCAAGAGAGTGGAGTTTGCGTCCCATCACACACCTGTTGCCTAACCTTGACCATAGCTTATTTTTCAAAGGCACAGTATTTCTGAACCACAGCTGCAGAAAGCAAGATTTTTTTTAAATGTTGGCATTGGATCTAAAAATCTTCACTGAACGTGATTTCAGTATTTTTTCTGATATTACCATTTCTTCTATGGCAATAGTATTGCGCTTGTATTGTCTCTATGTGTTAATATATAAATAGGCGTTATCTGTTTGACCCTCTCAGTGTACCTTCCTTTAGCACTATTTAACTGTTCCAAAATTCTGACCTTTGCCAGTGAATAGATCCTTAAATACAAAGATTCAGCTCTTTCAAAATGAACAATCATGAGAGGTAAATCACTACAGACAAAAAGGCTAACAAAGGTAGCTAGAAACAGGGAAGGCCATATTTGATCAGTTGTAAGACAGACATTCAACATAGTCTGTTGCTTCACTAGAGGACACCAGAACACTTCAAACAAAATCTAAAAAGCCACAGGCGCAATTCACTCCTACTTGTAACCCACCCTCACGAAAGTCCTTCTAATTGTCGATTGGGATTTAAAGAGACAATTTCTTTCTTTCCACTATCATTTAGCCTTGAAATTATTTCTGAAAGCTGTAATCAAAAAACTGAAAACACACTAAAAAAAAAAATCACTACGTATTACAATAATTCTGTGAGGCGTTGTATGCCTGAAAGGAGATGCTTGGATCAATACCAGTCAATGCGATGGATCAATAGTTGGTGCTAGTTCAGCATAGAGGTAGGTGATCAATCATACTGATAGGAGAGGACCTCTGAACCTTAAATTCAACCTGTGCTCGCCAAGTCAGGCAATGCAACTGAGCTCTCAGAGCACAGTGATGTTATCAGGTGGACCCGTGGAGGCACACACTCATGTCAACATTCTGGCTTTCCAAAAGTCGTCTGTGCTGCAGGCCAGATTGTGTAAAGAGAAAATCAGGTCATGTTCCTTTCAGTCTCTGATGATGCCCCCGTTAGAGTGTGCCATGAAAACCCCACTATCTTTTAATGCATAAGATATTAAGTCCATGAATGGCCGCCTTTCAACACTTTGTACTATAAAGCTGTAATTAAAGGTTAACTCAGCCCTCTACATGCCATCCTCTGCAGTGGAAGTGGTCGAAAGCTATTACATGTTGACTGACACGGGCCGAAGATTAACAAAAAAAAAAAAAAATGAAGATGATCACATTTCAGGAAGTTTTATGGAAGTGCAGATATATTCAAGGACTAATGAGAAGCCCTGAGAGCAAAGCGGGGGATGGTGGGCATTTGTTTATCAGCCTCGGATGTGTAAAATACTGTCCTGCATGGCTTAAATTTTTTCACTTACATCCTTTAAAAATAGTTTTTAATATTTTTTATCCATTCTTCGCCATTCTCAGCATGAGAAAGGAGTAGCAGAAAGAATGAGGCTTCCCCTTGTTAAACACTTGAAACTGAAGTACGTTATTATCTGTCGACAGGATTTCAAGAGCGCTGAAGAAAAAAGTATTTCATAGTGATACAAATGTGTATTGTTGCTCTCTGCTGCTCTTTACGTCCGGGCTTGAGATGTGTAGTCCTGAAGGAAATGTGCTACGGCATGTGAGAATTTCCCTACAACACCCACAAATGGCATTGTTTACTATAGCCTCTGTGACCTAGTGAAACAAACAATTAGCAGAAAATCACTTGCTTTGCTCCCGTTACATAAGCTTTCTTTTACTGAAATAAGCCAAAGAATGTCGCTTTCTAATATTGCTAATGATTGCTCACCAAACCCTATTCTTATATTTTCTATCTAGTCTATCCCTAACCCTAAATCTTTTTTCTAACCCTAATCTTTTTCTACACTTTGTGCTTTTCTATTTTCACCCCTCTTTTATACTCTTTATAAATAAATTTATATTACTATAATATAGATAATTTAATTGTGGGAGCCAGGACTTTACTTATTTTACAAAAATAGTTGTTGATGTTTAAAAATTGTGTAAATAGTTAAAAACATTAAAATTCTTAAAAAGCATTAAAAAACAGTTAAAAACAGTTAAAAAACAGTTAAAAAAGTTAAAAATCTTAAAAAACATGGAAAAACATTAAAAAACAGTTAAAAAACATGAAAAAACATGAAAAAACATGAAAAAACCATTAAAAACTATTAAAAAACACTAAAAAACCTATAAAAAACCTATAAAAAACCTGTAAAAAACTTTTGGAAGCATTTGGTTATTTTTCGAATGAAATAAATTAAGCGAATAAAAAGGCGATTATAAAAGGCGAAGCACTGCAGAGAGCCCATTCTTGCTCCAGCGGTCGATGAGACAACAGCTCTTCCACTGTGCTCTCTAGCTTATTGTTTTTGAGTGTGCCAGGCCTGAGGAAGATTCTATAAGAATCGAAACGTAGCGAAGGCACACTTATTGATCGGTATTGATCGTATTGATTGGTATTGATCAGATTTGATTGGATTTGCCTAAAATTGATTAAAATTGATTGGATTTGATTAAAATTGATTAAATTGATCAGATACTTTAAAAATTTGGTAAAAATTTATTAGATTAGGATTTTATTTGGTTTTTTACTTACCTTTTGGTTTTATACTTACCTTTTTGTTCATTTTGTTGCCTTATAGTAATTCATATATTTGAAATTCAATAACTGAATTACTAAATAGTAGTTAGACATCAAACTACATTGATTACAAATAACAAAGGCGACATTGGAACATGGGAGGCAACTGGTACAGAGAGGGGGGACGCAGATGGACTGACGGACAAGGGAGACAGGACTATAGACGAGATGAGTGGGGAGGACGTGATGACATCAGACGTGGACACAGAGGGGATGAGACCAACTGGACTACAGTACGCTACGGGAAGCAAGGGGGCTTCCGTGGTGGAAGTGGTGGTCGCAGTGGTGGACGCCAGTGGGGGAGAGCCAGTGCGCAACCGTTCCCTTCTCAGGGGCGGAACTTTGTCCCGCGGGGGGCTACTTACCCTAACCGGCCAGCGCCTCCTCCGGCTGGGGTTCGTCATTGGGATGCCCAGTCTCGTTCCTATGCAGCGGTGGTGCGCGGTCAGGATGCTTCAAGGGACCAACGTTCTCTGGATCCTGATTTTGATAAATTAGTCAGGAAGATCAACATGGTGATAAAAATGTCCCACCATTTGAAAAATGTCACGCCCAAATCAGACACACCTGACCCCAGAATGATCTCCCGGATGGTTGAGACATTGGCTACAATGATCAAGCCCGCGTTCCCTACACCACAGACTCTGGAACTCATACAGGGCAACGCTCAAAATTGGGGTTATAATACCCTGCTCATATTGGCCGATCATTATACAGACGGACTGGACACTGCTATGAGAGAGCTGTCCGAGATGATGGTCCCAGAATGGAAGCCTGCGTTTGACATGGCTGTGAGATGGGCAAAACGCAGGTTGCCAAGACTCTCACAGGAGACAATTGACCATGCAGAGGCATTGGTCACGGTGGCAGAAAATCTCCACAAGGAAGCAGAAGCTCAACAACCAGAGGAGGAGGTTCCACCTCCACCCCCACCACGTAAAGCTTCGCGTAAAAGCGCTACTGGGCGCAGGGCTGGTAAACGGGTGGAAATGGAGGATGATAGGCCTCCACCGGTACCAGAGAGAACATTTGGACAGGTGAGCGAGGGAGATGATGGCCCTCCACCTGTACCACAAAGGACTTGTAGGCAGGAGAGAGGGGAGGGTACTCCTCCACCTCTGCCACAGAGAATAGGTCGCAGACAAAGGGAAGTGCGCCCTATGGACGTCGGGGAGTGCTCTGGAACAAGGCGAAGCAGGACTAGCTCAGAGTCATCATCGGAGAGTGGGGATTCAGTTGCGCCACAAAAGGACGAAGTTGAGGAGGAAGAGGTTGATGATGTTCCAATTCCATCACCTCGGACGATGCACATGACACAACATACTCAGACAGAACAAATGAGTCTTAAGGAGGGACGTTTGACACCACAGGATAATCCACCTACTCCCTTACAACATACACCACAACCAACACAACGGACACCACAAACACAACAAACACAATCAACACAGGCGGACTTGTTGTTCACGCCACGGTCAGTGTTGCAGGACACCACATTTGGTTCCCCACAAGCACGTTCGACTCCGACCCGAGTGGGAGGTCGGGTCACAAGACATATAAATACAAATCGGAAGATGGTGGATTGGGATTTGTTGGTGGAGAAAAAGAGGATAATCATTGGGGACTCAAATTTGTCCCGATTACCGGATTTTACCATACCGGATTTGCAAATTGAGAGCTATCCGGGCGCAAATTTCAGGCATGCGCAGGCCCTGATTGAGAAATCAAAGGGTCCAGTGGATATGGTGGAGACATTGGTTCTGTCTTTTGGCATGAATTGTCGGGATCAAAAAGCAAAGGAGACTTCAGTAAAACAAATGCAAGCCGCACTGCGTGCTGCAAAGAAGAAGTTCTCCAAAGCAAAAATCTTCATCCCGGTGGTTAATTTTTCTGCTCTTTTGTCCTTTAAGGAGCAAGAGGCGTTGCGTGCATTGAACAGTCACATTGAACGCAACATGCCAATGATACCACCCTTGCGTAGGGCGTTCTTTGCCACGGGGAGAGACAATGTCCATTGGACAACAGAAACCGGTAGGGCCATGTTTGGCCACTGGGTTTCTCATTTAAACTTAAACCCCCATCAAGCTTGAATCAACATGGGGGGCCTTCAACAGATTCCCTTGTGGCTCAGAATGTAATAAATCTGTCTAGCTCATTTGTGCTGACACAGGCACAACGGAATCTATTGGAGAAGGGGTTAACCTTTGCCCCAGTTCTAAAAAGGGATAAAAATCAGAAGGCTACATTTTTAGCGGATTTAAAAACATATCATAGGAGATTAAAATTGGCAATATTTTTTAAAGATTCTAAAAATTTAAAAATCCCACCCTTCATAGGGTCTACAACTTGGACGCCGGAGATGGCAGATTTGCCGTCGGAAGTGGGAGTCCTTTTGGAAAAGGACTATAAGATCTTTCAAGACCATTTTCAATCTCTGAAAGAGACTCTAAATTTATCACGAGAAGAAATTTTTGCAATTAGTGAACTAAAATCTAATAAAAATGTTATAATTAAACCGGCGGATAAAGGGAGTGCCGTGGTTATTATGGATCGGGACCAATATATTTTTGAAGTCCAAAGGCAATTAAATGATAAAAAATATTATAGAGCATTGGACCAGCCAATTTATCCAGAAACAATTCCGATGATTAAAAATATTTTAGGTAGATTAAAAGCTAATAAATTCATTTCAACACGGCAAGAAAAATACTTAATGGGTAGCAAGGTCCCAAGAGAGCGTAGATTTTATGTTCTACCAAAGGTCCACAAAGAACCCACCAAGTGGACAGTTCCTTTTATTTTACCACCGGGAAGGCCGATAGTATCGGACTGCAATAGTGAAACTTATTTCACTGCAGAATTTCTTGATTATCATTTAAACCCCTTATCATCAAGGCATCCTTCTTATGTTAAAGACACATATCATTTTGTTTCAATTGTTTCAAATTTAAATATTCCAAAGAAGGATTTTTTCTTTTTCTCGATGGATGTGGAAAGCCTCTATACTAACATTGATATTACGGCAGGGATTGATTCGGTTAAAAAGATATTTAAAAAATACCCAGATATTAATAGGCCTGATGGGGAATTGATTGAACTTTTGGAGATAAACCTAAGACGGAATGATTTTGTGTTTAATGGAAATTTTTATTTACAAATAAAAGGTACAGCAATGGGAAAGAAATTTGCCCCAGCATACGCCAATATATTTATGGCCAATTGGGAAGAAGAGGTTTTGGTTAAATGCCCTATCAAACCATTTCAGTACTGGCGATATCTGGATGATATCTGGGGGATATGGACGGATACAAAAGAAGAATTTTTAAATTTCATGAAAATACTAAATGACCATGATCCCTCAATCCAATTAAAGTATGAACTAGAAGACCAGTCAATTAATTTTTTAGACACAACAATATATAAGGGACAAAATTTTAGCATGACAAATAAATTGGACATTAAAGTGTATTTCAAGATTACTGACACCCACGCCCTGCTTTTTCGAAATAGTGCACATCCACAACATGTTTTTAAAGGGGTTGTAAAATCGCAATTATTACGTTTTAAGAGAATTTGCACACAAAAATCGGACTTTCAGGAAGCAAAGAATATTTTGTTCAAATATTTACTGAAACGTGGCTACTCATCATATTTTTTAAAGCATTGCCTCCGAACCTTTAACAAAAAGAAGAGTAAAAAACAAGGGAGATTGATTCCAATTATTACTTCATATTCAAAAATAACTTTTATTTTAAGTAAAAAATTGAAAAATAATTATCAGGAAGTTTTTGGACGGTATGGGGTACTGCCAAATTGCAGAGTTATTTCTGCCTTTCGTAAGAATAAAAATTTAAAGGATATTTTAGTTAAGGCTAAGTTGCCCATTGTTTAATTTATTTCAGAGTTAAGGCAAAGTGGCCTATTTTCATAATTTGTTTTATTTAAGGCTAAATTGCCCGTTGTTTAATTTGTTCTATTTCAGACTTAAGGCTAAGTGGCCTATTTTAATAATTTGTTTTATTTAAAAACTATTTAAGGCAAACGAGCCAGTTACTGTAAATAAGTTTTAGTTTTATGGTTCCCACACCATTATTCTTTTTTAATTTCTCCCCATCAACTCTCCCAATAAATGTGTGTGTTTACATGTCCCTCAACTCTGCGCAAACACAGCCCTCTTTATAAATATCATCATTTATTCATTACCGCTCCAATCTGCACTACTTTACTGTCCACCAGCCACCTCTCTGACTCACTGCAGAGGCGCAGGAGGGAGTGATGGTGGGAAGAGGAAAAGCAAAGGGAGAGGAGATGAAGGGAGGTGGAGTGAGTCGGATAACGGAAGATGCAGCAGTGAGCGATGGAGTGTTAAAGGCAAAGAAAGTTAGCAATGAATGGTACCCCTACATGTATTTGTGTGTATAGTATTTGGTACTTGTATATCTAAAAATTAACCTTTTGACCTTTGTTTCATATTCATCTGCCTTCCCATTTTTTCACTTTTAAGGCCTTCACACACTTTTTTCTTATGATTAACTCGCATGTCAATATATTTTTAAACTGCTGTTTCCCTCATGAGTACTTTCACACAGAACCCGAACATAACGCAGCAAAAAAGTGACATAATTTCTGATATTTCTGAGCTTTCATACTGGGTTAAAGGCATCAAAATCCCTATTAAAAATGTAAGATTTACAGCTTCGTACGTCATACATTCCCCCAAACCCATGCCAGGAAATGCTTTCTTTATAGGAAATTACTTGGAAAACTTTAGTACAGTAGAATTTAAGGTACCTTTAAAATAAAGCATTATCTCACATTCCTCAGGATTACTCAATATCCGTCCACCTTCTCATGCTTTCTCTTCCTCTCCTCCTCTGCCCCCTCTCTCTCCTCTCTCCGTGAGATAATGAATTGTTCCACCTGTGGAAGTCACTTCTCTCCATCCCTTGTTTCGTCTTCATTTGCTCCCCCGTTCCTCCCCGCCTCGCTCGCTGCGAGTGGAGGGGTTTCGAGCGCTAATTTGTTTTTGTTTTGCCGTGCTAACCTTGGAGGGGCGACACTCCGTTATTAGCTTCTCCTGCTCTTCTGCTGCCACACATTAGATTCAGGTCGACACGGAAGGCACTTTTCATTTGGATTTAATTCTCCCTCTCCCCCTCCAGCTCTCCCATCCTCCCCCCAACCCTGCCACCCTCACACTTCTAATTAGATTTGGGGGGAAAATGAACTCTGATTAAAAACGCGGTCCTCTCCAAGTTGACACACCACAGGCACACACCCACACACTGTCTGCGACACACAAACACACACCTGACGCACACACATGGCACAGCCCGCTGAAGAGCCCAGGGCTTTTTGGGGTTTGGAAGATGTTGGGAGCCGTGATATATTGGAGGAGCAGACAGTGGCTGCCGTTCAAACCTCCTCCTCCTCCTCCTCCTCCTCTCGCCCATCTTCATCAAGTCCTCCATTAGTGCAGATCAGATCAAACTGTCACTCAGCCCAGCCCGCCTGTTCTGGACTCATGATTTCTCTCTGTGTCCCACCATGCATTATTAACACAGACTTTCTCATATCCTGAGAGGAAATTAAAATCCGTGTTGATGTGTGTGTGTGTGTGTGTGTGTGTGTGTGTGTGTGTGTGTGTGTGTGTGTGTGTGTCGTAGCTGATAAGGATCTGTTGAGCCTGCAGTTCTTTGGTGGGCAGTTTGGCAGCATCAGTCTCGGGGTGGTTGGTTGAGGTGTGCGCGCCCACAAGATGAGATCAAAAGTCACCGAAGCTTTAATCTTTTCTTCATTTAGAGGAAAGTTTTTAGCTGTGGTTGGAGGTTGGCAGTCAGGCGTTGTTGGCTTTTGCAACATCACACCATTACAACATGGCTCTGCACAGCAGCAAGTCCTTTTTTTACATTTAACAACCAAGTTCAACCATTTGACAAGTAAAAACGCTGCATGGCTGGTTTACACGCAGTCACAGGAAGTATGGAGTCTCTGTTCTAACAGGCCTCCTACAGGCTTTATGCTGGATCTGTCATTGTAAACAGATTTTCATCATCCGGTTAACTGTAGGATATGTAATCCTAATGCCAGACAGAAAGTGTTTTCAGAATTATTTACTCCTCTAATATCTGAAAACAACAGTATGGTTCAGGTTACTTCAGGTAAAGTAAAGGAAAGATCGCTGAAGGACACACTGTTTCCTGCGTTGGCATTTGAATCTAATTTCCCTCAGCTCAATCCCAGCCACCTTTGACTGGCCACCAGAGATTTTCTCTCATTTTTGTCACAGTACGCAGTACTCAGTTGTTATTTTGTCTTCCAGCGGGATTGTCTAAATACTGTTCTAAAGCATCCACACTGCCAGGAATTTTTTTTTTGGATTATTTACTGTATTTTTCTGGCTAAGAATAATTAATGTTAAAGCCACTGAGTGTGAAAAATAGCAGAATCTGTCTGCAAACCTGACCGTGTTTGAGTGCAAATGCAGAACTGAAACCTTCCTCAGACCATTTAAAGCCGCCTAATAGAAACAAAACCAAGCACGACCTCTGCGCCCTCAACCGAATACCACAGGAAAAAATTAAATATCTTATATGTCAAAAGAATAACTTTGCATTTCATTGAAACAAAGCAAAAAACAACAAGCACAATACTTTTAAAAATGGCCCTAAAAGAGGTTAATCAGTCAGTTAGGATAACTGTCACTTTTTTCAAGTAAACTTCACAGCAGTCCTGAAGCTCATCTCGGCGGTTAAAGTGAAAAATATTGAAACTTTCAGCACCACATGAGCCACATGCTGAGCTTTAGCTGCCACACAGCAGCGCACACCTGGAATCCTGCTGACAGATGATTACCACAGAGGTGCTAATGCTCTCCAGGGCCTTACAGGTTATATTAAAAAACAGCTGACAAAAAATCAGTGTTAGTGCGAGATTGAGAAATAGATTCCACAATGTTGTTCAGCGAAGATTTTACCTTCTTACCTTCCTCCTTAACAACCTTTTTATAGTGGCAAAGTAAGTGTTAATATTTTATTTATTGTAATGGAAGTAGATGCCATATAGACAACCACATTGCCAGTCAGAATGTTGCTATCGGGCTGCACAACCCCATGTCATGAACGATGGCGAAGATTTAGGCAGTGAAATTAACTGAAATATAATAAAAACTAATTAAAAACAGCAGTTTTATCACATTTGCTGCTCGGATCGACACGTCCCAGCTAATGTACCGGTATGAATGTTATTTCTGAGGCTGCTGGGCTGCACTTTCACTGTAAACACAAAGCAAAGGAATAATTTGACATGGTGAGAAATACACTTTCTTTGAGAGAGTGAAATGCAAATCTCAGTACCACTCTGTCGGTAAACTTTGAAGCTACATTCAGCCTCTGCAGTCTGTTAGCTTAGCTTAGCACAAAGACTGGAAAGAGTGAAACAGTGAGCGTGCTTCCATCCGAAGTTACAAAATCCACCC
>JAPZEA010000003.1:26670684-26682255 GCA_029783685.1 Heniochus monoceros | reverse complement strand
TCTATTCATATTAAAAAATACAAAACAAACACAAAAAGTTGGAAGAACATAGACTCATGAGACACTTTGGCTCAGTTATGAGTGTAAAACATGAGCTGTGTGTTAATTACAGGCAGCATGAAATCCTCCACTTGTGCAGACTTTCCACTGCTCACCTTTTATGCAGGAAATAACTCGTGCGTGCAGGAAATGATGCGGTGGAATAAAGGGAAGCGCTGGCTGAACCGACTGAAGATGGCACCAAAACCCTCATGGTGAAAAAGCAACAACCTGCTGGATTATTTCCAATAATTCTTTATAGAACGAAGCACTGAAATTGCTCAGTATTGCCAAGTAGCCAATTTCAACATTGCACTCAGTCAGCAAAAACTGTTGTCTGGGCTTAAGTGGCACTTGATATTTAAAATATAAATAAAAAGAGAGAGAGAGGCCTGTTCTCTCTCTCTCTTCTGTTCTCTCCAGCTCTACTTAGCGGCTGTCAGCTGAGAAAGCTTTTATACCGGACTGACAGCTCAGCAGGATTTTACTATTGGCTTAAATGCCTACCTGGACTCCACCCACCCGACTCTCCTCTCTAACCCTACTAACCCCTCCGCTCACCCCTCTTTTCTCCCCTCTGTTCATTTCTGCCTCTCTCTTAATTGTCACTCGTGCTCTCTCTCTCTCACTTACTATGATTAGGTTGGGAAAGGAGCCAGAGAAAGCTCTCACAGTCGTCACATCACCCTGGCTATGCTTCATCATTTACTCACACACACACTCACACAACACAAGTATGCTTTGGCACAAACACACACACACAAAACTTCTCTGCTGTTAGATTTGTCATTTTGCTAAGCAGCCTGTTATTAACCACTGAGATCAAGTAGTCCAGCGTGTGACGTGTGGGGGGGTTCGACCTGCTAATGGAAGTGCACACACACACACACACACACACACACACACACACACACACACCAGGTCTGCAGCCACTGTGTGTGTAAAACAGATTAACAAGTAGTCCTACTGCTGTAACTAATGAGCAGTGTGAAATCATTTCTGTTTTTTTTCTGTGTTAAAGTCGTCCTGCAGTTTCTGCAGAGCTGCTGCACCAATCAGAGGAGACGAATGTCACAGGGTGTCACAGCATTAAATGCACCTTTAAAGGCTGTAAATTCAGCGCATTAGTTAAACCTTAAGGATACACAGAATGTTCAGTTCAGTGAGTAACGACAGACCCTGTTTATTGTTTTGTGCCTTCAGACATTCATCAGTTTTACTTCATTAGATTTAAAAACCTGAGCTGAGGAGCTGCTGTTTGGTTTTTATCTGCTGGTTGTCATCATTTTTTTTTTAGCATTTATTAGATTTAAGTTGGAAGCACGTTCAAATTTATTGTATATCAAGATAAACCTGCTGATTCTTTTTTAATTAAAGGGGAAAAATAGATTTTAAACATGTTTTTTAACTTACTGTACAGCTTTTTCTTTTCATGCTTGAAACACTTGAAGAAATGCACTCCTGTGACCTTCACCCGACCTGCTGCTCTGCAGGTAGCGCTACTGTTTACCTATTTGTGAATTTTAATGACCTTTTATAGAAGTAATTTCCTGGAGGAAGTAGCGTCTCGTAAACATGATGTAATGTTAACATGATCGCGAGCGTGTGTGCGTGTGTGTGTGTGCGTGTGTGTGTGTGTGCACCTCAGATCAAAGGAACTGGTGGATTGTAACGACACACAAACTAAAGTGAGTTGCTGTTGCTTAGGAACCACGCTGACAGTTGGCACCATGAAGTAAATAAATAAGTGAACGTTAGAGTATTTGTGCATGTCACGGCCAACGTGTGTGTGTGTGTGTGTGTGTGTGTGTGTGTTCATACTTTCAGTGCCAACAAACACGTGTTATTCATCTTGTGTCATTTCTCTCGTCTCCATTTTCTTCTCTTCATTCTTCAATCAGAACAATGACTCATTGTTTTGTCTCAATCAGCAGAAGGAGTACTTGCTAATAGGAAGTTCTAGTTCCAGTCAGTAGAGTGTGTGTCTGTGTGTCTGTGTGTGTGTGTGTGTGTGTGTGTGTGTTTTAGTTAGTGGGGAATTCATCATTTCCTGACACTCTGAAAACACTAAACAAACAGCGGAGCCTCTAGCCTCTAATTATGCTGTACGCTCCAGCACTTAAACTTATTAGCACCAGAGGGGGTGTTTACACGTGTGTGTATGTGTGTTGGTGTGTTTACGTGTGTGTGTGTGTGTGTGTGTGTGTGTGTGTCTGTCCTCTCTGTGTTTGTACCAAGGTGGTCCAAGTACTATGTTGTGTTAAGTTGGTAACGGCTTTGATGGCAGCGTGTTAATGCGTCCTCTAATTACTCTGCACACATGCCAGCTGGGCGGTTGACACACTGCAGTGGTTGATTATTTTTTTAGATGTTGGACGCTTCACTTCAGTCACACAGATGATTTTTGAGTATTTCCAACTGAAGGTCACCCGCACTGATTAAATATTTGGACAGCCATGTTGTTGTTGTGAACCTTTACTTACAGTTATTGAGCACAGATGGTCTTTTCCTCCACAGTTAGCCGCTTTATATTCATGCAGTTTGACACAGTTGTGCTGTGAACTGCCCGTTTCAATCCCGGTGTTTTACTGTTGGCCCCGAGCAGCTCTGCACTCACAGTTTCAGTGTTTGTTGTCCAGAAAAAGAGACGGCAGTCCAGCAGAAACGAGAAGTCACAACTGTATCATGTTGTGATGCTTTTACTCACAACAACGAACAAATCTGCCTTCATCAGAGCAAATATGACAGAAATGACTGTCCTCTTTTAAAGGACACACACCACAAAAACAAACAAAACAAGCTGCAAAAATCCACAAAGCATAAAACAAAAAACCCAAACTTAAACATACACACGCAAAAAAGCCTGAACATTAAAAAAATGTTTTAGTTTTTCCCAAAATGTGAGCTTTAGCTTTTCCTGTGGTCATGTTCAGGTAACTCACAGCACTTTGCTACAGTGAGGAAAAGATCTTTGTCATTGGATAAATATTGAAAAAGTCAGTGGTAGGACGGGGACATAACAACATATTGGATGGAGGACACCATCCACCGTCCACGAGGACCACCACACTACCTCTTCTGTGGGTGCACCACACTTTCTGAACTGGGAAATACTTCACTGATACATAATCTGTTCAGCAATTCCATTTCCTTTAAATCATACAAAGAAAAATGATTTAGGACTATATATAAGCATCATTTCTAAGAGACAGGGTCAATATCGAGGTTATAGTCAGATGTGCACATAACAACTAAACGCAGTAACAGCACATTATATTTTGTATTGATATTACTGATGTGAGGGTAAACCAGTCACACAAAGAGCTGCTGCTCGTCTTATTCTGTCACGTCAACAAGGAAAAGTCAAAGTGTCATTCGAGGCTCACAGTCGTCGCCTGAGCTGACAGATCGGCTCGTCACTCAGAGCGAAGAGGTGGAATCAGAGGGAAGAGCGACGGGATCAAAATCAATAAAGCAAAAGGAAAACTGACGTAATCAGGGAGGTGTTTAAAGCATGTCTGTAAATACAAGCTGCTGGGCTCTTTTTCTGCACGTGTATACAAACTGTGTACAATATGTATCTGTGTGTACTCGTCTGACTCCCCCACAGACCACAGTAATAAACAGGGTGAGTCTCTGTGACCTCTGTGGTCCAGAGTGGCAGAGGAGTCAAACCTGATCAATAACCCAATGACACTCCTCCTGCTCCTGTATTCAGATGTAAGGAAACACGATCCCAGACATTAAAGATTACTGTACGCACAGTGAGACACAGCATGTACAATCAGCCCCACGGGCACTGCGCACGCCGTCATCATACTGCACTGATGAGGGTTATTTTTATTTTATTGTGCAAATATTTGGTAGTTTCATACTCTCCTAGTTTTTTATTTCATATTAACTTACTTTTTATTATTCTTTGGCACAAGACAAACTTGTTTATGCTGCAAGAAAGCAACTTTTCAAAGCATAAAATTCAGGTCAAAATGCATTTAAACTGGTTTAATTCTATAAAAAATGTGTATGTACAATTTGTACATCTGCAAAAATACACAAAGCAGTATCCAAACCACAACACTGGGAGATTTGGCTCCATTCAGCTAATAATATCTGACTAATAATAGACGTGTGTGCCGTTCGGCTGAGCACGGCTCTCATTTGATTGGCGTCTCTGGGTGCAACATGATCGACGTCATAAATGAGAAAAGCTGCGTGTTCGGAACAGACGTGGTGGCTGATATCTAAACGCATGTGTTTGCACACCTCCACGGAGCGACGGCAGAATGATCTCCTACCTGTCTGATTAGCTGCGCAGCAGGCGGAGCTCCACAGGCTGCCAGTCAGCCTGCTCGCCCCAGCTGGGAGCTTTGATAATGGGGAGGTGGCAGCAGGGATCTGGATGGTGCAGCATGAGCTCTGGGTGTCTGAGAGTCTGCTGCATCCTTCACATAGCTGTTAGCTTGAAAGGAGCATTGTGCACCTTCCTATACACACACTTACACAAACAGTGATGCTAGTGTCAGCATCTGTCCTGATGTTATCTGAGGGGGAAATAACAAACATGTCACCATTCTGTCTACCATAAACTATCTGAAAATGTGGTTAAAATGTAATTTGGCTTCGTGCTGCATATTACATACTCCTTTGTATGTGTTTCCTCCTTTTCTTTTCAGCGTGTGCTCATTGTGTACTTGTCTGTTTGTCCTTTGTGTGTGCAGGCGGCGCCGAAGCCCATAGCCATGGAGCCGTGCTGGGGGAGCAGAGCAGGTGTTCTCACGGTGCTGCTGTACCTGCCCAGAGTCCCGTCTGGGATACCTCCACCTGGACAGTCGGGTACGATTCACACAAACACACAAACAGACAAGTAAAGAACATACAGATTGTTATTTTAGCGCTATTGTTTAATGACAATAAGCTCCTGAAGCTTCTGTCCATGCGACTGGACGTTTAGTTTTACTTCTTGTGCAGTGTTGTGTCAGGTTTTTGGAGGGTTTGCCTTCTAATTTGATGCTAACAGTCTCTTTGCATGATTCTCATGTATTTTCTAGTAAGACGGTGCATAATGTTCTGCTTTTCATTGGGAAAAAGGTGCTGCGTCAATCACATTTTGTGTTGATAATTAGAAAAGGCAGGTCGTGCATAATGACAGCATTTACGCCCAACTGTCAGACATTTAGCAGGCACAGCTGATGTGACTCTTTATGATGAAGTGTAACAAATATCAACTCTCCTACTGGTGATTTCTCCATTTCCATTTGATTGTCACTGTTGTTGTAAACTGTCAGCTGTCTCTGATCCATGAAATCCCACATTTTCGTCATTGTGGGCTCACAAAAACACAGCACAGTCCGCACCATTTGTGATCCTTTTACAAGTTGGAACAGTTTTCAGCAGCTCGGCGTTCTAGCGAGCGCCGCTTCTCGTGTGCCTCGCGGCGGCTCCCCATCAGCTCTCATGTAAAATAGGCTCTGGCAGTTTAAAGAAAGGCAGAGTAAACACACTAAAATGTGACGGCATCCGAGGCATCATCAAAAGTGTCTTGATGTTTCCCGCCGCTGTCATCATTAGAACGGTCTGCAGCCACACAGCAGAGCAACAGGGTAGCTTAATAGTGCAGAAGGCTGTTTTATAGCCCAAAGGTTACATGTTCAATCCCTGCAAGTCATACCTTCAGTCGAGGCAGACCAAAGACATTATTCTTTCAACCTGTGAGTACCAGTTCAATCCCTAAATGCAGAGCTCTGGTCCGGGGTATGAACTCATGCTATGAGCTCAGGATCTGTGGAGTTTATCTTAGTTTTGTGAACGCGCCGCAGGACTGCATCCATCAGTGGCAATTAAGGTAGAAGCGAAGTCATGTTTTATTTTCTGTACAATCACACAATGTTCAGCGTAGCACTCTGCAGGATTACTGAGGATGTCAACAAGTTCAGTGAGTCATGCAAGTGACGAGTAAACGTTTGTGTGTATTCTGTTCTGGTACAAGTTGTTTTTATTGGTCATTCTGAGTACAGAGGTCCTGCTGAATACACTGAAGGTATATTGATTTATGAACCATTGACTTGCTGGTCTGCAGGTCAAAAGGTATCTAGCTAGAGCTGTTGTTGGGGATTTAACCCTGTATAAGTACATTGATAATGAGTATTGGCTCAGCTTCTTTACTTCACTGTAAGTCAATAACAGAATTACAGGCACCCATTAACTGTACATTTTGATAATAGTATCTGAAATAAACACTAATTAACAGTACATTAATATCACAGCTCTCACATATCTACTGTCTCTTATCGAGGAAGTCGTTGAATGCTAATTATCAATTACTGAAATAAACCTACAATTCTCAAACTGTGCAAATTTAAATAAGCATCCTCTCCAATTCAGTGATAAACAAAAAGCTCCAAAATTAGTAAGTGAGTAAAACCTTATTCAGGAGGTTGTCAGGACAATCAGCAGAGGCGACTGGACCTTTGACAGCACTGAAAAAGTGTGTTACACAGAAAAGATCCCAAACACGTTTGAATTCCACTGACGTGTCCTTGAGCAACGCCCCAAACACCAGATTTATGTTGTCTGCCAGGGATCAAACTGACGACCTTCTGGTCACATTTGTCTGTCCTGTAGAGTTAATTTCGTTAATGAAAACTATGACTAAACATGTTCATCAATGACCTTTTTTTCTGGGACTAAGACGAGACGATGACGAGGCGACGCCGATGTCATTAAGTCTGCCATGTTTCTACAGGAGCCCAGAAGGGACAAACCAAACACTGGATGCTGCTAAATCCTACACATCGGACCACTAAAGGTTTTTTCTCCATGAGATTAACTGAAATGTTCATTATAATCTGACACAATTTCCATCAAAAAACTAGACTAAAACAAGACTAAACTAGACTAAAATTGTTCTGTTTTCTTGGACCAAGATGAGACTAAAGTGTCCAGACTTGTAGTCAAATAAAATGTGAGTAAAGGATA
The DNA here is from genome assembly GCA_029783685.1 of Heniochus monoceros. Lineage (NCBI taxonomy): Eukaryota > Metazoa > Chordata > Actinopteri > Chaetodontiformes > Chaetodontidae > Heniochus > Heniochus monoceros. Next base: position 26,675,241 of record JAPZEA010000003.1, on the reverse strand, counting down.
AAACAACAGGATGAGGTTGACTAAATATGATAAAAACTAACAGGGACATCTGACACACAGCTTAGACTAAAAAATAATAAAAAAAAATAGCTGACAAAATTCACACTGCTGTCACACAAGTGCTAGAAGTTTGTACCTCAGGAGAGAGAAGGCGAATGGTGAGCGTGGTCGTCCTCTCGCTCTGTATTCAAGCTGATAAACAGCTCCTGAAGTTTCCTGCAAATAAAATCAAATGTGACGACCAGAAGCAGAAGTTAGAGATGTGTTCAGGCTGCAGGTTCGACCTCCTGCACTGATGAACTTCATGTAGACATCATTTGCATCCGTCTGCAATAATCTGTTGTTCCTTCTCTCTCGTGTCCTTTTTGTCCCTCGAGTCGCAGTTTTCGCTGTTTGCTGCTGAAACGATTCGTTGATTAATTGATTTGTTGATCAGCAGAAAACGAACTGAACATTTTGACTGCCTGTCAGAAATAATTTACTGGTTCTAGCTTCAAAGTTTCTTCTTTGTTACTTGAATATTTTGGGGTTTGAACTGCTGTGATTGGCATTTTCTAGACTAACTGAATCAGAAATGGTCTGAAGTCGTGCATCTTTTTGTTTTTGTGTGTCAGCTGCTTTCTGTTTTCATTTGTGATTTTATTGTTTCTGTAGGAAATTCTGAAATAAATAATTCAGAAAGCAGGAAAGTGACGCTTGAAAGCAGCAACATGGCAGTTTCTGCAGATCAACATGGCTGAAATCAGAATGTTTTCATATTGCGATAGCAGTTTGTTCTTACTTTTAGCATCAGCATGTTTTGTGATATCGTGAATTATTCAGAAAAACTCTTGACATGTGGCTCCCTTTAAAGAAAGTCTGATGTGGTTAGACCTGCCTGGTTTCCCCCCAACACTCACTGTTGGATCAATTGTTCCCCTGAATGAGACATCCTGACTTTCCACAGTCTGAGCTCATGTTGCCGTTATAGACGTAGGACATGTGATATCCCCGACTCGCTCCGGCCGACCACCACACGGCTGCAGAAATCACTCAGACGACAGCAGCGCTTCCTCACAGGCCTGCAGCTGTATGCTTCGTCAGCAAGAGGCCAATCTCCTCTCCCTCCAGCTCATCTTCCACCTCGGTCGACCTCTGACACATATACATTTTCTTCTCTCGTCATATTTTCCCTTGCAGGTTTTGGGAGGCTGCTGTCAGTTTGTCTGTTGCTAGTTTTGGTCTTCATAAAGTGGACTGTATGTAACCGGAGCAGGTGTGAGAAGCCTCCGTTCCTCCAGGCAGGAAGCGAAAGCCTTCAACACGACCGGTGCCTGACAAGAGGAAAATGAGCGGAGCAGACGGAAAATGCAGCACTTCGCATGAAAGCATTTTTCTAAAGCCAGAAGGAACTTCACCCTGAAGCCTTTAAAACGAGGCACCATCACTGTGGTCTAATACAAAGGAGGGAAAAGGGAATGAAATGTGTCGGTGTGTGTGAGAATGAGTGCATAGGAGAGAGAAAGTAAAAGCTGTACTGCACCCAGAGGTAATTATGATGGTACAAAAAAAAACCCCAGAGAGGTTAATGGTATCTAGTGCATTAGGGGCAACTGGAAGAACTGTAAAGTGTGTGGAACTAAAGCGAGTGTAGCAAAATCTCTATTTCATGTTAAGCTAAAGCACAAAAACATGTTCCTGAGTCTGACCACGCAGAAGATGCAAAGACGTTTGGGCCTCGTTTTCATAGTTTTGTCTATCGTTCCTGTTCTTATTACATTTTACACAACAACTTCAATCAGTGCACAATCACTGTCTTTCAAAAAAATAGTCAAACAATCAACAATCAAACATATTTAGAAGAATAAAAATGAAAGCAAACATGAGAATCTTCACCCAATCCTCAGTTCTGATGAATATTTCAGCACGTTTGCAGGTTTGATTTCAGCATCGCTCCCCCTGCACTGATGTGACTGAGGGCTTTGTTAAAAAGTGCAGGGGGCATGTTTTTCAGAAAATACAAATTCCTTGATTTCACCATCGATTTAAGCAATAGCCTCAGACAACATGAGGTGTGTGTCCATAAAGCGTTTTTCTCGGGCAGAAAAGCGCTCGCAGGGCGCTTTGGAGCGCCGGGACGAAGCGTTGTGCAGCGAGACAGAAAAACGCTATTTGGACAGAAGCCCTGAGGCTACTGTTTCAAAACCAAAGGACAGGCCGAGCGGAGCACTCGCATAAGAACATAACACGAGCAGAGAGCTAAATATTCTTCGAATTTATGATTCTGTGTCAAACTCAGCAGGGGGAACAGGTCAGCAGGTGTTGGATAAATTTATCATACTGTCTCCCTTTTGTTGCTCGTATTGATAATGAGCTTTGTCGTCACTGACTCTGGTAAAATCCATCCTGAAGTGTGCTTCCTCCCTCGCTGTGGGCTCTGCTCTGAGGTTGCGCTGCTGTCCGCTGTCTGTGTGAGCAGCTCAGCCACCTTCGTGCAGCACAGAGAGGCAAAAGTGGCTTTCGTGTCCCTCGTGTTCGCTCATTATTTCCCTCTTTTCCACAGTACATCCACTTTCACATCCACTGTCTTCACCGGTAGCTCAAACAACGCTTTGTGCTAAAAAATGAGCGTGCACTTTGGTATTCCTGCTTCATTGTACTGTGTATTGATGTTGCAGCATCCTTAAATTTTAGCAGTTGAATTGGTGAATATTTACAATCAGAAGAAATACCAAACATCAAAATCAGATCCAGCTTGTAAAAAGGACGACCAGGTGTGAACTTATTCCTTCACAGTGAATTTAGTTTGCTGCACTGTAGCAGACAGACTTGGAGACTTTCAGTAATCAGTTAAAGGTTAAAATGAGCAATCGAGCTGCTTTTACTGCAGAGTGATGATCAGCGCTTTAATTCCAGTTTTTATTTTAACTGTAACGGCCTTAACGGAGGTGACAGCCTCGCATTACTTCACACCCATCACACTGATCAAATGTGGGCCATAGCCGAGTCTGACGCCGACTGGTTCTGCCAGAGTTTCAAACCTTAACTTGACCAGATGCCAAGAGCTATATTTTTGCTTTATTTCATCCATTACTGACCATATGCTCCCAAGTCTAATGCAACACTTAGTCATTCAGTCTCTACATACTGGCCTTTGTGCATCTACTTGACATGATGATGAAGATCGACAGAGTCAGAGAGGAAACACAACACTGCAGTGAACTGTCAGTTTTACGATGCTATGTTTGCAGCATGACAACCACAGGCTGTTAGCAACAACGCTGCAATTTCAGATGACAAAACTCCAGATCTAACCAGTTTAAGGTCATTTAAGTTGCAGTGTATCAGAGTGAAAGTGCTGTTATTTCACAGGTGGGTTTTGTGCCTTATACTACCTGATGTTTTGGCCATTAGCTCATCACAGCAGCAGCAGACTAATTTTCAGGAAATTAGGCCAATAAGAGGCTCGTCACTTCTAGTCAGGCTGCTCTCTGGGGGACGTCCAGTCTCTTATGTTGTTTTCTCACCAAATCAATGAAATGGCCGTCATCGTTACCGATGTTTGAAGCCTCGAGTCGATGGTTGTGTCTTGGCGTCTGTCTGTGTAGTGGATCTGACAGTCGGTCGTGATCAAAGTCATCCCATACACAAACAAGCAGTGACATACGTGCAAACACGTAAACGCACATGATACAACTTCAAAAACGCTGAGCAGCAGATACAAAAAAAGAAAGAAATCGCCCACCCATCATCCATCCGTCTCCCTCCGTCCTCCCACCCCTCCGCTCCCCAGAGACTCTCAGCACAGGGTCAGACAGCAGTCCTCCATTGATGTTAGCATGTATGAACGTGAAGTCACTGCAGGCTAGCTCCGCCCACCCTCGGTGGGAGACACTTCAAGAGGAATCCTCGATGAGCGAGCCTATTTTAGCTTGCCTTCCTCGCACAGTCCTCCCTTTCTTCTCTTTGTTTTCTTCTTGTCCTCCCTTGCTCTGCTCCCCTGAGGTGTTACCATTAACTGACCCTTCATATGTAAGAGGGAGAAAAAGAGAAAACACCAACGTTGGCTTCAGAAGAGAAAAAAAAAAAAAAACGACTGCAGCAGCGGCTTTAAAATGTATAGTTTCTCCACTGCCAGTTTCTCAACCCGTATTCCTCGCTCTCTCTCATTCGTTCTCTTTCTAGAGCTTTTTCTTCAGTCCTCAGACCAAAGGTGTGGCATTGTGGCATTGTGGCATGAAAATGTGTGCTTTTGTTGCCAGTTCTCCTCCACCAATGTGATGTCCTTTAAAGCTGCCACGCTGAGATTAGCTGCTGCTGCACAACCTCCCAGTAGAAAACAGTGATACCTCTATAGATTGAGGACTCGTGGATGCCTTATTGTCTGGATGATCTGAAGGCAAAACATACCAGCAGCGTACAGCTGGCGTCAAATCGCCGGGGACCACTGTTTCCTATGTAAGCCCATATCATGTGTGGCGAGATGGGCTGACAGGCTGCATTGTGTTATAAGAAGCCTCTCAACATCAACGCTCCTGAAAAGCAGTTGAGTTGAATCATTTCAGCTACGGTACCCAT
>JAPZEA010000003.1:26502352-26515060 GCA_029783685.1 Heniochus monoceros | reverse complement strand
TTACAGAATAAGGTTTAAAAATTAGGTTTTTTTTATGGAAAACATTGTTATAGTGGAAGCAGTATGGCAGGCAGAATTGTGTTTGCTTCAAAGGACGTTCATGTTAATAAAATATATTCCAATAGCTATTTTATGTTAATGCACAGTTAGCATAACAAATGTTCATTTTTGTACATTAAATCTTTAACTGTGCTCAATATGTAGTGATTGTTTCATCATTGCTTGACTGGCGGTGCCTTAGGCTTTGTGTCCCTTCACATAAATTTCCTCCTTTAAAACAGTAGCCTACAACAGCAGCGGTGTACACAGCAGTTAGACCAATTAAAAGCTAGAATACTTCTCACAGCTATGTGCAATAGTCATGTAACACTGCGAAAGAAACCGAAGTCATATGATGTATTTGCAATGGACGCAAATACATCTATACTTTCCGCCTGGGTCACTTTGTGCATTTTTCTCCTTGCACAAACTGTCAGTGACTCCATGCTCCCATGTCTTGCTCAAGGACACTTCAGCAGGGTAGTTGTTTGTGAACAAAGAACCCACAATCCCTGAACTGTGGGACTCTTTAACCACAAGACAACCCTGACGCCAGCAACACTGCTTCTTTGTCAGAGGGCATTCCTTCAGTTTCACAATCAACTTGAAATCTCAGTAGATTTTTGTTTTAATAAATGAGGTTCCTGGTAAACTGGTAGATGAAGGGTGTTTTGGAGCTAAACTTCAATGATGATGCACCAGCACATCAGTATATGATTTGTTTTTGCCGGCCTAGATTGGAATTTCTCAGTGAATGCATTTTTGTAAAGCCTCCTTGGGTTTGTTTATCTGCTCTGGGTATCTGTGTGTGTGGCATGTATTTGGGCACAACATGGTGTTGTGCTGCATTGGTATATTGTTACTGTGTGTGAATGTATGTGTGTGTGTGTGTAGTATTATATTTAGCAGTTAGGCTAACATTAATTGACCACAACATAAGCCCAGGTCCCCCTTAACAACTGCTACGCCTCTCAAGCGTAAATATGCAAGTGATGGATTTGATATCATGCTACAAGGCTGACGCCAGAGTTCAGTTAGGTGAAAAGTATCCTCACCAGCTGGTGATCTATGTCGGCCTACAAAACATGGATATAGAGGAGCGGCATTGTTCTGGTTATGCAGGGTGGCTCTTGTTAGCCCCCTAAGATAAGATAAGACCGTTAATTCATTTTAACTTAATCCCTGTCCACTTAATTTACCACAGAAAAACACACTTGGACAAGTAACAAAGATTGGGATGTTATTTATTCAGATTTATTTCCCCTTTATGTGAGAAAAGGCCTTTAAGATGAGGGCTAACCAATATCTTTCGCCAACATAATGCTATTTTGGGTAACGAGTTTGGCTGGGTGGTGCGCCAAGTTCCCCAAATCCAATAAAAAGCAGGACAGAGCTGCGGACATCACCTTAAACTCAGGTATAGTATAGCGTCCAGCACCAGCCTCCACACAATGGGGTGAATCCATACAGTGAACTGTTATGTTCCCATTCTCAATTCAAATTCAATAATGTGATGTTGGCTAATGAACGTGCTTATTGGTCTTATAATAAAACTATGAATGTATCGACTGTAAGACGGTTAGCCAGACAAATTCACAGATTAATCAGTTCCTTACACTTTTACCGTTCTTCCAACTCTATTTACAGCTCTTACTAGAACCTTGTACACCACTTCAGTGTGTGAAGACATCCAAAGCTTGACAGGCCTGCTGTGCCTGTTGATGGATGCTCAGTTATGATTGGACAATGATTGTTAAGGGGAGGGGTTAAGAAAAGGGTTTGATGTCATTGCTCTCTGCAACAGAATATTATGCAAAAAAAAATAAAAAAAATAGAAGAAGTCGCAAATAATGATGAGATCTTTCTAAAGCAGCTGATGATCAAATTTAGAGGCAAAGCTTTTTAATTGAACACAACCGGCTTTGTTTATTTCCTGCGGCCTCAGTTGTGTGTATGCATAATGGTGTGTGTATGTGTGTGTATGTGTGTGTGTGGAAAGGACATTGGGGGAGTTGTTTGCGTGACAAGCAGAGGCGTTACAGAACTTTTGCTTGTCTTCGACAATGAGGGCTGCAGTGGTGCTATCCACGCAGGAATATTAACAAGTTAATCATCTGAAATTAATGCTGTTATATCCTCAAGCCAAATACACAATGTACAACACCGCCCCCCCTGATTCGACCAAGCTATTTTCCAACTGTTTTCTCATCCCTCCCTCTCTCCCTCTTTCTCCGACTCTCTCCATCAGCTCTGCATTTGCAGATCGCAGCTGCACTTGTCATCAGGCCTGTTATTAACGGTAACATTTTTCTCACTCTGATATGGAGGTAGAAAGTGAAAGACTCAGGGAGGTGGGGAGAGAGAGAGCAGGAGGGGAAAAAAAGACAAAAGTGAGAGTCAGGTGGAGAAAGAGGAGAGAGACCGTGTTAGACAGAGAACGGTGGAGGGAGAGAGGGGGACAATGAGAGCAATCTTGAGGCACAGAGAAAAAGCTGGCAGCATCAGTACTGTAAAATCATGGATTTTCTACTGATAATTCCTCCTCTGCTGAGCTTTAATTACTCTCTGCCAGAGCTATCTGTCCACCTCCAGGTCTGGCCACACACAGAGAGGCCTTTGCATCCAATCAAACAGCTTGACCTTTTAACCCTTCATCTCTTCTCCAATCATGACATGACATTTGAGGTCTGTCAGGTGCGAGCCATCCCTGCACTCTGCGCCGCTCTCCTCCTCAGGGCGTTAAGGCGCTACACTACATTAATCACACTGACATTGTAATCACAGCAGTTTTACCCTGATTCAGTATGCAGATTCCTGGGTATATTTCTTTGATTTAGAGCGTCGCCTCCCACTCTCTCCACTTCTCCCTCGCTCTCCTCTTATCCTTGACCTTCGCTCATTCCCATGGTAACTGTGTCTTACTTGAGGATTGTTTCGTTGGTAAGTCAAGTGGGCCAATCCTTGGGTTTTAAGTTGCGCATCAGCGGCGAAGCTTTTCAAAATCTAATTTAGGGGATTATCTCTCTATTGATTTCACTTAAAACTGATTCTTTTCTCTTTCCATCCTTCTGCCGCTGTGATAAAGTATCGGGGAAGGAAGCGGCGTGTGTGTTTCTGTGTGTGCGCGACGTATCAAGCTTTCCTTCCTCCACGGAGTTGAAGAGGAGGCTCAGCCGTCTCACTTGGCAAAGCACAGAAAGCACGCAAGAGTGTGCGTGTTCCTCTTTGTGTGCTTGTGCGTGCGCCGTTCCAACTTTTGGCGCCTATCTGCATCTGTCTGTGTGTGTTCATGCGGCGCACACACACACACACACACACACACACACACACACACACACACACACACACGCGGCTATCATCCTCCATGGCATTAATATTCATCTGTGTGTGCATTGAGCAGAACAGATTAGCAAGGAGTAATGATGAGCATGTAATGATAAGGGGACCACAGCAGTCCCGATAGTCTAAACAGGCCTCCTTTAAACTCGACTGGAAAGAAGCAAGCAAACTCATTACGGCTTAACAGCCATTAGATTAGCATTAGTTCCTCTTTGAAGGGAATATTGCTGCTGGTTTCTATGGATTAGCAACAGTGGTGAGCCATTCAAGGAGCATTATCACTACTGGTTTAAGTTAGCGATTTGTCTGCAGCTAGTAGCTTCTTTATTGTTGGCCATTTCATGTTACTGTCCAGTGATGGCTGGTTCTTGCAGATTAGAAACACATACCAATCATCCAGGTACTCTACCGGGAGAACTAATCCCATACAAACCCACCAGCATTTTTTCTGATTATAGGAAAGCTATGGCAACATCACGGTGCCAAAATAAGGCAAATAAGATGTATACAGATGGTATAATAAGCAGTATAAGCCTTAAACTCTACATTATAGTAGTCATAGATGGGTTCCACTCATGCAATGCCATTTTGCATCACTTTGCAGAACAAGATTAATTTTTGACCACCTAAATACAAGCATCAGCTACAGTTTGCACATCTAAAACATATAAAGAAGAATGAAGATTGAAAGAATTTTAGTTACATTCTGTCCCATTAAGCCCTGCACACCCACACGGGTGTTTTCAGTTATGGTTGCTGCTTAGTCCTCTCGTCAGGGTGAATATGGGTAGAGCTATTCAGGCTTTTGCGTGATGCCACCAAACTCCATGTATAACACACAAATACAAGTTCTCAAACCCCAACAGGTGCGGCATAAGTCATGCTCATTTGTACATGACCGCAGTCCTGCACATGTAAATAACAAAATGAATCATGGCTGAATTCCATCTAGCTGCTTCTGTTTCAGGGTCCTGACCGTGTGCATGCTGGCTTTCTGTCAGTGACTTCATTTATGTTGCGATATTTGTGTATAGCCAGAAACCTGATGACATCCAGGTCTTTTGCAATATTTTAAAATAGATGTGTTTCTCCTTCTGACTAGAAATGTGGGCTTTTCTTTTGTGCATTCATTTCTATCCCAGCCTTACTAACTGTTGGCTAGGCAATGCACAGAGCTGACCATAAACAGGCAAGAGGCCATGTAATGCAAACCGCGGTAAAAACCCCATTTACGACGCATATTCCGCATGCGCTGTATACATGTCCAAAGAATGCTCCTAAAACCAGAATAACATCAGCATATCCCACATCTTCAAATGCTTCATTCAGAATAAGGCCTAATCCAGAATATGCTGTTTGCATGACCTGTATCATTTTCAGAATATTGTCTTATTCACAATAATAGTGGAAAATTAGTGTGCATGTAAATGTAGTCACTTACTGGGACACTTGAATAGAACAGAGCCATGATTAATGTTATTAGTAACACCTGTGCTTTTCCTACTGTGACAAATTAAAATGTCTGCTGTGAAGAAGGCCTCCAGACACTGCAGGAAGTGGCAGGAACTGGTTTAAATTTGGCACAGGTCTAATTAGAAACCAGTTCTCATTTCCAAACCCTAGTCAGAGTAAATAACCTGTTTTGTTTACAAGCAGGTTATGATTATGGCTTATGGGATTATGGTTGAAAACCTACTGCTGAAGTGTATTTAAAAAGGGAAGACAAGGAAAGGAAAAATGACAGCACTGCTGCAGCAGGAAGTAGTGGCTCTGACTGAAGGTGTTTGGTAGATTAGCAGCTTTCGCAGGTTGCTGGTGAATGGATGTTTACTGTTTGAATAAAGCTACTGAGGCTCATAAAAGTGCCCGTGTTGAGATAGTGGATCTAGTTAAGTTCCTTCTCACATCCGAGGTTGAACGAGCTGATGAGCAGCGACAGAGACGGGAGCTGAAGAGAAAATTCTCTCCTTCAGCTGCGATATCTTTAAAGTCTGATTCACACTGTTGATGATATACTTTCTGGGCTTTTATTGTGATGTCATGCTTAAAACTGACCCGAAAGATGAGAAAGAGTAGCACTTCATAGCGTCAAAGCATAACGTGGGTGGAGGCCCAGTCAACCATACTCATCCACATTTCCACTGCAGCCAGCCCGGCAGCAAATGTATTCTTATTACTCATTTTATTTCTTTTTCAGACTATTGTGGGGGAAAAAAGATACTGTATAAACAGGGCTCAATCTAAAACTAGAAGTCTTTGCTGCCTGACATTCATACACCATTTTTTCTCAAACACGTGTGAGTAGAAAACCAGAAACTGAACCAAAAATCTGCTAAAATGACCCTTTTGAACACTAATCCTGTAGGTCTACTGCACACATAAATCTCAGCTGTGTTGTCTTGTTATGGTTGGAATAAAATTCTCCATCAGATATGACTGCACTCTGCAGGGATCTGCTGCACGCATGCTCAGAACAATCATAGCATTTCAATTGCATGAGAGAAATGATAATAAGGTCACCAGACCTCCCCTATACCGCGGAAACGAGGACACGGGTGTTTACATCGAGATCAGCGTAACAGCAAATTTGCATGTTTTAGCACAGAACATGAATAAATCACATGCAAGTGTTTGTTGTTCACTTCGCCGATGTGATTCCCATGTTTCAGCCACGCTGTTTCCACCACTCACACAACACCAGACTCCTGCCTGAGTTTCAGCTCGGAGCCATTCCCCAAATGTTTTAGAGCGAAAGAAGGTTTCTGCATTTTGGCATTTATCAAATGAACAAAGGTATTTTGTCACACAGTGATAATAAGTGCTTGACAAATTGCCACAACATATTCCTCCTGATCAGACAGACTTGCTCTTAACTTGGCTGTAATGATGATGATTTGTTATGAAACCAGTCTGTGAGGATGTGAGGTTGTTATTTCCAAATATACAGTAGCTGTCAGACTCTTTGAGGGGAAGCACAGTGGGGTCGGTTAGAATATCTCAGAATGAGGAGCAGTATGAGGAACTCCACTAATATGAGAAAAACTGGGTTATGATTTTGGGCAGGAGAAATGTGGGGAAAGACAGAAGGAATCCCTAAAATCCCTAAAGGCCCGGTTACACAAACATTTAAAATGGCTCACTGGGACCCAGCAAACCCGCCTAAATCCTCAGTTAAACTTCGACTAACAGTGCTAGCCTATCAGAGGCCAGAAAGGCGCCAGAATGGAGGAAGCTTTTGTGCTTTAGACCCCTCTGTCAGAGTTTAAACTGCTCCAGAAAAAAGGGAAGGTTTGCAGACACTTAGGAAACAAATACGTCTTTGGAATAAACTAAGTGAACTTATTGTATATTTCACAGCATGCTTCAGCATTGTGAGGGAGAAGCGTCTTTTCGGCTTGTTTTATCTTCTTTCTTACCTGATAGGTGGACACATTCCATTCTTGTACATCACTCATTTCGTAGACGCAATAGACCCCCGACATCACTGTAACTACTCCAGTTGTATCACCCCACCTGCTCCACACACCCTTGTCACAGGGAGCCTATTCCATACACTTTCCGACGTACAGCCAATCATAATGCAGGACTCGGAGCAGATCTGTATCTGTAGCTACACCGGCAAAGGGTGTAGCGCTGGTTTGCTAATCTCCTCCTTCCACACTTCACTCGCTCCTTCACATTTCACGCTGTGTCTCTCACTTATCCGCCAAAGTTAAACATCGTCGTGCTCGACCACCCACCACGTCCTCTTGGGGAATTCTCAGAGAGGTTAGACATCCTCCAATCAAACACGAGGATGGCCCCCTGCTCGCACTTCACTTCAACATCCAGACAGAGAAGTTAACATCTGACTCACTGTTACTGTCTTCTTTCACTCTCTCATTCTCTGCCTCTTCCTCTCTTCTCTGACCACTTCTTCACATCCTGTTCTTCCCCCTCTCTCAAACCTCTCTCCTCCACATACAGTCCATATCTGCCACAGCCGTCTCCCTCCTCTCTTGCCTCATCCATCCTTTCAGCTCTCCCCTCGCCTCCTCCCGACTCTGCCAGGGACAGTCTCCTCTCTCCTTCGTCCTCCTCGCTGTCCTCTCACCTCTCGGCGGGCTCGGCCGACCCCTCCGGCTCTGCGGTTGTCTGACTCAGCGTGTGCTGCCAGAACCACCCTGCAGGCAGCTGAGACAAAATGGTGGAAATACAAGAACCCGGAGGACCTCCTCGTCTATCAATCACTTCTCTCCTCTGTCTTCACCTCCGTATCTGCAGCTAAAAGCTCTTTCTTTCAATCCAAAATTCATTCTTCTTTTTCCAACTCCCCAAAACTATTTTCTGTCCTCTTTTACCCGACGTGATCCCTCCCTTCTACCGAGGAACTTTGTTAGCTAGATGACATGCATTCCTCTGCTGACACCACCTGTCCTTTATCCACTTCTTCATCTCCTAAACAGCCTCCTCTCTGCCCCCTTGACCCCAGTCTCCTGACCATAGTCTGTATAAAACATTGACATAGTCTCCATGACGTCACCACAGGTTTCTGAAGAGCCATCGTGAAGCTCAGTGGCTCCGGCTGTTGCCATCTTGGCAGAGCCTGACTCCACCAAACTCCAGGCTACTCCAAAGGTGGACAGAGGTGGAGCTGAGATGGGCTGAATGAAGCCTGGTTGATGAAACCTAGCAGCTAGCTGTCACTCAAAGCGGTGGCCATGCCCATAATTAAGCATAACTTTAAGCCAGTTGTCATGAAAGGGGAAATTAACCAGACCAAAACTATTTTCTGTACTGGGGTGAAAACATGTTTATTTCTGCTGTAAATTAATCAGTCGGCTTATTTCATAAAGTTAACGTACGCGCATGATTCTTGCAATTTGGGTTGCATTTATTGAAAGTCGCGATGGATAAAAGCATCAGCCAAACAATTGTTATGTAATGTTGTCACTCTAGCAACTACGCTAACAGGCTAGCAGATCGCAACAGTTAGCAAGCCGGCTATCTAGGAAAGCTTTTTGTCAAGAATGTGTTGAAAAAAGTGGAACATCTAGGTATTTATATTTGCCTGCTGGAAATATAAATAGCAAGAATGACTATCAGGGGTCAGAGTTGTGGGTTAGTGAGTTTGTTGTGGTGTTTCTCTGCCCCCTAGTGGCCAAAAATATATATCAATGAAGCTTTAAAGAATAACAATAACAATAACACCCTGAAAAAGTAATGTATCATTGCGCTGCACCTCCATGCTAAACTGAATAATCAAACACATAATTTCTCATGATTCTGACATTTTTAAAATGTATTTCAACGTGTGATTAATTAGTTTACAAGCACAGATCCTTGCTTTTTTTCTGCTGCAGTGATTTCATGAAGTGTCTCTTGGGTCATCAGCTATTTTTACCTTCTCGCCCTCAAACTTTCCTCTGCCAGCGCAGCAGCATTAGCATATGAGTCAGAGCACCAGATGGCGACACATGATCCGACGTTTAGTCTCCATGCAAAATGCGAAGAGCAGCGAAAGACATCTGACTTCCACGTCAGGTGTTATTTACCTCAAACCCTGCTCTGGGTGAGTGTGCGGGTGGATACGTGAGCGCCGGCTGAAGCATGTGTGGCTGCTTTTAACACCACAGGACCTAAGCAGATGCTTCACTAAACACATCAGAGAGAGCTGCTCCTTCCTTCATTATTTTTAAATGTCACTGTTGTCGTGGATTTCCTCTGTACTAAACCCTGTCCACTGCAAATGCCACAGTCTCAGTCCAGCGTCTGTTTTCTGTCATTCCTTTCAATGTTTTGATTTCGACACACAAATCAGTCCTCACCAAATTCAGACAGGGAGGCAGATAAGAGCCTCCATCCCTGAGCAGGTGCAGGATGTCAGGAACTCGAGCCCTAATTTTTCCACTAAGCTGACAGAAAGCTGTGAATCAACTGAGCAGCTCACGGCTGCTTAACCATGTGAACGTGCTGTTAAAGCTAAACAAGGAGCTAGACGTTGCTAAAAAGCTCAGCAGAGCTGCAGAGTTGGCGTGGATTTGTAATTTCAAGCAATGCCTTTTATATTAGAGGTAGTCATTGAAGATATAAAGCATTCATTACTGGAGGTTTAGGACATGCATAGGCCCTACTCTGGTTCTAAATATAATACTGTCATTGCCCCTGACAGTGTATGTATAACTCACCGGACCCAACACCTTCTAAAGGAAATGCAATGAAATAATATGCACAAAATAGTGAATCTGCACTGTAAAACAAACAGTGATCACAGAAGCAGCCTCATGTTTACCAGCTCAATACTGCTTTATATCCTCTCCAGACTGACACAGAGGCTGCACTTCACCTCCTGTGACTGCAGTATATCAGAGTTTCATTTGGGAGTAGACATGGGAATCTGGGATTTTCCTTGATAAAGCAGGTGTTCTTGTCTCATGCAGTTTTCATGTAAGATTTATTGTTTTTCCAATTATGTAACACAGAAGATATATCATGTATGTTGAACGGAATCAGGTGAATAATCAATAATTTACAGCTGCAACACCACCTTCAGTAAATCCAGCTGACTCAGCACCGACTCTCATGGTAACACATGACTTGTGATTGGTGGCGCTGACTCCAGGCTTCATGCTGGTTTTACATTACTTCTGACTGACAGAGCTGACAGCAAGTTCCTGAGCTTTATTTCCCTCAAATGCCACTGAGGGTGCAGGTACAAGCAGCAGCAGCAGAATAAATAAGTGGTGACAACAATTAGCTTTTATGATGAACAACCAGGACCGCTGCTGTGAGGCTCCTCAGTTCATCCTCCGGACTCCACCATAACAAATAGTTTTGTTTTTATGGCTTATTATCTATTCATCCATTTGTGTAATTTTTGTTTGAGTAGCATAAAGAGACTACAATTAGCATTTCCTCACACAACCCTGTGTTGTAAAATGCTAAATAAATGAACCTTGTACCTTGTTATGTATATCAGGGGATGAAACAAGTTAAGGCAACGCATTGTGGAGAGCTTGGGTCAGAGAAATCGAGCACCAGTAACACAGTTTGATACAAAAGGTGAAACAAAAAAGTGTTGATTTAAGTAGTGTGGGTGGAAAGGAGCAGAGCCAGAAATTCAAGCGTAGCTTCATGCCAGACAGGAAGGCAGAGGGGATTAGACTGATCCAGCAGCTTCTTCTCCATCACTTATCAGCAATTCCACTCGACATAATCTGAAATTCCAATTTAAATCATTAGCTGCATTATAAGCAAGCCGAGGTCAAAGGTCAGAGCCTGAGCACTGTGCTGAGAAGAGAGGGCAAAAGAGGACAAGCTTTTTCTGGTGGGGGAAGGTGGATTTCTTGTTCTGTAGGTGGGAGTCTACTACTAACACAACCAGTGCACCAGCGCTGGAATGATACTGCAGACACCAGATTTATAAACTTCGGTATACAGAGAAATACAGAGAGATTTCTCTGGTGCTTAAACAGCATTGTGGTGAGGGCTTGAATGTAACGGACATTCATTTATATGTACAAGTCCCACAGTGCAGCATTAGGTCACTGTTCATTCACTGAATACTGATAGACAGCTGATTATTAATCTGACATTGATTGTGTAACATTTATTGAACTGACGTAAATATATAGTTACTTGCATTGTATATGGAAACTTATCACCTATAGATGGACTACATAAATAAATAAAAGGAATTATTTTAGTGACAGAGGATGCTGGGTTTTTGGAAAAGAAAGATGATCATTATTTTCAATTTCCTTCATAGAAAGATCAGAACATCAGCATGAGGTGGACGTTCTCTCCTGGTTCAGAAACAGCAGCACAAAGCACTCCCTCCATGTCCCTTAATGTGCTTCACGTTCTGAAATAGATTTTTATGGATTTCAGAAAGTCATTTCAAAGTAATCAGTGTGTTGTTGCTTCAGTAAGAGTAATAATTGCCCCAACATTGGACACAGATCAGTGCTTAAACATGGTCAGCTGAGCAATGACATCATTACACTGAATTTGACTCAAATTAGCATCTCCTCCATTTTTACTCTTGTGTTGCAGACAGTGATGTATGGGAGGGAGCTGCAGTGCAGCCCGATGCCAGGTTCACTCGCTGTTGTCACAGTTTGATTTGATTGTGGCGTGTTTTCATTACATCTGTTGTATCTTCCTTCTGGTGATTCTCAAGAGCCTGTCATCAGGTCTGTCACTCAGAAATCTGTGTAATGCACAAGACAGTTTTCAGTGGAAAAACACACATTGCTGCAGATTGAGGTTTCAAACTTCAAGATAAGAAGAGAAGTTTAGAGTGTTCAGAGTGCGATGAGGGAATAAAGGTATGTCAAAGTGTGTTCAGTGAATTTTTGAAGAGGTTTTCAATGTGTAATATAAGATTGTGCGTCTGCAGGTTTCCACAGAGGCAGCCCCGGTCATAAAGAGAGATGCCCAGACCTTCACCATAGGAGTCCTGCCTCAGATCCCAGGTTTCCCCCAGCTGGCCCCTGACTGTGACCTACAGATTACGGTGAGGGATGCAGTTCTCCACCTCTGGCCGATGTCCCTTCCCACCTCCCACACTATAACTCTCTATCCAACCACGCTGGCCAAATATATACATATATAAGATAAATATCTAATGTCAATTGCATTAATCAAAGTCTATAAATGAAAGCTAAAGGCCTAGACGTGGCCAGCAAAATACAACAAATTACTATACAGTAATTGTTAAAACATATACAATTTGTGCATCGTAGCCCCGCATAGTAACTGTATCACAATCCTGGTGCATCACATTTTCAAAAGACACAAACACTCAAACAGTTCTTGGTCCTGTCATTAATGTTTTATTGTGTGCAGAAACTTTTTTAACTTGTTGAAAATTTTATTTTCACCATTTAAATGATCTGCTCTTGAACCAGGAAATCCTGATGTGCTGCATCACGCTCATAGAAGTCAGACTCGCGTACCTCAGTTTACTGTATTTCAGACTCCCCTGGTTTCAGTGTTACCATTAACTTGCACCTAATTATTATTTTATAGAAATAAGTATTAAATAAGGGTGAGTCTCTGTGTTTTTAAAAGCTTCCTGGAAATGTTTTCTTTAAAAAAAGTGGGAACTTGGACCTTGTGGAGCTGCAGCGTGGAGCAGAGGAACTGCTGTTTGTGTGGTTTGTCTCTGTTTGTTTGTGCGTGTGGATCTCTGTTACCATCACATGAGGCCTATCAGACCTGGAGGATATAGTAGTATAGTAGCTCTTGTTTTACCTCTGTTCTCACCTCAGCGTGCACGTGTGTGTGTGTGTGTGTGTGTGTGTGTGTGTGTGTGTGTGTGTGTGTGTGTGTGTGTGTGTGTGTGTG
>JAPZEA010000003.1:26468872-26482181 GCA_029783685.1 Heniochus monoceros | reverse complement strand
TCAGACTGAGCAAAACTATTCAGCTTCATTACTTATGCCTTTGCAACTGGGAGATTATTATTTATACGACTACAGAAACATAAACACGGGCTGTTTTGTCTTCTCTTTTAATGATGGAGATGACAACATTTCATTAATCTTGACAGCAGCAAAGTTCTTTTTCTAACTGTCACCGTGAAAACAAAAACAAACAACAACAGGAGGAAAACTTTTTAAACTAACTAACTTTAAAGAATATTGAAACTTACAGCACAGTATCTCCACTGCTGCTGACAAAGATCATTGTTTGTGTCAGGAACTTATCACCGTCGGTCTCTACAGCGTCAGATTGAGATGCTGGGTGTCGAGATTTGGCTTCTCCGCCTGCAAACATGCTGCAAACTTATTAAGCATTTTAATCATGTTTTCAATTACCGTTTCTTTGGCTACATCACCTCCTGAAGCATTCCTTCCTTCTGAGCTTCGCCGTCAGCCAAATGATTGTGTGGTGAGCTGGACAGCAGAGCAAAAAGCTGCAGGATATAAGGCTAAGTCCCCATTCTCTCCTTTCTCTGCCTCTCTCTCTCACTTTATCCACAGTAATCCCCAAGAGCCCGGATGATAATGGGTAATGGATCTCCAGACCCCTCCCTTCCAGAAACACACACACACACACACACACACACACACACACACACACATGCAGTGGTGATGCTGAGGATGCAGGTTCCTGTGTCTAACATCCTGCGTCCGTTGACCTTGTATCTACGGCG
The DNA here is from genome assembly GCA_029783685.1 of Heniochus monoceros. Taxonomy (NCBI): domain Eukaryota; kingdom Metazoa; phylum Chordata; class Actinopteri; order Chaetodontiformes; family Chaetodontidae; genus Heniochus; species Heniochus monoceros. The sequence continues at coordinate 26,481,429 of JAPZEA010000003.1, read as the reverse complement.
ATTAGCTGGCTAACAGGATTACCCCGTCCCCTATTTCTCCATCCATACGTTCCAATATTTGTTATCCTTTCCTTCTTTAGTGCAGGTTTTACCTCCCTCGCCACAGGTATTGGGGAAAGTGAGACCGGAAATACTGACGTGTTAAAAGGCAAAAGTTCCTGAACAACTTTAATTGCAAAAAAGTCAAGAGTGAGTCAGTTAAATTGGACTCATGAGCTGTGGTGTTTGCAAAGCTTGTTTCAGTGGCAGAGTTACATGGGCCTGTGCCCCAGTTTCCTACAACCTGTCCAGTATGTTTGCATAAAGTTTATAGTAAACTGTTGTTTCAGTTAGCTGCAGAAGAAATGCATGGGTGTGCTCCAAACCTGACTGGAGCAGTGCTGGTTTGAATGTGCTGTTCGTGGTTTCCTCTCCAGATTGGCACACAAGTTGGCAAATGCAGATAACACTGACTTCAATCTACAGCTTGTGTGGCGACTTGACAAAATACCACCAGCACCAGCAGCACTGTGAACAATATGGACTAATAAACACATTTTTCACATTACTTTTTTTGGCTGAATCCAGTTTGAGTAGGTACAGTCCGGTCTCTGCCAGTGCTTAAAAGCTGTGAAAAGATAAAATTAAACTTTTACCACATCATCTGATAGAGATTAAAAGTTCATCATATGCCGCCTGCACTCAATTTAACTTTGCCTGCTATTGCCACTACATAACGTGGCGTGCCGGCACAGCCGAATGGAGTACAGCCAGAGACTGTTCAGAAACGTGCTTAAAAGGTTCATTTCCTGTGTCTGTGTCATGTGGGTTTTGCCGCTGCCCCTTTCGGAGACTAGCGGCAGATCCTGAATCTGAGCCGATTCCTTCGCCGCGTAGTCAGTGATGTAAGTACTAGACTCATTTTTTAAAAACCCCAAATCTTCCAAACATTCTGACAGAACAATGAGCTGATGACCATCTGCCTCAGCAAAACATTCTAGTGATATCTGGAGATCCGGAGTTAGCATATTAAGCTAGCAGATAGAAATGAGCAGCAAAATAAGGCACAAATATTAAATGTTTGCTGTACCGAGTGTTGCATGTTTTCACATGGATAAGCAATAGACTGTAGATGTAGTATTATTATACGAAGCACAATGACTTTAACTTTAATGTGAGAGTCAGGCCACAGACATCAAATTGATTTTTGTAGTAAGTATACAGTGATCAGTGGTGTCAAAAAACAATCAAGGTGGAGTCTGAATCTATAATGAGCAGAAGAAGAAGAAGATTCAGAAAGATGGGTTGAAAGTTGTTGAGGAAAAACTCTTCCTAGTACTTTTGAGAAGAATGGGAGGGTAGAGACTAGTTGATAAAAGACTCTGAATCAAGGGGTGATTTTTTAAGTAGATGTTTAACCTCAGCAGGGGCCAGAGCCAGTCTGAGGTGATAAATTAACAATATTTAGTATGACCATAGATATTTTAAAACTTCTAGCTAGCAGGGGGTCGAGGAGGGAGGAGGCTGGTTTAGAAGCTAACACGACAATGTTTCCAGAGAGTCTCAAAATGTGCAAGAACAGAGATACAGAAGGAGCAGGAGATTTTGTCTGTTTTTCTATTTTCCTCTTTGATTGTCTTTGGCAGGAGGAGATGCAGCTGAATCCAGGAGACTGGAGAGGGCTGTGTTTAAGTCACAATTCTGCATCATAGAATTCATGCACAAAGCGATAGAAGTGCCTAGATGCTGCTACAGCGACTGATGGTGTGTCCCTGGGTTCCCTGATGTGATGCCAGCAACCTCAGATTACCGTCTATTTTGAAAGCTCTGGCCCAGAGTAGGCAGTAAATAGTGCCTGGCTTGCTAATGTTGCAGGTAATGAGTCCTCTATTAACTAGTTTGCATTGTTTAACCTGTCAGTGGGGATAGAGGAGGCACGCAGGCCAGCAGGGCTGCCGACAGGGAAAGCAGTTTGCAGTCGGGACGGATGACTGCGGACCAGCCCACACAGCCATTTGCACGCTCATGTTAGCTTTCCCATGACGGTGAACAGGGATAAACTCCACATCGTCTGCAGACGAGGCTATGCTAGCACTGTCACTAGCAGGTCTGCTATCAAGAGCGTGTGTCTGAAGCTATCTGAAGTGTCTATGACAGAGATGAGCTCTTCGAACATGATGGACACGATGCTTTAAATGGGAAAACAAACCATCATACCTCAGTTAGTGGGGTCGCGTTACCTGTGGGTCACTACAGGCTGAGCTAGTGGACCAGGATAGGCTTGGAGCTAAACGAACAGAAGAGCCACGGAGTCTACCCTCTAATGCTTGTTTTGAAAATAAAAATGAACACATCTAATATGACATAGACTTAGCACAGAGAGAAAGAGGGTAGAGAATAGAAGAGTGAAGATTAATGAGAACGAAGAGATTAAAACAGGAAATTGAGGCGATAGAAAGAGTAGACGGTCTAAGATGTGCCACAGGAAGCGGCGTCGCAGGTCAAAGCAGCTGCAGGTGGAACAGTTCTCCAAGCTTAAACTGCTCCACAAAATCAGATTTATTCAGCTTTTTTCTGATCTTTACACCACTGCGGTGGAAGAGGGGGTCCAGACGCAGGTTAGAAGATGGATGAAAGGCATCACCGTGTTGCTGCGTTGACCCAACCTGGTGGTCGATATCCTAACCGAGACAAATCAAACACCCACCAATGTCCAGTAGCCCTGGGCCATTCATCGCATTTCAAAGTCCTTTGATCTGAACCCTTTGCAGAGGTATGAACAGCTCCTTTTAACTGATGCCCAGAAGCAACAACCCACAGAGCCGCAGAATCATTCTTCTCATCCACAGAGTATGTGCTGATACTCAAATTGCTCCATCAGGTATCACGTTCGCAGGTTCATAACCTGCTGAAATACATATTTCCCAGGTCTCCTTCTGCCTTTGTTCTACTCCTCAGAGTCAGCTAGCAGAAGCCTAACTCATCCACTGCTGCACAGAAAAACTTTGAAGTAGAAAATGGTCTCTGCAGGGCAGGATCGACACACCCGCGGGGCCCGAGCCTGCAACTGTCAGGGATTCAGCAAGCACACATGGTAGCTGAACTGCTTTTGAATGCAAAAATGACACAATTTTATGACTAAAATAATAAAGGCTTAAAAGCAGATTTTTTTCACAAGGTTACACAAATCACCAGCAGCCAATTAACACAGTGAACATGGGTCTTGGGCCACGGGCAGCTGTCTTTGAGTCATTTAACGAACATGTCATTTTGTTTGCTTAATCTGCACACACACAGAAAAAAATGGTTTTAGGAGGAGCCATGTGTTGGTTTTGACAACAGTTTTTATCCATCCGCCCAGTACTTCTGTACAGAGCGTCTCCGGCTCCAGCGTGGGTTGTCTGGCAGCCTCACTGCGATGACAAGACCCTGGGAAGTCGCTGCAGAAGAGAAGGATTATTATTGGAAGAAGCCGGCAAATTCACAGCATCCGCATTTTCTTACCATTTTGTCTCCTGAGTTTGAAACGCTGTGAGCACTTTTTTTCTGCATGCAAACGTTTCTGACAGCTTACATTTACATGCTTATTATGGAGGTAGGAGCCATCACGTGAACAAACGCGTTAACGAGACGAGGCGTAAGAGGCTTTAATGGAGGTAGATTTACTTGAGGCACATGCACTGAGAATCTAAAAGCATCCTCCGGACAGCGATTCTGTGCACAGACCCCTTTTAAAGCTGAGAGGACGTGAGAGAGAAGTGATGGACACCCTTGCGTAGCCCTCCCAGACAGAAAAATAACTGAGCCTAAAGGTGTCATTCATAACTGCCCCGTACCTCCCACATGGCTGCGTGGGCGAGAACAGCTCAGATATCTATGGATCATACGATGACAAATTCACCACCAGCCCACGCTGCTGTTGCAGTATTGACACTGTTGGCAGCATGTACGGTCTGAGATTGATGAGTTCAAGCTGAACTGATGTACAGAACTGACATAATGCACCAGCAGAGAGTCTTGTTTTTACACTATCCAGCTCACTTACCATGAAATAACAGCACGCTGTCTTATCAGCACTGGGACAAATCATGTTGAGAAAATCTTTGCTTCACAGATAGCAGCTTCATAGATAACAAGCATGACATTTCCCTGACAGCAATTAGTGCTTCCCTCATGTCATACTGTATAGCAGAGATGAATCTCACCATTATTCCAACTATCAACAAATAAATGCCTATTTGATACCAAATAATCAGGTTTTACTGTAAATATTTCAATTTCACAGGCGTTCTGCTGAATGTAATGTGTGATATTTCTGTAAAATAACCAGTTTGCCAGACAGCTGTGCAGAGGCACAGGTGCTGTCCTCTTGTATAATCAGGAAAAATACGGTATTAAACAACATTTTAATCACTGAAAGATCTTTTCATTAAAAATGTTCGTCAAAGGATTTGAGCTGGTGCAGCATTTCCATCTGAATATGAGCTAAATGTTTCACTGCAGCTGATTTCTGTCCCCATAGAACAATTGATTAAATTGATTGAACTCTTGCGATCATTGAAATAATTTATTCTTTTCAGCTTTTTACATTTGTTACAACAAACAGTGTTTAAATTGTAAGCGGCATATCCACTTCAGGTTTGCACTCTCTAAACATTTATTACCACATTACTTGAGACAGAATAAATTATTGAATTATGTTGGGCCCTTTTAGGCCCCAGATTTACATTTTGTATTGTGATTCTGCGATTCTGTTAATAAGGATGTCTGTAGCACACTGAACAGACCACAATAAGAACAGAAAAAAGAAACTTTCAGCGTGAGAAACGACCAAACCTGAATAATGCTCTTTATCTTCCCTTTAGTCAACAGACAGATCTGAGCTGCCTCGGCTTGAGGTCTGGAAGTTTAATAGAGGCTGACTGAAAATGAATAACAGTGCTCTTTTGGGTGACAAGTTTTGTCGGTTTGACATCATTATTAAGCATCATCATAAAATGTTGGCCTGTAAAGATCGCACAGGATCCTCTGAAGTCTGCAGGCTGGAGGTGTGGAGTCATGCTGCGTTCAAGTCATATCACACAGACTGTAAATACAGAGTGGGAGAAAAGCGTTCACATAAATCTCCATGTTGCATTTATGAGATATCATCTGATGGCTGCAGTATGTTCTACTTGGTGACAGAAGTGTTCACCATGGAAATAAAATCCACACAGATCCATTCAATGCTGCTAATTAGAAAGCAACCATAAAACCTTCAGTTTGTTTACAAAATGCTATATATGTAACAAAGTAAAAAATAGTTAATTTAGGCTAAATATGCTAAAAATAGCTCATTTATGCTACTTCCATTTATGTAGTGTGATTGCAGGGCAGCAGTTGGGTTAACCATCTTGGAATCTATAATAATAAAATATTGCTCTGTTGACAAGATATTACTTTCTTCCGATTCTTCTAACAGGACCTGAATGCAGCATACAGCCAGCAGGTGAAAGGTGGGGCCCCTCAGTTAAAAATCTCCTGAAAAACAGAAGACCAGATTGTTCCAGGATCATGAACAGATCTTTAAAAATAAGAGCAGCATCCAAAAACGGATCCACGGTTCATGGACGGCAGGGAAAGAGGAACGAGATGATGAAGCATGAAGCTTCTTTCCGCATGAATGGAAAGAAGAAGAAAAAGGAAAAGAAGCTCTGAACAGGAACAAACTGCAGAGTAATAAAGGCAAAACATGAGAGAAACATACGGAAGCCGAGCCTGACCTTGGTATCGTATAATTTTCTCAGTATTTTGACACTTTATTTTTTTGTAACATTGTAATTATCGTGTTCAGCAACGAAACGTCATTTTTTGCACTTTGATCTCTCAAAATAAATGAAAAAGGAATAATCCTGCTGTAAGAAAAAAACATCTTTTCACTTGATAATGAGATACTGAACCTGATGAGAATAAAACAATACGACAAAGATACTGATCGGGATCTTAAAGCTAAAAATATGTAGAGATCTGAAGCTTCATATATGATGATCCTCTATGTTCTTCATGTACGTAGCAGCTGCTGGCTGTGAAGTACAGCTTGTACTGGTCGGCATGCGTCAGAACGTGCTGAGTGCACAACAACAACACAGTTTTAACACAGAGCACTTAGACAGCACACGACTGCTGTGTCAGTGGCTCTGTGTCGTCCTCGTGAAGCTCACTTTGCGCCACACTTTGTTCAACATATGTTCGAATCCACTTCCTGTTTTTAATTCTCAGACTTAATGACTCGGCCGATCCGCACATTTGAAATGTGGGTCAGTGTAGCCAGAGGAGTGGTGTTCAGTGGAGCAGCTGGTTAAGGCACATTTACTCTGTGTATTTAAGTGGAGATGTGTGTCTCGCAGTGCAGAGTGCGTCTGTGCAGCTACATCGAAGCAAAAACTGTAAAATGAAGCTCTCATGAGGACCAATAGAAACAAAGACAACCAGAGTTTGAAAGGTTGCTCCGAACCCGCAGCAGCCTAATTTATCACGTTAGCAGCAAAAAAACAAACAAAAGGCTCGAAATCCTGTGGGAAAAACAGTTTGTCTGCAATTAGGGCTGATTTGTAAGGCGTCTGCACACACACTCGGCTGTCCTGCACTTAGCCTGCGTGTATCATCCTCACTAATGCTCCACAGTTTAACATGTCAGAGCAAAGCAAAGCAAAGGGCATGAAATGAAGTCAGAATGTGTATTCCTTTGTACTTTTGGTCTTTAATCTCAATGAAACTGTGCTACAATGGAGCATGAAGCCCTTTTGGTGATTACGTCTTTAAAAGCAAAAAGCTGTACATGTCGTGATGTTAAAGTAAAACACTTAAAGGGTCGTTTGTGAGCCTTGGCTATAGAATTGAAAGCATCTTAAGAAGATGTTGCAGCATCCCTCTGACATGTGTTCATTTATGATGGTGGCACTGATACAGCTGAAAGCACTGATGCAGCCAAAGGTGTGTGTGTGTGTATGTGTGATTAGAGAGCGTTTAATGATTTAAGAAGGCTGCAGAGCTCGAGCCAGACGTCTTTGATGTGCTGAAGGTTACTTTCAGAATGGAAACGCAGGTGTTGGTAGACCTCTATTTGTCTTTCAGTCAAGCAAACACCGACTCAGGGCCGGAAAACGACTTCTGGACACTTCATGCAAACGGCTGCCTGCACATGGAAACGCACATATCGAAAAATAATCCTTGCACAGAAACTCACACACACACACACAAACACACACACACTCATGCGCGACCTGTGTGACTTGTTGGAATGAGATGACTGCTTCTGACATATCAGTTTGACCCTGGCTTCACCAGGGTCGCGAGTGTTGTGGCTACGAATGTGTGTATGTGTGTGCGAGAGTGGTGTCAGGGCTAATGTGGCGTACGGTGACATTCTGATAAATCTCCAGGCGGCCTGCGCTCTGCCCTTTCACAGCTGCTGACTATGTTAATGGAGAGTGCAGATACAGGGTGTGCTGGGTCTCTCTCCTGCTCCACCCCTTCTGCAGACACTTACAGTAGTGATGGATTCGATATTTAAACCCATACAGCCTGCAGTCCCACCTGAGGGACGGAGCCTTGAGTTTAGTTTAAATGCGCTGTGATAGAAAGCACAAATGGTGAATGGATATTCCTGCACCCTGCCCAAGACTATCAGCAGCAACACTCACCACCGCTCAGAGGGCAAACAGCCTCAGGAAAGAAGTCCATTTGCCACCAGTAAAATAATTACAGCTGCAGTGTTTTCCATCTGGTCAGTGCTGCAAAGCAGAAGTCGGCTGAGCACGTTTAAAGCTAAAAATAAAATCATAAATGCCTCTTGTGGATGTATTTAGGGGGTTAGAGACATCAAAGGCGGCACCTCTTCATCATCATTTACACCTCTCAAAATGTCAAACCTCTGTTCTTCCATTCTCTTCTTTGCTGGCTCGCTTTGTCGTTTTGTTCTTTGTTTTTTGAGAGAAAAACGTTACTTTTGTGCAGCCATGCATGTGTAGCATGACCGGCTGATGAGATAATGTTATAATTTCCATCGAGCATTAACTGAATTCCATTGTGAGAGTGAAAAGCTGTTCTGCACAGCTAGTTGCAGACATTAGATGCCAGCAGTGATCTGGTATTCACAGCTTCACAAACTAACTTGGCATCCAAATGTTGGGTAATGACTCAGTAGTCAATCAAAGCACCGGAGCAAGAAACACTGCGGTTTAAATTAATAACAAACGTAGTGACCCAGGCGCACGTCTCGCGTATTCTCATTACATTCAAGTCACGTAGCTCAGCACCTGTTTTTCTCAGAGAGAGAAACAACCTGTGAAAAACAGGACTCTCCACGTATCAAAGGTCTGAAGGTATTTTGAGAATCCTCGACTTTTCTGTCCATCAGGATCAAACAACATTCTGTCCACATGATAAAAAAATTAGATCTATACCAGAAATTGCACGTCTCCTTGCTCTATTTGTATAATGAACAAAAATGTAAATACATATATTTTCAAGTATCATTACTACTGTTATTTTCCATTATTTTAAACCTGCACTCATGATGACACCTTTATAATTTATTGTATCATAGAAAAGGAAAGGGGATATTTTCTCTTACCATCTGAATTTGGTAATATAAATTGGATAATTAATTTCAATAGAATTTGAAAACAGAGTGGCAATTTGGTTTTATGATTTCATTGAGCAGTGGATTCAGTATTTTTGGTTTTGGTGTCTGGAAACCTCTTTAAAACCAGGATAAAACCAGAAAAGTCTGGACTCTGTAAAACATAAATAAAAACAGAATCAATCATCTTTAATCAAACATCATGATACTATCACCTGTTACCAATCAACCTGTTTACCTGTGGAATGTTCCAAACAGGTGTTTTTGGAGCGTTCCACAACTTTCCCAGTCTTTTGCTGCTCCTGTCCCAACTGGTTTGAAACATGTCAAACATTAAATATATTGTCTTTGTGCTGTTTTCAGTTGAGTTTATGTCCCAAATGTAGTGATGATGCTTGAGAGGCACAGACTGGGGCTGCAGTAGATGCAACAACATGAAACAAAATCTAACAAAATTGTAGATTTGTTTGTTTGTTAGTTATACATGGTCAACAACAAATCCCTATTTTTTATCTGTCATCTATCTGCCATATTCACCTCGCTTCTCCATGTCTTCAGTCTTCCATAAACACACACGTTTCTGGAGCAAATGACCTCACATCACACCCCAACACGCCTGCATGGATTTAACCGTAATGTATACAAATGACCCTCTACAGCAAACGGAGGAGAGAAGTGTAGCCAGCAGCAACCCAACGCTGACCATCGCCTGATGTGTCAATAATGGAACGGCGAGTTGACGAGGGCAATTAGTCACTGTGCAGCCTCGGCGGAGAGAAAAGAGCAGAAAAGAGGGAATATCAGAGGAGAGGCTGTGAGGAGAGAAGGAAAGAGGAGGTAAAGGACTGAAGAGGAGAGAAGATAATGAGAAACGGGTGAAAAGGTGAAACGAAAGGCTAAGAAGTGGTTAAAGAACGGTGGAGAGACAGATTAGAGAGAGGGAACGGAAATGGAAGCGTGATGGATAAGACAAAGAAGGAGAGAAGATGAAGGAAGACGAGATGACAAAGGGACTGAAGAGGGTAAAAGGATTGAAGGAGAAGTCGAAAAATAGGGAATGGTGCAGAGGAGAGATGAGGCGTCATTGCATATTGTAAAAATGGAAACTGAATCTGAATCCTGGAGGGTTATTTAAAATAGTTTCTGTTCTTCGATTTCAGGATGCTGTTGAATTCACAGAAAAGCTCACAGCTGCTGTATAAAGCCATGAAATACACATCAGGTCACTGGACATGTGCTCAAGTCACAAAATCTCACTCGTGCTCAGGAGACTGCAGAAAAATCTAAATATCTTTGTAATTTTCTTTGCTTCGAGGCATCGTGTGCTTTGAATTTGAGCCATGAAGCATTGCAACGTTAACATGAAACAAAGTCAGTTCACAAATCTTCGAACTGGAGTTTGAATTTGAGTCTAAGTTCTCCAGTATGGCAACAAATATCTATAAATCTGAACACAGGTTAATTACATCTCATTAACGAAGCTCAGCACTCGCTGACTGTTGAAAGATCCGTTCCCCCACATTCTGCACATCAGTTTGAATGAAGGTTCAGTTTTTCAGTCGTTTAAAGAAAAAAATGGTTTAATGAGGTTCTGAATAAGTCAAAGCACGTGATTTAATCAAAACTGAGTTCAGTTCTGAAAATGCTGTGAAATTTTAATTTAAAGAGGAAAAGATCCGTCCGTGCCCGACTGAGATCTGCTGTCTTACCACTGATGCTGGTGTGAAAAATCAAGCTGGACTTTATCTGTTATGTGAATTAAATAATGTAGAAATTAATTGTATGAACGTTTGTTCATATCCTGACGAGTGTTTGCCTCCACTTCATGTCCAACAAGTCAAATTGTCTCATACTTCATGAAACACCGGAACTGAAACGACTGCTGGGCTCAAAGCAGCTTTACAGTCCCTGTTATTTACTTTGGGTTTTATCTCATTATTCAAATTCTAAACTGCACGCAGCCAAAAATACACCACAGTGATACCAGTTACGCAACAGCACAGCTGAAAGCATGTATACAGTACGGTGATTCATATCCCAGTTTAATGGTCACTTTAGAGAGCCGCGCTGATTGTTTATCATGTCAGGAATATAACGATCTTCATGTGGCACAATGCAAACAGAACAAAAACAAACAATATCACATGCACACAGTGGAAATGCATCTGAGTTGCAGAACAGCTGTCCTTCATGGGAATCTGTGCACCTGCGTGATATCTATGTATTCTATGTATAACACAGATATCCATACACACACACACACACACACACACACACCTTGTGCATCTCTGTGTGTTTGACAAAAATGTAAGATTCATGAGGAATTTCAGCGGGCATCAGCTGATGGTCGGAGGTTTTTCTATCAGTGCATGTTCAGCTTCCTCCCTGTGTCACATTATTTTCATTATCAGTGTTGGTTACTGGAAAACTGTAATCAATTACTCATTACATGACTCATTGAAAAAGTAATTACATTATTCTACATCCCATCAGCCCAGCTCCGTCTAAGCTGCCTTTAAACAGCTCTAAATCCTCCACGGCCACACTTCACATCGTAAACAAGCAGGCGGCTTTGCTGACCCTCCAGCAGCAGCTAGCTTAGCCGTGACTGCACGCTGAGCTCAGCCGTGTGCTTTCACGCCCTCCAACTCCAAACAAAAATCAGAAATTTAAACATATATTTGGATGGCTCAGGAGGTAGAGTGTTTGTCCACTTATCAGAAGGTCGGTGGTTCGATCCCTGGCCTCAGCAGTCTACATGTCGAAGTATCCTCTGCAAGATACTGAACCATCGGGTGTTGTGCTATCGCTGTGTGAATGTGTGTGAGCGCAGACTTGTGCTGTAAAAGTGCTTTGCATTTGTAGTACTTGGTATCTTCAAAGGTTTTTGCTTTGAGTTTTGGCATTCAAACTTTGACATCTGAGTAAAATCAGATCCCACTTGCAGCGTTCTGGACTTGCGAAATGCAGCCACATACAGGCGAGTTTTTTTTTTTTAAGTGGGCATTTTCTCAGACAGTGCTCAGATTGTGATAAAACAGAGATTAGAGATTCTCATGGAATCCAAATTTGGCTTCTCCAGAACTTCAGTACTTGCTCAGATCTTGACTTCCTGACTATTTGTGCCACTAATAGACTTCCATACACAAACACTGCAGACACCTTCAACTTTCCCAAAGTTCAGAAACAACTCGTTTATGCTGCACAGTGAAAATTTATGGGGTGTGTTTCTGCCTGTTCGGAGCTGAAGGTGTGAGTGTTTCTGTATGTTTGTCTGTGTGAAAGCACTTCTTCTCACTTCGCTCCCATCTCATCTCTACTCAACGGATACTGAACCGTCTGTCACGAGTGTGTGTTTGTGTACGCGCTCTTGATTGTATAACAGCGCACACATACTTTAATGAAAGTGTGTGAATCCGCTGTGTTTTACACCTGTTTGAGCTTCACCTTTTTAAGTACTGCTGTAACCATCTTCTCTAAAATCCGTGGTAAACTAAGACTTAAGATAAAGGTTAGAAAAGGAGCAGAAATGTAGTTTTATTCTTTTTTCTGTTTAGTTTTCTGAAAGTAAGGCTGAAACCAGAGTTAAACTAGGATTTGTGAGGAGGTGGAGCTTTTGTCTAAATGTCAGTCGTTAAGTGCTGTTATTAGTTTTTTGGTAATTTGTGTGAAGCAACCCTTTGAATGAACGAGAGGGGAAAAAGGTTAACCTGAGTGAAGCTCTGTGAAAAAATCCCCAAAATTCAACAATACAACATCCCACATCTGAAGACCCAAATACTCCGCGAGTGGCAGGTAACTTTTCTTGTGTGTCTTGAATTTATGGCTCATAGAATACATACATAAACAAAGATATACCTGCACAGGTAACACACAGTAACAAACAGTAAGTTGGCTTGATGTAACTTATTGTCCCGACTTGCAGGCTCAGTACAGGCTCAGTGTTTTTGTTATT
>JAPZEA010000003.1:26392264-26411588 GCA_029783685.1 Heniochus monoceros | reverse complement strand
TTCCTGAACCTCAGCAGTCTCACTGGAGCCGTTAATACCGCTGACTAGTCCTCAGCCTCTTCAAACCAGCTCAACAAATCCACAATAGGCAGACCGGTCATGTTGGAAACTGCATTACTTTGACGACAAGGATCTGTGTGTGTATCAGCAGGAGTGTGTCTTCGTTAATAGATAACGAGTAAGCTGTTATAGCTGCAGACTTTTAATCTGCTCGCTTCTTCTTAGCGTGTATTATCATGGCGAGTCTTTCTGCTTCCACGAGTCTTTTTTTAAGTGTGTCTTATATGTGATGGATATTGAAGGTCTTTTTCAGTGGGGGGTTGGCGATCAGGTGTGCTGTGTCAGCATCCCTCTGGCTCTCAGAGGCTGCTGCTGCTGCTCGCCTGGGTGAGATCTATGTCATGTGATCGCCAGTTTGACCAATCACCTCTGTGGAGCAAGACTTCACACTGGAGGATGTGCAGCCATGCATACTCTATAGCTAGAAGAAATGTGTTATGGTGCAGTGGGAGAGACAAAAGGGTGCCACGGCTCTGCAAAGTGCCAGAAGTGACGCCCGAATTTGCCTTCATTTTGTTAACACATGCCATAATTTTGGTTGCTCAGGCGTAATTGAGGCCTCAGTGTTTTGCAAACCCTTTCCATGATGTTAAAATACATTTACAAGTGTGTGTCTTCATTGAAAACACATTTTATGCCCTCATACACACCAAACCAGCCAGGAAAAGATTACTTTGGTTCAGCCAGCTCCCACCCTCCATTTCTCTTGACCTATTTCTCTATTCCCAACTCACTGCCCTATCTAGGTCTAGGACAGTCTGGTAAAAGACTCCATGATGCACACGTGTAAGATGCCACACAGATTTCACACATGGAAGAAATAAAAAGCCTTTTTTTCCCCCTTGTATAGTGTCTCTAACCTCCTGCTGCCTTCTCAAATCCCACCCGCCTTCACACTCTGCACCACTCACCTGGGTGATGTTCGCCAATACCGCTAGTGTATGGTAATAGCATTCTTCCTGCTCATGCCCTCAGGGCAGGCTTTTGCTCACCACTCCATGATGCAATTATCAGAAAATGGCAGCCATTTGTGGGATGGCAGATGAGTTGTAGATGCTTTCGCTCTCCCGCATTGTCCCGCTCTTACTCAGTTTCTCTTTCTCTTCAGTCTGACAAGTCTGACTCAGGAGGTGAGCTGTTACCGATGAGTTTGCACGCTGGCCTCTCACCGACAAAAGACAAGCATCCACAGAAAGAATTCAAAGTAGTGGGACATGCAGAAGGGATGAGGATCACAAGGCAAACATGAAATGTGAATGCATGTTTGTGTGTTCTTTGGTGAGAGGTTTGCATGTTAATGTGTGTGCACTTACATACTCCTTTATATTAATGCTGACAAAAGGACAGAAAAGGTTGCGCGTGACTCCTGAACATATTCATCTTGTAAACAAATATCTGCACAGCGTTAGCACATGTGCACCTCCTGGCAAGAGTGTAACTCTAGAGGAGCATATGGTGGCTGACAGGTAACATGAGATGTAGGAGGCGACCCTCTTGCATGCCAATGCAGCATCTCCTCCTCCTCCACCTCGCTGCTTTGGTTCGCCAGCTCTGCAGACGAGGACAACACGGTGGAGATCTCAGTGCGAGTGAATCCAGAAGAGCAGTTGATTCACTGCTCTTCTGGATTCACTTTTGTCAAGTTTACGGCTGAACACGTTGTTAAATCTTGACGAAAAACTACGCTCAGCGTGTTATTTAACAAGTCAAGGCCCTTTCACATCAGATATGAGTCATTACTTGTGTTCTAGGTTGAGTATCTTTATTGAAAGCAAGAGCTGTGATTGTATAGAGCCTTTCAGTGCTTGTATCAGAGGTCCATGTTGATAACCCTCCCATAACCCCGTCAGTGCCTCTCAGAGACAGCATACTACAGGGTAGAGTTAGTGATAAAGAGCCTTTGTCAAGGGGCCATTTTGGCCATCAAAAGAGAGATGATGTAATATCGGACAGAAGCGTTGTTTCTCCCTTTCTATTCTTCCCTCAAAAGACTAACCTCTTAAAGAGCCCCCGTGCTGCAGTCCACTACAAACTCATCTGTAAGAAACAACATGGCACACAGACAGCTGCTCGATCAGACTCTCGTTTGCACTTTGATTTACTTTCTGTCCATATAGACCTGCTGCGTATCAAAGTGGGTTCGATCACAGTAACCATGTATCACGGGTTTTGGGGGGGGGGTTGACCCAGTCTGTTGCTCATGATCTCATCTCCAACAGGAAGCGACCTCGGGGCCTGACTGAAATGCAGTACATGAATCAGATGCAGTTCAAGCTGCGAGGCATTCAGGAACAAGACAGGGTCTAAAGAGGATTTAATACTCTGTCACAAAGATACTGGGAGCCTTGCTTTTGAACAATAACTTTCAAAGCAGTACTTTTAAAGTTAGATAATGCCGCAATCTTCTATTACAATGACATCAACTTCACTTTATCATTAGGTTAAATTTCTGTTGATTAGATGGAATTTTTTTGCAATTAACTGTCGCTATGGAGGTAATACACTCTCTGTAATGGTAGCCGTGTCGTTGTCCTTCATAAAATGAAACAATTTATCTAGTTAAAAGCAGTGTTATATTAAGTTTGTGCTTTAAAATTATTTAGAAAGCTTAGTTGATATTTTTTTTTGTCTTCTTATCCAACCCAAGGCTTTAGCTACTGCACGTTCAGTTAGCTACTGCATTATCCTGAGTAATAATTAAGTGAGAGTAGCTGCAATAGACTGGCATTGTTAGAAATAACGAAGTTCTCCAAAGGAGCCGGGTGACTCCCTATCAACATGCCCACTTCCTCCCATTCAGGAATGTCAATAGGTTCAAAACAGGAAGCACTAATCCACTAATAACAATTTCCTGTCACACCGCTTTCTTATTTTTCATGTAGAATTTAGCTCTTTAATTATAGGAGAGGATTCTCCATCTGCCTGTTCTATACAGTAGATGTAAAATCCTTCATTTGCTTTGGTTGCCTAGAAACGCTCATTTGGTATTAGCTGTTACATCACATTTGTTGGGTTTTGCCAACCCACATGCCAAATTTTCCAAAACGGTGGAAAAGATTTTTTTTTTTTTCAGAGCTAACAAAAAACGATGGCTTGTGATGATGTCTTCATTTATGTCTTGGTGGCAATAAAGTACAGTATTGCTCTTTGTCGCCTCATTGTTTATTTGATGCTCTCTACTGGACATTTGGCATCATTTAAGGCGCAATGTGTGTGTGTACGTGCGTGCGTGCGTGCTTGCGTGTGCGTTATCAGGCAGTGCAAAGACACAGTTAAGTCACAGAGCAGAGTACTTCTTGTGGAGATTATTCACCATAAATAAAGTTATTAGAGATAACTCACTGCTTGTGTTTCCACTGAAACATTGCTGAATGCTGCAGGGTCTCTCTCTCTCTCTCTCTGTCTCTCTCTCTCTCTCTCTCTCTCTCTCTCTCTCTCTCTCTCTCTCTCTCACTCTCTCATTCACTCCCTTTCTGGACATGTGCATGTTTTGAGTGTGTCCGTGTGTGTGTGTGTGTGTGTGTGTGTGTGTGTGTGTGTGCACGCTGGCGTGCATGTTTGTGTACACTCCTCTCAGTTATTCTTGCATACTTAACAGAACTGTGACCTAGTTTGCTGGACAACTACAGTAAGTGGGTTTTTCTGTTTTAGTAACCTTGTATCCCATCAGCCCTCCACCTTGTCATTTGGGAGGAAACCGAGTGGGCCTCTAGATGCGTTAGCACGGGAAAGGTCTGGAGGAAAAAAAAAAAAAAAAAGCATTAAATGGAGAAATATTCACAGAGCATCTCTAGCATGAACGCTGCTGTGTGTTTGTGTGTGTGTGTGTGACTGACTGTGGATCTCATGCCAGCGCTCCAGGCCATGTGGTGCCCTGCTGAGGCCCAGGGCCACCATTCTGCTCCACTACCCTCCCCTTGCAGCACAGGACCTAGCATCGAGCACAGCTCCTCCAGGCCTCAGAGTAAGCACTTTTGTTAGCCAGGCTAGCAAAACCAGAGCATGACCACTTTGTTTCTGCTCGGAAGAGTCTCAAGTCTCACCTGTGGACCGGACGCGCTGCAGCCGACAGTTGGCTAGCTTCCAAGGCAATATGTTCAAGATGACGGAAGTTATTTCATTCACATTTTGATTATGTCGACATGGATTATTTATGCTCTCATAAACCATGCACAGCGCTGGAGGGCTGAGCATGATGGTTTCCAGCATTAACATATCTCGAGATAGAAATATTTATTATATAAGACATATTTGTGTGGAATGTGCAGCTGAAACGGTCAGCTGGGTATTAAGTGCACACGTTACTTCCAACTTTATGGAATCATAATGACTCGGAATGTCTAAAGTCCCTTGGAAAATATGCTCAATAAAATTGCATTTCTCTTTGACCAGCTGTAAATACAAGAGCCCAGATGTCCTCGACAGACTCAGACCCTCCTTCTTATCAGCACTTTGTTAATGTTGCCACGAGAGGTGGAGAGGGAGTTATCCAAAGTCTGGCAGTTGATCTCTCTGTGTCAATATTGTCTCAACTAATTAATCTTCTTTCAGTTGCGGTCGGCCATGTTTGCTTTGCACAGATTTGTTGTTCTTTTTTCCTCTGATGTATCAAGGAAACAAGTATTTATGATAAATTTCAGCATTTTGACTTTACTTCATTAATCCATATATTTATAGATGTCTGTGCACGTGTGTGTGTGTGTGTGTGTGTGTGTGAGCATGTTTGTATTGAGTCATCAGCAGCTCCAGGTAAAGGATTGCCTGCAAAGTGGCAGATGGTTGGCATAAACCTGGCAACGTCTCTCTCCCCCTGCATGAGCACGCCGCCCACATGGCTGCCAACTCTCCCACGTGTTTACTTTCCTCCCAGGACACGCTCTGCACACTCTTTGCTGAGACGAATTTCCCTCCTCACCTCCAAAATCTCCTGCGAGTTGGCTTTGCATCAGGTTCGAGCAACTCCGGTACCCCCCTGTATCCCGGCCTACGTTGTGCTGCTCTGTCTCTGTGTCCTCACAGGCCCATTATGCACGATGCTGCTCTCCTAAGAGGAAATACCACCGTCTGAAAACAAACAAGCTCAAAGAACAAGAGCGTCTGCTGTCTTTGAAGATAGGCTCCAATCTGTTTGAAGTCTAGGTCATAGTGGCCACATCAGTTGTGGTTAGTGAGAACGCCAGATGTCTGCGTTTAAAATTTCATCCGCGTAATTATCTCAAACAGAAAATTCAACTAACTAATTGTGTTTTGTACCCACCCTCTGTGCTTGCACTGCATCTGTGTTCCCTCAGTTGGGTCAAAACTTAAGGGAAACCACTCTCACTCTTAGAGAAAGAGAAGAGGATGGCCCCCCACGACTCGAGCATGCACACCTGTGATTTTGTTGAGAAGGTTTGATGGTTTATCAGCAGAGCTCCTGACTCAAACCCAGAGAGATTCTCACAGGTTATCAACGAGTCTCTGCCAGCCCGCTAGCGGAGTAGCTTCTCCACTTCCCTGTCACTGCTGGAGCTCTGTCCCATCTGTGCTGCTAGGCCCCCTATTAAGGTCCCTCAAGCTGCCAGATCATCCCAAGGGACACCTCGACCAGCCAATCTGAGGCCAGATAAACAGTGACGAGCCCACAGCTGCATTGCAGACCTCCAGGCTAGCATGGAATGCATGTGACAGTCTGGTCCACAAGGTCTTTTATAGAGCACAGGGGTTTTAGAGATTTTTCGGAGGCTCTCGGAGTGTCGCAGCAACACTGAGCCAAACTTAAGCACTGTGCTTGGGTTATTTTTGTCTCCCTTTGTCACGTAATCAGCAATCTGCGATCACACTTATCCTCACAGATCATGCCAGAAATCTATCGCTCCGCTATCATTTTCTCTCTCCCTCTTAGACGAGCATGCACACACACACACACATTTCCTGTATTTTTCCTCCTCGGTCAGTGAGCAGAGCAGTTTTCCAAGAGGCTGAGTGTGATTAGATCCATTGGTACATGGTTTGACCCAGTTCCCATGGCTCCATGCTCACATCTTGGCACTGAGACCAGGAGATGCTTATAACGGACACCGTTAAAGCTCAGCTTTCTGTCGTTGGCAACAATGTATGGAACATGTACACACAGCTGCATGTCAACATTAAACACGCGCACGTTGGTCCATTTTTATTTCTGCTCTCCATCTGCATCCAACATCTTTTACATTTCGTCAACAGTTTCAGTAGGTGTGTCCATTCAAGGCTCGCAGCAGCTCCGTGCAGCTTGCGACTGACCCCTGAGCAGCTCTATTGCAGTCGTTAATGTTAACACTTTTCTCAGTACAGCTCGGCAACAGTTTCTGCAGGGAGAGGAGATCATTACTCATTCGCTCTCACCCCGAGTTTTCAGCAGCGGCTGGGGATTACAAGTGGTGACCTTTTTAGTTACAAGCCCACTGGACCCTTAAATGAAAATCAAAGCCGCCCTCAGCCAATTGGTTACGACATCAATTTTGACGTCAAATATTTTACCGTTCCTACCTTGCCGGGCACTTCGGCGGAGTTGAAACCGTAATTGGACTTCACGATGAAATATCTGGAGAAGAGGCTCGCACGTCCTCCAATCTACTCGCCCCACAGCGGTCGACACTTTTGAGTCCTCGGTCGCATCCAGTCTTTCTTCTCAGCGTTTGGGCGTATTGTTAGCCACACAGCTTTCCGCCTCAGCTCTCTCAACTGTTCTCCCATCAACACGGCACCCTGCTCTCTTCTCGGCATTGTTGTATCAAACGCAGCCCAGTGGGCGTATTTCAGCGCAACCTTGAAGTGTAATCAAGGGCTGACTTTGCTCTGCTGCATCACAGCTAAAGACATTACATAAGCTACCTCGCATCATGTTTTATTCAGCCGTGTTTCAGCATTTGAATTATAATTTCTAACTGGTAGAATAATCGCTTGTGTGTGTGTGTGTGTGTGTGTGTGTGTGTGTGTGTGTTGGGACAAAGGTGCCTAAACCATACTGATACAAATGAGCTGTGTACTAACAAGGGTCATTAACCTCATCTCGCTTTTTGCCCACATATGTGAACACACACACACACACACACACGCACACACACACACACACGGTCCCTCGTAAATGGCTCTGTGGTGAGCAGCTCTGATGGTGATGAATGAGAGTATTAACAGTGTCTAATTAGCGGCTAGCCACGATAATATGCTGCGTTCATGGGAGTGAAACAATGGTGCGCTCATGAGGGCCGAACGCCGCGGCTGCTATTTATGTTTACTTGTGTTTATTTATGTTGTTTATGTTTTACAATCCGCTAATGGGGGCAACATATCTCATTAGATCTTAATAAGGTTACTATGAATGAATTCTAAAAACATTATAGATTTTATGGAGGTTTTAATATTAGATGTTCGTTGGTGTTTACCTTCCCTTTGGGGGCGTTGACAGAGTTCGAGCTTCAAAGGTGTAATATGTAATATGACCACATTAAAATAATATATTTGTTGAGTTGTGTACTTTGGTTTCCAACAATGTTCAAACCCAGAAAAATCCATAGTCTTATTCAAGGTAATGGTGTGTTTCATTTGGTCTCATGTCAGTGGTGTTCTGCTCTGGTTGCTGTAACTTCCAGGGAAACACAGGAAACAGCAGACGATACATCAGACATCGAGGAAGGAAGTCGGCGAACTATCTAACTGTAGTTTCCTTCTGTTTGTATTGCTCAATCACGATAGAGTGCGATTATTCCTTTTCATCAGCAATGGTGGTCGCTCAACAGTGACGACAACAACTCCCATGATCCTACGCTACTTCACGATGTCATCAAACGCCGTCTTTTTTCACAACTTTGATTGGGAGACCCCTAGTGGCAGGAATTAGATACTGCACATTAAGGATAATGCAGCGATGATACACCTTTCTATTATTTCTCACAGGATCACGTAAAGCTTTTCTTTACACACTGCTTCAGTGTTTTGAACACTGCAGACTATAATTGGTGATGGTGTTGGGTTAAAATTGCATAAAAGGACATCTCAAATAAAAGACAGATATCTGCGCCCCATTGACACTGGAAATAATGGTAGAACGGCCTGTTGCTATCAAGCAAATCAAGAGTTTAGCTTAGTGGCCACAAGCAGAATTGCAGGTAATGGCAGACTATTAAAATGACCTTTTGCACCAGAATTTGAGCCATTTGAGGTTAAAATAAATGTTAAAATTCTATTATCAGTAAAGTATTTTCATGCATTTCATGTGTGCAGGGAGCCAGCAGGGAGATCTTCGCTCTAATGGCTCAAAAGGCCCAAAATATCTTCAGTTTATGTACTCTTTGAGCAACTTTCACCATCTTGAAACATGGCATCTAGTTCCATAGTTGTTCCATGGTTGTCCTGTAGCAGTACTAGAAGTATAGGAATATAGTGTAAATGAGCTATTTTTATTACTCTGACTTTTCTCACATTGAATTTAGGTTTAACTGCCAGTAACGGAGGCTTTGCAGCTGTTTTGGCACCAGTTTGTGGAGCCTGTGAATGGGAGACAGACATTTCCCACATAAACCGTTGTAAATGGCTTTTCCCACTCTGTTGCTTCTACTTACAGTCTGTGCAACATGACAAGAACGTGGCAAAAATCTGTGTGCAAGGTATATGAAAGCGCAAGTAACCATAGCAGCAATCCTTCTGTGTGATGCTATGTTGCTAGATAATACTGCTTTCTGAAATGGACCAAACCATGAGTTAAATTGACTACAAACAACTTTGAAAACTGGATTATGACGCGAACATAGTGGAGAGGGTGTCTGTGCTATAAGACTCTGAGATGTCCTGATATGGACTATAAGCTTAACATTCATTCTTTCTATCAGAACTCCAGATGGTGTTATCTCAAGAAGCAATAATAGTCCAAAATAAACTGTTGTTCGATTTACCTTTTCATGCTTTACGGACCATTCAATTTCACCTGAGATCTTGATTTGTAGTCACCTCACAGCACTTGCAGGTAAAATAGCTGCAAGATACAACTGTTTCCTGGAAGACTGTCAGCTCAAAGTGGGATCAAGACTTTTGATATCCTATTTTACGGTTTGTTATTTTAGTGAAAATGGAAGACGGAGAAGTTGACAACGTTAGTGTATTTAAAATGTTCCTATCATGTGGTGTGACAGTTGTATGACATGCCGTGTCTGATAGCGAGAGACAAATGAGTGAGATAGTGGGGTGGAAGGTGGGACAGACATTGTTATGTATGTAAGTAATAGAAATGTGATGGTTACAAGCAATCTTGCTCGATATGTTACTTACACTGTGACACCTGAGTGATAACTATACGATGATGATGATGTTAGCCCAGTAAGGTGTTTTCAACACATATGAGGGGTGGTCATACATATGTAGTGGATGGTTGTAATATAATGTGCAGTTTGCTCCAGATGCAGATACTTTTGGCTATGTGAGTAGCAGCTGTATGTTCAGTGATTCTTGCCCTGGTCGATACCATCATTTAAAATAAGAGTGGTAAGTGGCTTATATGTGAGTGATAGCAATATGATAGGCAATGCCAACACTCTGCCTGTGTGCATAATTGTTTATTATACATATATATATGTGTGTATGTAATGTTTGTGTTCTTCTTTTTTTCAGGATGTCAGTTGTTTTATTCATGTAGATATTGTGTTTTTTGTCCATGTTCTGTGTGGTTTCATTTTGTATGAAAACCAATAAAAAAGTTAATTATAAAAAAAAGAAAATGAATATGACTGTGAGCATTCGCAGCCATATTCCTCCATCAAGGCGGTTCAGTCCTCTAAAGTTATAGTTTTACTGAATAGAAATATACAATTTTTAATCAAGTATGTGCTGTAGTTCATGATAAAATAGTGACAATGTTCCAATGTCTGTATGTGCAACTATAACCACACGCAGACATGACACTGACACTGTAGTCGCTGCAATCAACCGAGACAGATTAAAACAGCATCAAATTCAAAGCAAGAGAGCAGAAACAATATCTACTAGAAAGACAGAGAGAAGAAAGGAAGTGAGAGAGAGAGAGAGAGAGAGAGAGAGAGAGAGAGAGAGAGAGAGAGGACCCACAAGGATTTTGGTGGTGCGATAAGACCTTGGCTAAATGGTGTCCAACAGCAAGTGTTTCAGTGATCACACCTCGCTGTCTTATCTGCAGCTCCAGAACAGATGAGACATTTATGAGTGTGTGTGTGTGTGTGTGTGTGTGTGTGTATGTGTGTGTGTGTGTGTGAGGAAAGGGGGGAGAGAATAGGCACAGAAAACATCTTATTTTGGAAAATCTACAGTTGGCAGGTGTTTTTGTGCTTCTGTGTAAAGCAACCACACCGTGGAAAATGTAAAGCTGCTCTGACACAAACAGCGTCTACAAAATTCTGCGTTTTTAGCTGGTTACTCCCACTGAATCTGCTCATTAAGCTTCAGGTTTGGCAAATAAAACCGGTCTGTTGAGCTTAGGGAAAGATCACTGTAATTCTTAGATATTAACAGAATCAACACAATATGCTAATGTCGAAGGCAAAAGGCACTTTTATGCAGAGAAAGGCAGATGTGCACTGCTACAGGAGAAAAAAGAGCCATGAAATTGTGCAGTCGCTTGCCCTGAAGTGCACCAGACTCTTAGCAATATAAATCTTTTATATGGAAACAGCGAACCCAGAGCCACTCAAACAGCTGGCTCACAGACAGGCTAAACCCATGCTTGCCAGCCACAGCCTCAAAACTCACAGAAATGTCAGCAACGAACAGTTGTAGTGGCAAAATGAAATTGAAAGAAACAACAAATGCTGAAGAAAGCTTTTACAGGACCTCACTGACACCGATCAGTTTAAGAAAACGAAAAAACGCAACTGGAAAAATATAAAGATGGATAAAAAATGGCTGCACGGAGAAGAAAGACTGTGTAAAAAATGGCAGGTGGGACAGACGTGGATGAGGATGTCCCAGTATTCACTCCCAGTATAAACAAATCCAT
Organism: Heniochus monoceros; assembly: GCA_029783685.1. NCBI lineage: Eukaryota > Metazoa > Chordata > Actinopteri > Chaetodontiformes > Chaetodontidae > Heniochus > Heniochus monoceros. Next base: position 26,400,550 of record JAPZEA010000003.1, on the reverse strand, counting down.
CACTGTCTCCTAGAAATACAGTTAAATATTAATACATGTTTGTGTTTGGATTATGTGATTAGGAAAAAATAAAAATATGTAGACAAGTAAACAGCACACAACAGAATGGGGTAGAAACAATTATTATTGTTATTATTATTGGTGCAGCAGTAGTTTTTATTTCTATGTTCCATTATTATTTGTACTTGCTGAAGACGTCTGTATTCAGGCTGTTTTGAGCCAAGTTTATTCATAGAGCAGATTTAAAAACAATCAGCCAAACATACAATAAAACATGTGAATGAAAAATAGAATTTTCTTTAAACTGCTCCATGAATAAGTCTGTGAAGAGCATGTTTGTGTCCTGTGGGATGAAAACACAGAAACAAAAGCAGCAATCAGCTTGAGGAGAAAGCTGCTGTCTGCAGAGCACAATATATAATTTGTGGACTGAATGTGTAAATTATCACACTGAATGCACGCAGTATGCATGTGTGAATGCATCTCAGATTTTCCCGTCTTTTTTCCTTATGTTGTGGCACATTTTTGAAACAATGGCTTGTAGACATTCAGAAATAAAGCGTGTTTGAAAGAGAGATCCGGAAACAGGGACACAAATACCTTGAATGCGGTGCAGAAAAATGCCTTAGGCTGTGTGTGCATGTTTGTGTGTGTGTGTGTGTGTGCATGTGTCTCAGCCTGAGCTGTAGCCCCAAGCATTACTTATCAGAGCTTCACACAAGGTCACTATCACACACAAGTTGATTCTTCCTCCAGGATCAGTGCTCAGTATTTAGAAGACTTCATTATGCTTCTGACTGCAAAGATATTAATTATTATTAGATATTAACTGGTGGTCCTTTTTAGGGCTCAGGGCAGGTGTGTGCATTGGATATCCTTCATTATATACATCTATATGAGAGCAGGATAGAGATTCAGGAGAGAAAATATGCCACCCAGCAGCTTGAGTCAGTCTCTGTAACACCATTTGTTTGTGTACTGTGACATTTAAGGCCCCTGACAATACATACATTGTTTATCCCGGCCTACTGCTTCCTCCATCATAGATAAAAAACAGACATCTCAAGGTTGCTCTTGCCAAGAAGATTATGACAATAGCTGTTACCTTGGGATAAACTGTTACATCCTAAAATCTAAATTTAAGCTCAGTGAAGGCTGCACACCACTCCATTTTGTGAGTCATTTTATGTGGACGTTTATCTGCTGCCTATGAATAATCACAGATGGATTAACAGCACTTGGCAGTGGCACTGGCAGTCTGGGGAATGTACCAGTCCAAGTGCGGGAATTCTGTGTTATGCATGCAATACAGTAATACTATTGTTCATGTCGAAGTTTGGCTCTTTTTAAAAACGAGGAGCACAGCATTCTGGAGAGACTTAAGTTAAAATCTGTGTTATTTTAGAGCTGCTTTGCAAAAAAAAAAAGATGAGCAGGGGCTCACTCGTGTTGCTTGTCAGTCCTCTATTACCTGAATGGGCTCGGACAACATGCCTTCTACATGAGCAGTCGAGGCTCTGTTTTAGTTTCCAGTCTTCCAATCCTGCAGATTCATCGAACTATGCACGGCTGTGCTTGGCCATATTTTTTGGAAAACCTAAGTGAGAATTGGTGCATGTGAAATGTATGGAGGATCAAACTGGAACGTTAAATGCTCTTGAAGTGCTGGGTTATATGCTGGATATTGCACATGTAAGCAGCCTGTGTAACACTGGCTAAGATAAGATAATTATTGTGTTGTAAGTCTCCTTCTTCAGGAGGCAAATACATGGATGAAATTTAAAAACATAAAGCATAAAAATTCCCTACAAAAACTGAACAGAAACACAGAATCCATTGGCAGGCAATGTGAAATTGGTTTTGGGCACCAGACTACATTAAAAATGTCTCATCCTCAGTTTTGGCTTCTTTTTTTTTTTTTTCCATGTAACTTCAGCTGAAGGACAGCCTTGTTAGAAATTCAGTGACCCTCAGGCTTTGGCCAGCATTTCAAAACCCAGTGGATAAACACACAAAAATACACGTTCAGTTAAAAACAAGCCTGCTTGTTGGTATTTACATATTGCAGGCGAGTTTTAGCACCACAGCAGTGATCAGCAGAGTCATCCTAATGCTGACTGATGGGCTGTTGCTCACTGTTTTACACTTGTGGACAGGACCCAAAAGCAAATTCATCGGGCAGGACAGGTGAGGTCAACAGACTCTTTACTCATAAGTCCTCTGGGGTTGCATTAAGCACCAGAATCTGCACGCTAACCATAGAGAAACCAGCAGGAAGGCTGCATATCAGTAATAGCACAGTGGCAAGGAGCAGAGCCTGCAAAGTAACATCATCTATTGTAGAAGGCTAATGAGCTGCCGAACAGACAGACAGCGTTTGTTTGATATCATATCACTCCTGACGATGTTTTATCAGAATGGTGACAGCAGAACATGAAGAGGAAGACGTGGTGCTTGCATGTGCATGCAAATTTATTATTATTATGATTTGACTTTTCTGGGGTTTCTTTTTCTCAACTACATTTTAGTGTTTTAGCATTACGATGCTACGACTTGCAGGCTCGCAGTCGACTCGTCCTGAAGCATATGCAGATTTCACAGTGGGACAGCCCCGAGCCCTCAGAGACATATGAGGGATGTGTGTCAACGTCGGTGAAGCCTTATGGGTGGACACTGGAACGAGGGCATTAAGAGATGGAAAATTTGGAGGCAGTGGGATGAAAGAAAGATGGAGATGTCCCACTGTGAAGCTGCTGGTGGTCGATGTCTGCAGGCGGCCGATTGTGGAGCTGCGGGCTGTCTTTAAGTCTTGTAAAGGAAAGCAATAGCAGAAGCCGGCTGGTGGCGGTAAGTAAAAGAAGGTCAGGTAAAAGAACCACGCACTCATTTAGCTTCACTGCTCTTAGAGTTCTGCTTCAGGTTTGCTTTTCGGGCTCCGCCGGTGACCTGCTGTCTTTCTTATCAGCGCCACCTGTTCAATGCTTGATTTGAGCCCTGTCTGTAAAACAAATGGCAGTAAATTTAACAATCTTTTTAAAGAAACGTATAACCCAAGTTTCTATTCAGTAAATCAAGCGGACCAAAAGGTGCACTTGTGAAAATCACCAGTGAAAATCAGGATTCATGAGCATTCAAAACACACTCACAGTACAACTGTATTATATCACCAGTGTGTTGTAAATATACTTAGATATACTTCAAATTAAATGAAATAAAAGTACACTTTAATTAAACATGCAAATAGTGACTTAGGCTTGAAAATAAGGATACTTTTCATAAGTACACTTTATTACTATTAAAAGTATTTGTAATTTAGTACACCTTTTAAAAGTACACTTAAGTACAATTTAGTACAATTAGTATATTCATTTTTCATACGTTTAAGTAGAACTTAATGACGGCTAGTTAGAAGTACACTTTTTAAAAGTATCTGTCAAACATACTTTAAATTACACAAACTGTAAAGGTGACTTTTCTATACTTAAATTATATTTTTAATACATTAGAGTACTACTTTCTGACCTGGAAAGACTTCTTCTTTCATGTGACTGTCCAATTAGCAACTTGATCTCTTCTCGCCTGTGTCCCAGCAAGTCATTCATGTCTTGTTAGCCAGCCAGCTAACTGGTTTTAGCATATTATCCAGAACGGACACCAAAGAGGCGACTGCACTACTGCTGCCTCTTTATCTGCTGGAGCAGCTTCAGCAGCCTCATTGCCACTTCCTGCACTGGAATGTGTCCCACCTAGATTTGCACTGAATGGGAAAAACCACAACAGATTTCTTTTCTGGCTCACAGAGAAACCCGCTTGTGGCTAAGTGTAACTTTAAGTGTATAAAATAGTATTTATTGGAACCGAAAAGTGGAGCAATCTGAAATGTCAAGAGGTTTCCGGTCTTTACCAAACTTTCAGCGCCTCTCATGGGATTATCAATGCATCGCTGCCCGCGTGACGTTCAGCGAGAAGCAGTGCTGCGAGATGAGAAAGGAGAAAATATTTAATGTGAAGCTGCATTCTTCGTGCTTTTTGTGTGCCACCTCACAGCGACTCTCAGCTCATTGAGTGCAGGCTGTCTGCAGGCCAGTCAGCAGCATGCTGGGGTTGGTATATTGTTGAGCCACACCACCTACTGCTGCCATCTCTAAGCCTCTTGTGTTTGCTGGTAGGAAACCAACAGTCAATATAATGTGTAGCAGCCATCAACGGACGACCAGGGCTGTGGCAGTTAGCAGTTATGCTAGCACTTTATTTATAGAAGTAATATTAGCCTGTCAGCTGCCTCTTGACAGTTGTTCCGTCAGTTCTGCGCTTTCAGAGTTCGCCAAACAGACTCTGACAGTTATTTGAAACACTTGGATGTTTAAACAAATACATGCCGTCTGTGGAGCAAATTCACCTTTTCTCCTCCCTATCACATTTCACTTAATTGGATTTCCTTCTTCTTTTCCTCTTTGCTCCATAAGCAATTTGTCAGCGTGAAGGCTTTCAACAGTATAATTGTATAGACGAAAGCAGCCCGGGCTCTGCGCTCATAGAGGAGGATTGATATCCATGTGAGTCATTTTCTATTTACTGTCAGGTCGTGGGCTGAGAAGTCTGGGGAGTTAATGTGGATGTTCGGTGTGTGTGGAGCGGCAGGCGGCGCAGAGTTTGGACGGAGAAGAAGGGGAGAAAATGGGAGGCGAGATGGTGGTGGGACGACGAATGGGACTGAGGGCAGAGCAGACAAAATCTGGGGGAAATCCGAGGAGATAAAAATAAAGAAGAAAGGAAATAAGTTGAAAGATGACTGGGAGGCTATCAGAAGCAGCTGGCACAGAGAATATGGAGGACAGACGAGACAGAAACCATGTCCCAAATCAGGGGCTGGAGCCACCAAAGTGGCTGAAGACCTTGTGCCAAGCTGATGAGGCCTTTCCTGTTTCAGAGTGTTTCAAAGGCTCCTTCGAGTGCTGCCTTCTTTTGCCTGGAAGAATGAGACCAGTCTGTCCTTTGTAGCCCTCAGTATCCCACAAACCACAGTGTGCTGAGGGAGCGTTCAGGTGATTCTTGTCAGCTTATAAAGTTGGTTAATCATCATGACCTGGGTCAAGACAATAACAAAGAGGCTGAATGCACTCAGGATGGTTAACCAGTTTTTATCAAAGTAATCAAACATTAACCAAACCTTGAAAAGGCCTTTGGAGGATGCCCCTTTCATACCCAACCATGATACTATCACCTGCTACCAATCAACCTGTTTACCTGTGGAATGTTCCAAACAGGTGTTTTTGGAGCGTTCCCCAACTTTCCCAGTCTTTAGTTGCTCCTGTCCCAACTTGTTTGAAACGTGTTGCTGCATCAAATTCAGAACACTGCTGGACCCACATTAGAGGATAACTGGGCAGATTTTAGGTCTGATTCGCCAGACCTACAGACTCAGTCTTAATGATCCCAGCTGAATCTGAGTCTCCCCAGTTATGAATTGTCAAATGAAAGCTTGTAGTTTGAAAGGAACGGCGAAGGAATATTTAGCAGAAACCAGCAATTGCCAATGAGAGTTAGCGTCACCAGCCGGTTGTTGCTGCTCACCTCCAGCTCATGCTGCAAAATGTATAATCAATGTCATCTTCTCAGCCATGACTTCATCCACAGTTTTTTCTCTTATTTTTGTTTTCAGTTCAAAACACAGCACACGCAAATGCAACAAGCTGACAGCGACAGTCCGCCTCCGTGTTTGTTTTTTCTGACGTCTCATTTGATCACGTTCATTTCTGTGAGTCCCTGCATCATCACTCTGAAATCGTTTAGTATAAAGAGTCTGGTCCTGCGTCTTTTCTGAATCATCTGGTGTGCACTCACAATTAAAATATCAAAAATCGGTTAAATCTGCTGTTATGTCTGTGGTCTCCCATCCTGTCGTGTGCACCCGGCATAAACATATAATGTAGTTGATGAGGTAAATCATTAAATACATTGTCTTTGTACTGTTTACGTATATGTCAAAAAGAATTAGCAAGTTATCATATTCTGCTTTATTTATGTTTCACACAGCATCACAATGTTTTTTGAATTGGTGTTGGAGGAAGATACCTCTGTTTTTAAGCCTCTGTGTGTCTGTCCAGTGATGGGTGACCCCCTCATCATTCACCAGCAGAAAAACAAAAAGATCAGGCAGGCCCCAGGGAGTATAAACAAGGGGTGGGCCAAATTATGGGTGCTAAAATGTGGCAGAAAAGGATGGTTTCTTTGTGCCTATTTACTGTCTAAAAATACAGCAATGCCAACCCAAAGGACTACGTGCCCGCAGAGATATCCGTGCCAGCACCTTTTACATAAAGCATCTTCTCTTAACTCGTGAAGCGTAATGAGCATCCTGAAGCATTCAATTACAGATTCGCTACTAACGAGGTAAACAAAGCATCAAACGCAGCTCAAAACAAAGCTCTTGATGAGGAGTTTGTTGTCAGGTAATACTGGATGTCTCTGAAGTTGCGGGGGTGGAAGGTGTTGACAGTGTTAGAGGGGTGTATTTTAGTGGCTTTTTGGGTTTGACTGTCTTAGTCTGTCTTTGTTCCTTTTGAAAAGCATTGCAGAGCAGTGATCCGTGCAAACAGAGATGTTACAGTTGCCCTGCAGTGAGGTACCTGAAGAAATAAATACATGGTGTAGTAGTAAAATCAGGTAAATAGGGTGAAAGTGATTGGAATTATCCTTTATGTCTCCATTTGTGATAAATGTGAATGTGTAAAGCAATATACTGTACATGAGGTGTAGTAATACTCACAGAAAATGTGAAAAGTCAAACAGCTTACGGAAAATGCAAGAGAGAGATGGATCTGAGTGCATGTGCAGGCCGATGATCTATTACCTTTGCTCTTATGATGTGTGTACATCATATCGTTTGTGTATAAACATTCTGTTACTGAGAAGATTGTCTAATGGATGAGTAGCAGAGACCCAACTCGGGTACTTGAGAAATTTCTGTTTTGTGAGTGTGTTTATCTTACATAGTGAGTGCATGTGGTGTGTGTGTGTATGTGTGTGTGTGTGTGAGAGAGAGAGTTAGTCATTGGTTGCTTGGCAGCGGTGGTGCTAGGTTCATTACCCTCCTAACGACAGGCTGATAGAGGTGCCTTAAGAGGCTCTCCTTTCTCTCGCTCTCCTTCTGTTTCTCTTTCCCTGCTTTCATCTTCAAGACACATCTCCCGCTGATTGCCATCTCTCAGTGGCTTCCCATACCAATATTGAGAGAAAGAGGAGCGACACTGTGCTGGCCACCTATATTTCATTCAGTCTCACCTCAGTTTTCTTTCCTATTTTGCCTGCCTAATCCCCCAACTGTTTATGATTGGAAGATTCCTGTTTCCACTGTGCAGCCACATGTTGTGTATCAAACCTGAAACTACTCTTAAACACTGTACAGCCACATTTAAATAAATCAAACAAAGCCATACACATGCATATCCACATTCTGTATATGCTCTTTAATACGCACACTCTGTAATATATGCATGCACGCACACACAAAGTGCGCCAATATCCATGTCAAAATCCAATTCAAACCAAGAGCTCTGTCTGTTTTTGTGTCTTCTGTCATTTACATGAAAAGAAGTGGTACAGGGACAAAAAGGCCTGGCAAGGCACCCTGCTCTGCTACCCACAGATAACATTCACTTATTAATTTGTTCCCATCATAACACAGCCAGATTGTACATTTAAAGCCCATGTCAGCCGATGTCAGATGCTGCTATTCATTTCTCAGAGAAATGAGGGGGCTGAAAGGCCCACCGCTTGGAGAATTCACCAGAGAATTTAACTGCGATGGTCACAGAGAAAAGCAAAATGAGGAAAAACACACATTTTCTTAAGTATGCACTCAAGAGCTTTTTATTTCTAATTAACCATCTGGCCTGTGTTCCTGAGGCTGCAGTCCAGAATGGTTTATAATGGGGATAAAGACAGTGATTAAGAGAAGGCAGTTGTCCTGTGCTACTTTTGCTTTTTTCAGTTCTAGTGGATCTTTTATCTTTTACAATAAAAGTTCTGACAAACTAAACTGAGCTAGTTGAGTTCATGTCCAAAGTTGAAAGCAGTGAACCAGATCAAATGTGTGTGCAACTGTGGTGACCAAGTGTAAGCGGCTGTCTGCTTGTGTGACTTGTGTGCCCCCCTCCCTACTAGTTACGCCAAAGGCATAATATTTCTGAAGCTGCTTGTAATGATGTTTTGTTGTTAGATAACTTTTACAGGCTAATAAGGTTAATTTATTAACCTTATAGTGTTGTATCGTATCATAAGGTG
>JAPZEA010000003.1:26204222-26223177 GCA_029783685.1 Heniochus monoceros | reverse complement strand
TATGATGGAATGCTGTCAGAGATGCTGAATTATGTTGTTCTTTTCTTTTATGTGTCATCATTAATGATGTTCTTCTTCACACCGTGACATCATTTCTAAAAAAATAGCTGCAGTGGAAATAATACAAAAGTTTTATTAGCTGTTGCCATATGAGTTTAACATGATGAAAAGCCCCCGATCCAATCATTTCAACTGGGTGAAAGTCAAACATCACGTTCAACGAGATATGTGGAATAATGTTATCTGCAGCCCTGAGAAAAATGCAAACATTTACTGAGTGTCCTGAGCAAGATGCCCCTTGGAGAAAGATTTAAATTTAAATGCAACTCCAAACTGGTTAGTTTAATTAATTCATCTTAACTCTGCGCTGTTACAAATATCAAATGACTTTGCTCGCTTTCTGCTCCAGTGAGAGTGTGTGTGTGTGTGTGTGTGTGTGTGTGTGTGTGCGTGTGTGCGTGTGTGTGTGGGCCAGCAAATGCCACTGTGCTTGTCTCACTGTTTGTGTGTCGTCTTATAAAAGAGACCTTTATTTATAAGAGGTATTTTGTAGCTGGATCCAAGCCTTTCTAAGAGGGTAGACGACCAGCCACGTCTGTAATGATAGATGATGATAGAGATGTTTTTTTTGTGTAAATAAATCAGTAAAGGTCAAAACCTCCTCCACTCCAGAACCACAATTAGAGCTAGTCGTGAACTCTGGGGTCTCTTGAGTACCAGGGCGGCCTGTCTCTGACCCCCACCCCCCTGTTTCCCACCAGCAGAGTGTCAGAGAACCAAGCAGAGAGACTCTGAGTGGGAGGCAGATTCAATGGGATGCTCTCACACTGTTTGCCTCTGTGCTGTATGAAAAATGGTAGACTGGGAGCGATGCTGACATATGCAGCGGGATCCTCTACTGCTGTTAAAGCTAAGCTGACACATCATGTATATGAGTCATGCATTGGCTGATAGTTACTTTATGGAGTTTAGCGCGTACTCCGGTGTTATTAGATGTGAAATCTATTCAATATTTAAAACACTCTACAGCACACCAGGATCTGGCTGGCAAATATGGTAGCGATGAATTATTTAAAGGCGTCAATTTACAAAGACTAGCCACAGCAGAAGGTTATGATGCTCCCTCTTTGTGTTCCTCGGTAGCATCCCTGTGATATGAGGGCGAGAAAGAGACAGAGGCGGAGGCTCTGCATGAGTGCTCATGTGGTATTGTGTGCATGTGCTCCAAAATATATGCTTACATATGCATGTGCAGAAGATAAATGCCTTATCCTGTACCATGGGGCATCAAGGCCATGAAGGTATTGCTGCTGTTTGCTGTGAAGGCAATTCCATAAAATGCCTGTATTACACAGCACTCATATGGTGTTTTGTTTCGGAATAAATATTGATGAAAGCTGAAACCCGGGTGCTGTTTTTTTATCAAGATACACAACGTATTATTTTCACTTTTTTGTGTTTTTTATGAAGTGGAATGATAAGAGTGCTTCAGACTGGGTAATCGTTGTTTATGATACAGCGATGGTGCAGCTAAACATTTTTCAAGGTGAAATGCATATTACAAAATGTTGTTTATCACAGCAGGGGAGGAAGCTCTGCCAGATAGACACTGCTAACCTGTAAAATCCATATTCGTCTCGTAACAAGCCGAGATATCTCGGTTGTAAAAGTTTACTGTAAAACAGATCTAAATGATGGAGGGAGTCACGGGCCAGCAGATTTATAAGAGATAGAGAGAGTGCGTGAGAGAGAGAGATTCACTTATCGCTTTTCATGTCATTGATTTATTTGTGGGTGGAAATGGGGGTAAAACAGTATTTCATCAGAGTGATTAAAACTCGAGAGAAAGATCGAGGTCCCGTGTCTTCGTCTATGCATATTCATTTCGCATTGAAAGAATAATTACACATTGATTATCCATGTCCAACACCGAGGGCCAGTCATTACTGTGTGAGAATCTCTTGAAGCCCACTAGAGTCTGCAGACCCCGAAAGACAATTACGTCTTTATCAGAGGAGAGATGGTCTGTGATGTATCACATGGTGAAGATGGTAGCAATGATTTCCTAATGAATATTCAGTGATGGTTAATTCTCATGTTCATACTCAACAAAGGGGGTCTACATAGGGCATTTTTTATGCAGCCTTGCCTCAAGTAATCCATGTAGTAACTGACGTAGTCATTGGTCAAATCATGTTGAAGAAAGAGGAGAAACATGAAAGCAGTAAAATATAATCAAACCAAATCTTCTGTGTAAATAAACAAAGTAGCATTTAATGTTTTGGATAGCCTGGGTGTGCATTTCACCGCCTTTTAGGCGAGGTGAGTCGTGCTGCAATGCAAACAGCGCGCTGATGTAAAATGCACAACCTCTGACACTGGTCACACTTCAGGCATTTGCAATTAAAAAGTTGTTTATCACAGCTCCCAGTCATTGTATTGAAAAGCATAGCAATGAGCTGCGGAGCTTTAATCAGACTTATGCAGTGCTAAGAATTAAACTATCCGGGTGAAAGATGATAGCCACTGCTGCTTTTTACTATTAGCTTTATGACACCCGCTGAGCTCCACTGAATAATTAAAAGCTTTATTAATCACTATGAAAAATTCCATCAGCTGTATGGGGAAGATTTCACCTGTGATGTTATTCAAGGGAATGAATGAGGCAAAGCCTGGACTGTGGCGCCTCTTTTAAACACAGCGTAATGATCTGGAGTCTGTGCTGTAACGTGTCTGTAGACAGTAAAAGGGTAAAACCTCCTAAGTTTGCGCGGAAGCTTTAAAGGAATAGTTCAACATTTTGGGAAATACACTTGTTCATTGCAAATTCATCCAAATCTAATACCTGTCCATTAAATATGAAGCTACTGCTAGCAGCCAGTTAGCTTAGCTTAGCATAAAGACTGGAAGTGGGGGGAAAGTGGGATTCTGTCATACATTTATTTATTTTTTACATTGTTCATACCGTTACTGTATATACTGTTTTATTATCTGATAGTTCTCAGTATATATGTTTTGTTTTTTACATATTTTTTAAATCTCTTCTATCTCTTCTATTCTTGTGAAGAGCACCTGTAACAAAAACAATTTCCCCTCAGGGATCAATAAAGTATTTCTGATTCTGACTCTGAAACAGATCCAACAACAAAATCCAGGATAGTATCGCACATAACCAACAAGTGTCATTTTTACACTTAGGTTTTGTATTAAACTGCAAATTATAAGCTTTCCAGGTGGTGGTGGGATTTCATCGCTGTTCCCCTCTGGCTTCACTCTATATGCTAAGCTGCACTCACCGGCTCCTCACTATAACTTCATATTTAATGACCAGACAAGAGAATACTATTGATGTCTCAGAAAGCATTTCCCAAATACCAAACTATTCCATTAAACTATCACACTTGCTTTTGCTCTGTTTACCCAAATATTCTGTAATGATTTACTCTCCAGCCTCTAATATTATTTTCTGTTTTTCATCTCCTCCGTCGCCCTCTCGGGACTTATCAGTATACTCCAGATCTTTTGTGCTCTGACTTGCAGCACACTTACTTTCTCTCTCTTTTGTCAAGGACACATATGTCATGTGATGAGTGACTGTGTGTGTGTGTGTGTGCGCGCGCGTGTGTGTATGTGTGTGTGGGGGGGGGCTTTGATTTTGTTTATATCCCTCCATTTGAGGATCTCTATTTTTAGTCTGTATCGTTGCCAACTCACTTTGTCATGACACTCAGCAGGGTTTTCTCTCAGCCAATATTCTTCATTACTTCAGTTCTCCCCTGCTGTTTTTACCCTCTAGATATCTCTTTTTCTTCTTACCAGGCTTGCCCTGTGTTCCTCACCCCGCCCTCCTCCCTCACACGGCTCTCACCTGCACTCCTTCAAGCCACAGCAGAACGACTGAAAACGCACTCATTTAAAGCTTAAACTCCACGCAAACCGAAAGTCATCTGTCACTGACTTTCATTTTAATTAGCATAACTTGTCATTTTCTTTGGCGCTGGGCTGCGTTTGGCCTGTGTCATTACCGCGACGTGACATGAGACCAAAAGGAAACTGTTGTATTTTCCAGTCACATAAGGGTAAAGAAACCCTAACAAAGCTGTGCACCAAACATCTTTTAGAAATTAAACAAACCTTTGTGATAGTTGATGCTGTGACTTGTGGCTTGCAATGTGTTTCAGCAGCAAATGTCTGCACATATGCTCATACTTCATGCCGTTAAGCATGTGATAAAAACACAGTGGCACTGTTCCCGTTGAGTTTTACGGCAGCGTAAATGTTTTCTTAAGGGTTTTCAGCGGGCGTGTTACATTAAAAAGCCTACAGCAACCTTTAGTCTAGCTCACATCTGTATTTGCTGAATACAAATTGAGTGCATCTTGTGTGAAGAATATACAAGTTTACATAACAAAAAAAAAAAGAAGCACATCCAAAAAAAACATTCTGCTTTGCTTCACTTCAAGCCGCATCTGTTACATATGCATAAACATCAAGATTGCTCTGTCTTTTTTCAGAGGAAAATGTCAAAACTACAATGGAATGCGATACAAAGGTTAGAGTCACAGAGAGCACTTAGCCACACATGAACACCCCCACCAACACACACACACACGCACAAGCCTTTCTCTGCTATATTTAATTCATGCTGACTGAACAAACTGTCCAAATGATGCTGCACTTTGTTTATTTATGTGTCCTTTGAAAGAAAAAGTACAAAACTGGATGTGACACAGTTACAGCTCTTTCATCTACAATCAGATACCACCAGATGTTGCGGGTTGTGGTTGTGCACCATATGCCCAGCTGCAAGTTTTTATCTTTTCTACTTCAATGCGCATGAAACATTCATTCTGCATCCATCTGACCACAACGCTGCAGCGGCTGGATTCTGAAGGAAAACACAACCAGCTTTGATTTCATGGCTTTGCATACGTTCACTTTTATGCTGATGAAAGAGTATTTTACTTAAGAGTCTAATTTAGTGAGTGATAGAAGTGACAGTGTTGTTGAAGTTCTCCCTCCCAGCTCTAAAGAAACATTGCCATTCGTGAATCAGTCCAAAGCAATTAATAGTCAACCACAAAGAGTGAGCTGCATTGTGTTTGATAATACTTCAGACTCTCTGTAGCTTATTGTGGATTTAACCCACCATACTGTAGCTCAATGACTGTTTTAATGCCTGTAATTTCCCTGTAAGTGCTACATCTGCTACAAACTCTCCATGTTTTAGCCCCCGCATCACCCTCACACTGCTGCTCTTTGTCTTTGTCTCCATGCAACCATATGCTCTTTTAATGTTATTTCGTTTTGTTGTTGTAGTCACGTTGATGAGTAACATAGGTGTGACCGGCTTGGAATAAAGCTTACATACAGGAATCCTATACAATATGTTCACATTCATATTCCAGTCCTGTCTTGAAGCTTTGGACACAGATGCTCGCTGCATGTTAAAAGGCTGAAAATCAGCATTGTTTGATGCCATCATTGTTTGCGATGACTCACCAGCCCAACCGTTAAATGACGTTAACTGTGATATGAATAGCCTTTAGTTGCCCGTGGTTTCATTCAGTTAAGTGAACCTCTCTAAATCAATGTACATTTACAAAAGCCTAAACGTGCTTACAACAAGTTAGTTTGGGAAAAAAAGACGGCAAAAACAAGGACCCCACAGACCTCATTTACTTTTTTAATAGAATCCCTAATCAGAGATAAAAAGAATAATGGAGGCTTCAGGCTGCTTGAGTGTTTGGAGGGCTTAATGAGATAACAGAGGATCTATACACAAACAACGCCAATTTTCAGAAGAGAGGAAACGGCAGAGATGGGAGGTGAAAACAAACAAATAAAATGAGGGCAAAGGAAATTCATTCTGGGGTTGATTTGTTTGCATAATCAACAATAAGGCAGGTTTCAGGACGCGAGCCGCCTCCGACTGATTTACATCTCGCAGACGTTTTATGAGTCACATGTTCTACAAGCAGAAGAGATGCCAGAATAAAAACCTTCTCACTTCAACAGTCTTTGACCCGTAAGTACACCAAACACTCGACACTTCTTCTTTCAGAACTGGAAAACATCTAAGGCGCAAAGCAGATGTGTCTCACTTCACATCACGATGCTTTGTTTCTCCAACATCTGTCGGTCTCAGTAAATGTCTTCATTACCGTCACTGTATGCAAAACAACATTACAATGACCACTTCTCATCACAGGCTGCTGTCAGAATCAAGACAAACTGCATGTGTCACATTGGTTTCATGAATTCCTATCAATAAAAATTAAAGTGTTAACAAGAGACATAAAGATAATAACTTCTCAACAGAAATTCAAACATCTCAAAACTGCATTTAACAATAATTTTATGTAAAAAAAAGGTGTCGAACGTAAACCTGGATTGTTTAAAGGGTGTCGGACCCACAGAGAAATATCTTCCCTTCAGTCATACAGAGTCTTAACTTCTTTCAGCTCTTTGGTTGGTTTTACCTTTGCTGTTCGGTGAAGCCTCACTGCATCAGGAAGATATTTTAGGTGATAAAGCTCTGATAAACTGACTGTGCACAACTTGGCCAGCATCACATGGCAGACAGATAAAGGCCAGATGATACAGTGGAGCCAAAGAGCCAGATAGAGGAGATGCTGAGAGGAGAGTGAATATTGGACCAGATTAGTGAAATGGCCAGAAACACAAGTTTAAATGAACCTTAATGGAAGTCCACGTCTGCTAAATGTGTAAATAAGCAATTGTTTGTGTTTCCAGCTTGTTCCCAAACACCCAAGTGGCCAAAGTAAATCAATTCAGCAGCTTTAGGTTTTCACAGCCCTGATTCCAAAAAAGGGCAAACAATTAGCATTTAGCACTTAAGATAAGATCCTCTGTGTTTCCCTTCTCTCTCTCTCTCTCTCTCTGTCTGTCTGTCTCTCTCTCTCTCTCTCTCTGTCTGTCTGTCTCTCTCTCTCTCTCTCTCTCTCTCTCTCTCTCTCTCTCTCTCTCTCTGTCTGTCTGTCTCTCTCTCTCTCTCTGTCTCTCTCTCTGTCTCTCTCTCTCCTGCTGAATATAAACTCCGGCTCTTCACGCCGGTCTTTGTCAGATTGTCTGTTAATCTGCTTGGTATCTTGTCTTGGTTCTGTACTTGTGGTACCAATCCTGTGATTTTTACTCTTTTTTTTTTCCCTCTTTACCTGAAGTAACTCTTCATCTGAATCTCCTGCTCCTTAGCCAGACTGCTCTCTCTGCCCGGCTCAGCACTCCTGGATCTCAACACATTATTCCTGTATTCTTATATAACCTGTTGTACACTGCTCTCTGTCCCGTGTCTTGTTTTTGGGTCCAGAACAAGCCATTATGACAGATAAGACACAACATTAGATGCATTGTCTTTGTACTGTTTTCAATTGAGTAGACGTCAAAAAGGATTAGCAAATTATCACATTATGTTTTATGTCTGTTTTACACAGCGTCCCAACGTGTAATAAATCATTGGTGGAGTTCATTATTTGTTTTTATTTTTGCTGTGAGGCACATGTGAACCCTCACTGATCCACACAGACCATATCTAAGCCTGCGAATGAGGTGCAGTTTTGGAAGTAACCTGGAGGTTGCAGCGGGTTTGGCTGCATCGCGCTCCGGCTGCAACATGGTTTTGTTTGTCCTCCACGTGGCTTTAAATCCCACCGGGGACATTTCAGCAGTGGAGCATTTTGCCACAGCATATTTTCGGATTTTCCGGTTTAGGATCTAACGTCACTCGACCTCATGGTGGCAGTTCAGGCATTGTTAGCTTGCTTTTCATCGTAGTGAGTATAATGTTTCCAATATAAACTAAAGAAACTTCTGCTAACTAACATGTACATGCAGGGTCGTGTGGATTTCCTTCTGCCAAATCCTGCTGTCTTACCAAAAGAGCGCTAGTGGACAGGAATATTAATAACTCCCATCAGTGGTAATGGGTACAGTGATAGGTACATTTGACAGCCGTTTTGTCCCACACTGTGTCACAGTAACACTAGAATAATATAGATACATGTGCATTAATAAGAGAATTGAAGCAGACATTTAAAAGTAATGTAAAAGTTACTTTCAATAGTAAGTAATTACTTTTAAATGTAGCAATTAGTAAAGTAATTCAATCATTTTGAGAGAAGTAACAAGTAACTGTAGCTAATTACACTAATTTCTTAATGTCAAGCGACTCATTTCACTCGACTGCTTATTAACTAAATGCTCCTCTGCTCAGGAATTAGAGTTGCTGGAGATGTTTCAGAGAAGTTGTCGCCATGCTTTCCCCTCTCAATCTGCTCCACTTTTCTCGCACTATCAGACTGTCCTGACTGGAAGCTGTTACAAATTGGTGAAGAAGCCAAGTGAAGAAGAGGATTACACATTTGTTATTTTATTTGTGCAGTGGAACAAGAGAGAGAGCACAGAATTAAATTGTTTGCCTCTGGAGTACATCCTAGCAGTCTGATCATATGCTTGTTTGGTAAGCCCTTATATCCTAAGAACAGCATAATATCTGAGAGAGGGACATACTGTACAGTGTAAAATGCAGATCCAATTAATTTAAATTAGGCCACGTTTTGCTTCATCGACAGACGTCTTATTTTAGCCATCAGTTAGGTGAAATGACTTCGTCTTTTGGGTCGGACAGAGTCACAGTCTCGCTCCTTCGATTGCTCGCATTACAAGAAACTATTGAACATGTTTGATAATGATCAGGGTCTCGCGGAAGAGGCTGGGAGCATCGGATGGCAATTAAACCGGGGCGTGCTGACCTTTTAGCAGAACCTGACAATCATGACCCTGCTCATGCCCACATCCTGAAACCCCTGAAACCTCCCGCCCCCAACAAATGAATCAGAACCAGGATCAGCTTTACCGGCCAAATACAAGGAATTTGACTTAGTAGTGCAAAAATAACCAAAAATATATACAAAGAAAGAAAGTGACTGAATTAAATGTTCTTCATATTTTAGTGTATTGATGTATATTTTCACATGTACACTAACGGACCAATGGGTTGCACCTCATCATTCATGTGTTCATTGATTCATGTGTGACATCAGGCCCCTGTGAATGGATTTCGACAGAACCTCCAATAAGTCTGTCAGTGCTGACGAGAGTCTCGCCCTGCTAACGACGTTCGCCGTGGGGGAGGGGGCAGGAGATTTTTCTGGCAACCTTTCCCCTCATATTCCACCATCTTTTGTTGGACAGAAGCAAACATGGCTCTGCAGTCATGCCAGCAAATTCTGTCAGGGACAGTAAATTCAGGGCAAAGAGACACAAAGATGAGATGGCGTGAAATAAAAAATGGAAATGAGGGCTGTTTGGACCACTTGGGGGACATGTCTCTGGACATGAACAATCACTAACTTTCTCGTTGTGTTTGTTGTGAACAGGTGGTGAACAGTCGTTTCAGACGAGCTAAAATGCTCCATCGTACTGCAAAATTTATGCTAATTCTCTGTGGGTTCCTCACTGTAAACTCTTTCACATTAATTAATTTATTGTTATTAAGAAATATTGATTATTGGAGCTTTTTCCAAAAGGTTTTATTGCCAATTTTCAGCCTACATGTAATTTGTAAATGTAAGACGTTTTTGGATGGAGCACAAAACAGAGGCACTGAGATACACACTGACCTCTGACCCCGCTGTCCCATCCTGGAGTTAATGTGTGTCGGCCGCCCTCCGGGACTCATCACGAGGTCTCCAGGGTGTGAGCTCTGACAAAGGCTGCATTTGCATTGATTCACCAGAAATCACCATTTGATGTCAGGGCGGTAATTGAGGAAACTGCTGTCTCCAGTAGTATGAGCAGAATGAAGCAAAAATGGGCTCAGAAGTGAGTTTTAAGCCATTGATTTTCTAATTATGAAACTGTCATAGCAGCGGTGAATATTTACAGTTGCAGACATTATTCAGGAGATATGCCACGTCGGTTTGGTGCAGGAAAATGTGTCTTATTTTATGCTGCCACTCATAGCTGATTGTTGTAATTGAAAAGAAAGACTACAGAAGGAAAAAGTTGAGTTAAAGTTACAAAACATTTCCTCTGTGAAATCTGAAAAACAAGCTTGATATTTTCTTGGAAAAAAAAAGGCAATCCAGAATTAGAAATTTCCAGCATACTGACAGTAAGTAGTGGTTTTCTGCATAATGGGACAGAAACAAACTGCAGCACTAGGGGGAGCACTTACAGTCAGTTGTTCTGCCTCCATAAATCTTGTGCGTAAATCCTATGCACACTGTCAAAAGCCATGAGGACCTCAACAGTGACAAATCTGTGTACAGAGACATGCAGAAGTGTGTGTATGTAACTCATGGGTCTCCCCTCCAGACCCCCGGGGCTCGACCCGGCCTGACCCAGAAGACACCGCTGCCTTTTTAATGTGAGAAGGATGACATTCAGGCGTAGATGAAACATTGCATGACTGCTTAATCCTCAGGCCCTGATGCATAAAACATGTTAGAAAGAGGGCGCTAATCTGAAACCAGTCTGCTTGAACGGCCACTGCTGTCAGCACAGTCAAAGCGAGCCTTTATGTCCAGTAATGATCCCTGCTTTTTCAAAAAGATCTGCGTATAATAGGCTTAGATTTTTACTAGACGGTGTCTTCTGTCATTAAGGTCGCTTATGTGGACTTTTAGCCCAGAGGCACAGAGAGAACATGACATCTCTGAATGAAGACAATCATGAACACACGTACAGACAGTTAAGCCGTTTGCGGAGGCTGAACTTCCCATAATGTCATATTCATAACAGCAAAATTTCATTGTTTGTGTCCCACTGGCTTCCGCTAACACAGTTAATGGTGTTTCTGAGGTCATGAATAAGCACAAATAACTTTTGCTAGACACAAAAATCTACACATGAACACTTACAAAAGAAAAAATAAACATAAGGAATGTAAATTTTTGCAAACAAGAATGAACTTGTAGTTAAGTGTAATCATAAAATAGAGATGACAAAGTTGGATACGCACATTAGACTCCTGTAGTCTCGTGTATGTTTTTCTTTAAGCAGCCCTGACTTGCTCTCATGGAGGTATTTTGTGATTATTCTTCTGTGCAATTTGCAGCATTTGATTCAATTAAATTAATTTGCTTTAATCGAAATGTAGATGATAACAAATGTGTTGCAGAGCTCCGTAGCGGTGATGCAAAGACGGGAGGAAGGTGTGCCTGAGAAGAATTCCTGCAGGGACCAAAATCCCAAAGACAAAGCAGCTCTAATGTTGTGCTTGATGATTGATTTTGTTTGACCTGTGCTCTCACTACGGGGCCTGGACTGGATTATCATAACTCCAAACAATCCACTGATAATTTGCAAGGATTCTACTAATTTGACCAGTTTTCACAGAAGTGTTAATGCAACCTGTGACAAATAATGCATGAACTGATTGAATTTACAGTCATTTTTGCAATTAGAAATCCCTGAAGGGAATGATTAAGCTGAGATCCTTCTCTCATACACACATTATTGCTCTGGACAAATAACTACAACTCTGACCTTTTGGAATAGGGCTCATTGTTTGTTCTTGTGATTGGAGGAAATGCATTTGTTTGCCCTTTAATTAAAAAGCAGGTTGCAGTCTGGGAGGCCTGCAGACAAGCAGCATCATCAAAACAAAGATCACCAGAAACCGTGCAGACATCAGCAGACTTCTTTTGTGAGGCTGAGGGCTGGCCTGTGAGCATTTTTACTCTCTTACTCCTCTTGCTATATTCATGTGCAACAGTGCATTTATTCATGTTGTTCACTCCTTTGTTGGGTTCTGTGTATACGTCTGTCTTTGTGTGGATAAATGAAGCTGCATCTCTCCCAAAATAGGTCTGGGAGTGAGTAATTACTTCCCAGTGGAGTGGCATCTTGACGTCTCTTAAATCAGACATATATAAATACGCACGCTTCTCTAAAAAATGATAATGAGTGACATTAGCTCACATCAACCAGCGCATGATGAGAGGTTTTCCCAGTACAGTTAATGGAATAGGAAGTGGACTTTAGTAACAAACGCTTTCTCAGTGAGTGGACAGTCGTGTTTACATTTAATGCGACTGCAAAACAATAAGTCAACAGTGTTCTATCTATCTATCTCAAAGAAAAATCACATTTCACTGACTCAAATATTCTAATAAAAGGGTAAATTGCTTCTTCAAACCAACACATGTAATTTTGGATATTATGTAAGAAGAATAAAGGGTGTGGGAAAAGGTTCAGAGTGAGGACTCTTTAAATGCCTCTCCAGACACAGAAGGCGAATGAATTTGGAATATTTCTAAATGCTGAGTGCACTTAAGTGCTCGTTGCTTAGTTTTTTTCCAGTCAGGGCAAGAGGAAGAACACAGGGTTTATTATACACAAAATAGAGTCTAATGTGCCATTTGTGCATAAAAAAATGTCAACTTTCTCTGGAAATTTAAAGATATTTTGAGGTTTGAAGCTGGAGGATTGTTAATATGATAACAGTGATGGTCATACAATATGCTAAGCAAACACATCACTATAATCTAACATTAGGCGTAGTTTATGATATATGATAGGATTATACTGCTTGATGGTAAACAACAGATGGCAAGAGGATGGAGAAGAAGAGCACTGAAAGCAATATTTACATCTATAAATGATTATCAGGCAAAAGCTTATAAATAAAACTAAGAGCAGAGTCTGAATATAAACCCCCATACTGTCTGATAATCCTGCTGTCAGTTTGAACTGTCACATGCAGAAACGCAATGCTTAACATCATATACACACGCTTACAATGTTACCGAGGAGACAAAAGCTTCATTAGTGAACAATCTCTGGTTCCATCTTCAGATTTCCTCTGTGTTATATGATTATACATCAGATATCTTTTGATTTTGGATCGTCACCTGGACAATAGAAGCCATTTGGTGATGTCAATTCAGCCTCTAAGAAGTTCTGATTGGCATAATTCACTATTTTGTGCAATTTTCTTGATGAAAAGACTCATTAATTAGAAATGATGTGCAGTCATTTTTCATTCACACACTATGTGCTACATGCCTGCATTTATAGCTGGAGATGATACAGTGTTTGCAGCTGATGATGCGACGATGCCCCACGCAAATTTAACACGACTGCAAAGCAAAGACGTACTGAACTTGCTCACCATTGGATTCCACTGCGCACACACTTCTCTCACTGTAGGTAAGGACGAGTAATTAATCCATAATCCAGCACAGGCCACGATATATTATAATTAAGCACAGTTAAGGTTTGTCTTGTCGGCAGATTTTTTTCTGCAGTCAATTACAAACTGCTCTACTTTGGAGCTTTAGCAGTTTATTTTGCAACTGCAGGTATCTGAGAAAGCGTTTTTACATACTTTGATTCGCTGCTGATTTATCTATACATAAGCATTAGCAGAATGCACACTGTAGAGCTATTTGCATTTTAAATCTGAGTGTCCACTATCAGATATCACCCGATTTAAAGGATTTATTCATTCTGTAACAGTGGCTACCATCAGGTTTAAAGTTGCAGCTGCATGGTTTGATGAAATCAAAGGTGTCTTCTTCATCAAGAGGAAGTGTAGATGAGTTAGCATTTAATTTGTGCCCCTGGGGCTGTTTGACAGTGTGACTATTGACAATTCTTTCAAACCACCACAGTGTCACCGTGGCAGCTTTAACAGATTCATGCTGCTGTGCATTTGTGTGTCAGAAGACAGAAAGAGGTGTGAAAACACACATCATCCCTTGAGTTTCCCCACGGGACCAATTGAAGGATACTCCTGCAGGCAGATGCTATCTGCATGACTTTATGTGTGTCTCTCTTACGATGCTATCACTTCCCAGTAGACACACGTTCATGCACACAAAGATAAAGTCACAAAACAACAGAGGAGACAGTTCATGGTTTTACAACAAGCTTCTCAAAGGTTGTTTTACACAGTGTTGTACACTGTTAAATTGATTTGAACCCAGGCTAGATTTACTGAGGCTCAGCCATTCAAACTGGCTGATTAAAATAATAGAGTGAGCAGTGATGCGGAACTCAAAATATTATTAGCCTTTTGTCTTCTGTCTGTTTTGCCTCCACAGTATTTCCTCTTAACGTAAGGGTCTATTTATTGTTTCATTTTCTCTGCATTCGTCCCAAATTTCCCTCATTTTACTTCTATCCCTCCATATATCTGTGTCTTTTTAATGGAATTTTATTAAAACAGCAGAATATACAATAAAGATACAGCAGATACAGGATATGAGATATCTATGGTAGCGTTTAAATGAAGAAGATACTGAAACTGATAAAGCATTTTGCAGGGTAAATGAATCACAATCACATTACATGTAGTGTAATATAATATAGTATACATGCACAGTCTGACATGTCAAATACAGCAATATAGCAACAAATATAAGACGAAAATAGCTAAAATATAGACAAAATTCAGATGACTAAAGAAGGAGGCTATCATAGAGGGTATATATAAAACAATTCTTTTAATTTGCACTGAAAAAATACACAGAAATCAGACAAATCCAACACATATGTCAAACACTACATCGTTGCACTTGAATAAAAGACGGTTTGCCTACAGCTTTCATGTCTTTGCAATTCTGACCAAGTTTCTGTGTATCCACACAAACGCCACGCATGGCATGAGATACACATACAGTAAGTTGAGTCTTCGAGCGTCCATGTCTCCATCCGTCCTTTTTCCCAGACTGTCCTCTGATGCTGTGCAGTGGGCGGGGCCGAGGCAGTGACTGACGGCTCCTGCATTGTGCCTCTGCTCTGATCCTTCTGGGACTCGGGCTTCTCGCTGGTAATCGCCTCATCTGCCGCTGCAGACCTCTCTCTCTCCCTCTCCCCCCTCCCACTCTCATTATCTTTATCTGTACACACACCTCCACTCCTCTTTTCTCTTTTTTTTCTCCAGTTTTCTGTATGCGTTCTGCATCTTCACTCACTCCCCTCCCTGCAAACGGAGGTGGGCAAGCTTCCCAGTGCTGGTGCATCTAGCAGGTGCAGCCTCTTTCTCTCCTCCCTCCCTCCCTCGCTGCCTCTCTCTCTCTCTCTCTCTCTCTCTCTGTTCCCTCGCTCCACCAGTGTGCACACTCTGCTCTGTCTGTGCCTGCGTTTTTTTCCCCCTTCTCATTCGTTCTCTGTCTCTCAGCGGCGGCAGCTCGGGGAGGCAGCTGTATGCTCGTCTGCATCACAATTGCCACAGGTAAAGACAGCTGCATCGTCGGATGTTGCTAACCCCACGGGGGGTTAGGGAGCGTTTGCTGCTGCGGTTGCAAGTTCCCATCCCAGCACAGGGCGCACATTTCTAATCATCTCCAAGAAAGCATCCTGGAGGGAAGGACGGACGGAGGATCCCAGCAACCCGACTAACAAATAGACTGACTCGAAAGAGCGCAGGCTTTCAAGGACTAAGGAAAAAAACACCTTTCAGAAAGAATCAGCGGGATATTTTTGAACATTGTGGCCGCCTGTTTGTGTTTTTCCTCTTATTTCTCGCTTTCTGCTCTTTCTGTTCCAATCATTTTATCCACTCCCTGCTTCTCACCCTCTTCCTCTCTCATTTTAGCCTTCTGTGGTGGAATGTTCCCTTCAAATAGATGAGAAGAGGCTTTCTGAGTGCTTGCTGCAGTATTAACGGACAGTACACTGAGACAGCAGGGCGCTGAGCGGACAGCTTGGGGAAATCTGATCCATAGCCGACTGGAGAAGGTGCGGGATCACGCGTCGCAGTTGCAGATTTATCCGCCCTGTGATACCACTGCGTGACAACACCCCTCATTCTTTTCTCTTTTTTGCCTCTCCCTCTCCCTGTCCTCATCTGAAGTATTTCTGACTGGATCTGGAAAATTAATTGGATTCTATTGCTTTATTTTTAGTCGCACTGGAATTTAGAGCACACGCAAAGGAAGCAAAGTGGGTTTGGATCTGAAGAGTGATAAAAAAAATCCTCAAAAATGAGAGGCTGATTGAAAAGCAACGGGCGACAAAGATAGCGGATAATCCGAGGAAAGTGTTTGACAGACGCATAGACGGCTGATCTCTTCGCTCTCACTCTCTTTCAGTTACGAAAGAGACCGATTTTGGGAGCTGAGGGACGCTGACTCGGCTAAAGCTGTTGGAAGAGGCTGCATTGGGAAACATCTTTCATCTTTTCGGTCCTGCACAGGGTGGGGAAGCAACAAGACCCACCCTGCAAGTTTCATTCCCCTGATTAGACAATACTGTCCCGTCGTGGGTTGTACATGGAGGGACCGTACATGCATGTTAAGTAGAAATTGCTGTGGATTTTTTGCTGCAGTGGCATCCGAACACTGATGCCACAGATTCCTCACATGCACAGCTGTGAAGCTGTTCCTTCCCACCCATCTCTCCCTCCCGTCTCTCTCTCTCTTTGTCCCTCTTTCTCCCTGTTCGAAGCATCACTTCTTCTCCTTTTGCTCACCCTACTGTGAACGTGCTTGAAGTTCACTGTTGCTTCAGTTGGACATCGGGAGTTGGGCAGGACTAAACACGGACTAATCGGGCAATTATCCGTCTACGCCAGCTCTTCCATTTCTCACTGGGTGTCTCTGAGTGTGAGTGTGTGTGTGTATGTGCTTGTGTGTCTGCATGTATCTCCTGCATCCCTCCCCTTCTCTCTATCCTTGGATTACATATCTGTGTGCGTGTTACTGAGAGCCCGATTCCTGTGGGGTCTTTTCGTATCCATTTCTTCACCTTTCACTTTGTCTCTTCTCAATGTCCGGCATTGTTGGGAACCTTTCAGTCATCTGCTACCGATGCCTATCACAGGGTTAACCCTCAATGAGCCATAAAGGACGGCAGGGAAGGATGAGCGAGTGTTCTGGGGCAGCTGTTGCCGGGGCTGTGATCCTGGAGGAACCTGAGGGTCCAGGGGCTACAGGGGGCCGTGGTGAGGGCCAGGCCCAGGATCAGGGTCCGCTTCGCTGTGCAGTTTGGCCTCGCCAGCAGACATGGCTGTGTGTGGTCCCCTTACTTATCGGTTTCATTGGCCTTGGATTGAGCCTGATGTTGCTGAAATGGATTGTTGTTGGTACAGTGCGGGATTACGTGCCAACAGACCTGGTGGATGCTAATCGAATAGGCCAGGATCCTATCTTTCTATCTAAGCCAAGCGGGATTCCCAAAAGTCCCGATACTACTACCACCACAACTACTCCTACAGTTGACGGTGGGAACCCCACGCCTAGAACTGGGACTGTTGCGAAAGGTAGAACTCGTTCCACTGCTACTACCACTACTATAAGCCCAAGAGGAGGTGGAGCCTCTGGTAGCCAAGTAACCCCACGGAATCCTGTAAATCGTAACGGACGTGGACATTCAGGTTTTACTCCGACCACTGCAGCACCACGGACAACCTTCATAATTGGAGCGGCAACATCTAGCCCATCACCGTCCAACCCAACTGTACTCCATGATTCTACGCAGATGTGGACAGCCGAGCATACTACGACTGAGACGGTCTCCACCACGCTCTCCACACATACACACAGCCACCGCAAAACACGTAAGTGCATCGGTGTTCTTGTGCATCCAGAATTTAAAGAGCATTTTGGTTTTCTGGCTTGGAAAATTAATGTAGAAGGACAACATCTTTGATCTCTGATGTGAAGTCTTTGAAAACTTTGAATTAATTGGTCGCTGGCTTGGTTGAACATGAAAAATGGGCAAATTCACTAATGGCATTCCACAGGTGTGTTGCCTTTTTACTGGCTGAAGAGTGCAAAAGGTTGGTTCTTCATCATCAAGACTTGCAATTGATGTACTACCATCCTGCTTTGGATATTGCACATGTGACACTCATGTAACCCGAGAATTGCAGAAGAGTGGTCGATAGCATTAATTGGTACAGTAAGGCTATCTGAAGTATTGGAGGACTCAATAATCGATATTTCTGCTGTTGATGGTTCGACTTTTCTTTGCTGCATCATGTGCAGGGGGCATACTAAGCAGCAGATGTCCTTTTTTGACTTTAGAATGGTGACATATACAGTCGGCTACAACCGTGGTCTTCAACAAAAAAATGCGTGTATGGTATTTAGTGTTTCTTTTAGTAAGGTGACGTTTTTTTTACAGGTATAACGGGGCAATAAGATGAGTGCACTGTGATTATTGAGGACATGGAAGAATATCATGAAGTTAAAACAAAATTTTAGACATAAGGAAGGGTGTGGAAATGCTTAAGTGCACCATGATTTCTCATGCATTTGTTATAAGACGTCAGTTTCAGAACTGTTTTGAGTGCATGTGAGGTGCAGTGATCCAAACTAAAGCTGGCTTTTGGTTCGATAAACTCAGGGTTAGTCTGCACTGATAAAGTGAATTATGTGAGGATTCATTGGTTGAAACATTCCTGCACATTGTTCTTTAATGTGCAGGAGTCATTTCAACAGCCCATTTACACTCATTGGTGCATGCATGCACTCATATGTACACTAAGTGGTGTTGTTTACCTGCTGCAACCTCCAAGCTTCAGAGTTGTAGTGTTGGGGTGATGCTTCTTTGCTGTGAACCTCCAAACGATCTTGATGCTTATAATGTGCCAATAACTAAGTGAGTAAGTGATGCTCAGATAAACTGATTATTTGTAGCATCTGGAATGACTTTAAAAGAAGTTGTGTGCTCTAATCCATCTGTGAATGGATGCTGCTTCTTGTACTTCTATTTTTAGCATTTCTGTCCTTGACTCAAGTGATGCCATGCACACATGCTATTGATTGGTGCTACAGGGATTTTTTTTTTCTTTGCAGCGAGCAATGACACACACACACACACACACACACACACACACACACACACACACACTTTCTATCTTACCTCACAGGACTTCGGAGAAAGCCCCTTTCTTGTTTCCAACAGATCTTTGCATGGCTGAAGGCACTGCACATAAACAAACAAATATGAGAATACAAAATCTGAGGCTTTAGGGACA
>JAPZEA010000003.1:25753376-25766349 GCA_029783685.1 Heniochus monoceros | reverse complement strand
TAATTTTATGCATTTTTTTTTTTTCTTTAGGAACATTGTGTCAGAAATATCTAAGCTACCCATGTAAAGACAGCTGAATAAGCTTGTTTTCCAAGAGTAGTTAACAAAGCGAGTCAAAGGAGAGAACATTCCTGTCAGCAGTAACCGTTCTCACATTTAAAAGTGAGTCATCATGATTCATTAAAATTGCCAGTAAATGGTACAGAAAGGAGTTGTCAGTTGAAACGAAAGAGAACCACTGCTCTGATTGGCTACGTTTCTGACTAACTCTGATGTGGAATCTAATTTAATTGGTCAAGAAGAATACACCAAAGTGGAAACTGGGCTATTAGTAGAGCAGAGAGGCAGAGCGACCGGCTAATTATTGAGTAAGGCCACTGGCAGACTAATAAAGCTGACTGGAGCGAGTGTATTACTGGCTCTGGGTTCATGGATCCTCTTCTTGTCAAACCAAAACGTAGACTTGTAAATTCTTTAGATTGTTACAGTTAGGATCATTATTAAACACCAGAATAATCCCCAATAATATAGCATCTATTAAATTTACATATTACTGAATCATAGTCACAAATAATCGCAACAGTCTCTGACTCTCATCATCATCATCATCATCATCATCATCATCATCATCATCATCAGTCTCTCAGTTAACACTCTTAATGGGAATCTTGTTACAGGAACTGAAACTCATGACTACCACATTCTTCACATTCCTCCCTCTTCTCCCACTGTCTGTCTGTCTGTCTGTCTGTCTGTCTTCGTCTTTGCCTTAAGGTTTCTAATTTGTAACTGTGTTTGTTTGTTTTGTGGTTTAGGTCCAGATGTGTTTCTGATCTCAGTGGATGAGAGAGCCAAACATGATCAGCAGTTTCACAGCCTCTCTCCAACTGCCGGGGGTTACATCACAGGTAACAGTTTCTCCCTCTCTCTGTCTCTCTCTCTGTCTGTCTGTCTGTCTGTCTTTCTTTCATCTGCACACCACACACACCCGTACAGTATATGGGTAAGATGAGATGAAGGCATGAGCAAGGGTGGTGTCAACAGTTCAACGTCAGTCCCATTGTGCCCCACAAATTCACTGTTATCTGTATGTACATTATATGTATATATAATGTAATATAATACTATATATATATATATATCTACCAATAAATGAAGTAACTTAACTAACGATTATTTTCATTATGGCTGCAATCTGCCAGTTATATTCTCGGTCATCTAATAATTTTCTGGCCTATAAAATTTCAGAAAATAGTGAATAATGTCCGTCACAATTTCCCCTAAACCCAACTTAATATAATAAGTAATTGTCTAACCAGCAGTCCAAAACCCAAACATATTCTCTTTACTATCATAAAAGACTAAGAGTATATCCACTGTGAAGATGCTGGAACCAGTGACTTCTTGGTCTTGACTTAAATAGTGAATCATCCATCAAAGCTGTTGCTGGTTAAACGTCTGATGTTATGAGTTTTTGCCATAAAGCTAAGTTATGTCTCCTGAATTCATTTTTTTGTGGTGTATGACATCATTTATATTGGTTTATTGGCTCAGAGAAGGTGCAATAAAAACACATTTTATTGCACATATTTTTATTGAAGATAAGATCTAATATTTGTGTGTTTTTAAATGAGGTGTGGTTTTCTCCACTTGGTCTAAAGGGGCCATGTCTCTTTGGATCTGTCCTGTCATCTCACATATAATGTGTGTCTTTCTCTGTCAAGGCGATCAAGCCAGGAACTTCTTCCTTCAATCAGGACTGCCCCCTCCCATCCTGGCCCAAATCTGGTGAGTCACATAGCCAGGAAGTTACTACTGGCTCCCAGACTGACAGATATTAAGTACCCAGTTCAATTGTTCCATGATGAAATTTAGTATTAAAGTCTAATCACATCATGTTATCTTAAGATTGTGACAGCTTTTGTTTTGTCTAGCAGTGCATCATTCTTTTACATTTTTCTCCATGTACCTCTCAGGGCTCTGGCTGATCTGAACAGTGATGGCCGTATGGACATCCACGAGTTCTCCATCGCCATGAAACTCATCAAACTGAAACTCCAGGGTCACCCTCTGCCCCCCACGCTTCCTCCCAGTATGAAACAACCTCCACTGCCTTTACCCCCACAGACCGGCTTTGGTAAGACAGACAAAAACACACAAAGTCCTGTGGATGTGTAGAATTGTTTTATGTTTATGGCAGCTGGTATTCTGTCAGCCTGCTTTCTTTTGTTTAATAAAATCATACTTCCAAAACATTTGCCTCACATGTAATTTTAGGCTGAGATTGATTTTAAGTCTAAATAATGATCATTTTAATTTCATTTTTCTTCTGCAGTGCTTGTAATTATTTCTGTGAGGGTGCACTGCTGATAAGTGTGTACAGAAGAAACACTGCACACAGTTTAATGTAATAACACAGATGTAATCTTTTGCTGTTCATGCTTTTCCTAAAGGGTTCTAGATGTTTTCTTGCGGCGGCAAAACTCTGTGTACTGGAAAAACACAGCAGGTGTATTTGATGAGGATGATATCACTCTTCCTTTTCCGAAGGTCATTTAGGAATTGGTTGCTCACTCTCAGTGTATTCCACCTTCAACACTGATCAATAATGTTATAGAGTCATAATGTTCCTCTGCTTCAGCTCTCACACCCTGTCGACTAGTATGAATTTATAATGTCTAATTCAGCTCTGGAGAAATAATGATGGTGTTTCTCTTTGATCTCTCTCTCTCTCTCTCGCTTCGTGCAGCTTCTAACAGATACTGTGTCTAATAATCATGTCTGTACTGTATATCTGTTCTGCAGGCATGCCGCCCATGGCTCCCATCTCAGCTCCTCTTTCAGGCGTGCCTCCTCTCCCCCTGCCACCTCTCCCTGTCGGAGTGTCTCCTCCACTCGTCTCGTCTGCCCCGCCGCCCCTCCCCCAGCCCATCGCCAACGGAGCTCCTCCCACAGGCATGATGCAGCCCATCTCAGGCTTCTCCCACTCAGGTACCGTCCTGTAGCAACACAGGGGAAGGTGGCGCGGTGAAATGTTTATGTTGCCTCTGTAGAAATGGTGGATGTGGGCAAAGGTCTCTGTTCTAAGTTTCTATTTACACATAATATAGTCATTTCTTTTTTTTACATTTTAGACAGTCTGATGCTGTCTTTATGTCTGTGAAAGCTGTACTTTAAGTAGCAGGTCACTGTTTTGTAGTGAAGTTAGAACGTTTTAGAAGAGGTAACAAATCTAGCTGTGATCCAGGTTTAGCCGGTTTTAATTTAATGTTGGAATGTGAAATGAAATGCTTTACAAAGTGTCTACACTGCTTGAAGTTAAGTGAAGAAAGTGAGTGTTTGAGCCTCAGACTGAAATGTCCTCTTTTCTGTCTCTCTCAGCTCCCTCCGTCAACAAGTCTTCTTCGTTTAGTCGTTCCAGTACGAAGCTGCAGAAGGGGCCGTCCTTGGACACTGCCAGGTAGACCACGTAATCAGAAGTGTTTGCACCATTTTGCTGGACAGACATCTACTAAAATGAGAAAATGTATGGTAAAATTGTCTTTATTTTCTGTTACTCATCCCAGTGTTCAGCCCCCGTCTGATTGGGCCGTTCCTCAGTCCTCCAGGCTGAAGTACAGACAGCTTTTTAACTCCCATGACAAGATGATGAGTGGACACCTCACAGGTACACACACACTAACATGTCATCATCTGTCATAATATTTGTGTCATGTTTGCCACAACATTAAATGCAGTTGGTGTCTTTTCTTACTCTACCTGTAATGTGTGTCTGTGTTCCAGGTCCCCAGGCTCGCACTATCCTGATGCAGTCCAGTCTTCCTCAGGGCCAGCTGGCCACAATATGGTCAGTACATTGAAATTCAACCATTTAATCTTTATCAAAACGAGAGTGCACACTTAGGTAGGTAGGTAGGAGGAAGGTAGTCGTCCTTAAAATGTGAAATTTGTTCCATTGTTTTTTTCCTTCAGGAGTCTATCAGATATCGACCAGGATGGAAAGCTAACGGCTGAGGAGTTTATCTTAGCCATGCACCTCATAGATATGGCTATGTCAGGCTTACCACTACCGCCTGTGTTACCGCCAGATTACCTCCCACCCACGTTCAGGTAAATACTTTGACTAAATATCCCATTAACTCACTAACTGACAGCAGTAAGTTGTATATGTGTATACTGATGCAATAATTGCCTTAAATACTCAAGTGCATTCATTCAACTACATGAACCAATTTTTACCTTTTCATGCTTTATAAACGTGACAAATGTTTGTGTCTCTGTCTTACAGGCGTGTGCGAAGTGACAGTGTTCAGTCAGACCAGAAGAGCGTCCAGGAGGAGGCGGAGGAGGAGACTGAGAGCAGCATGGAGAAGAAACTACCAGGTGATTGGTTCTGCACATGACATCATATTACTGGTCAAACTGGGAGCAGACCTGCCCCAGCCACCCTCCATTGGCATTCATGTGAAGAAAAAAAGCAGAGTTGTATGTTTGTGCATTGGTTCCTGTGGCAGTGCTTAAGCAAGGCCAGAAACATGATGGCTCATTCGCCATTTTTTCCCACATATTGCATCTTTGAAAATGTTAAATCATTGTCATTGTATTTTGTTTATGTTAGCTCCCTTTGTATCTACACAGTGACGTTTGAGGACAAGAAGAGGGAGAACTTCGAGCGAGGAAACCTGGAGTTGGAGAAGAGACGTCAGGCTCTTCAAGAGCAGCAGAGGAAAGAGCAGGAGAGGCTGGCAGCGCTGGAGAGAGAGGAACAGGAGAGGAAGGTAAAATACATTGACTTTATTAATTTCTCATCGCCACACTGTGTGCATGTAAATTTTAATTGGTCTAGGTTTTTGGCTTGTATGTGAAGACTGTGAAATATTTACATTTAATACAGCCACAGTGCTTTCACTGTAACAGCCACAATATCCCAAATCTTCTGGGTGTTTGTGTTGAAACGAGGATACAAATACAAATAGAGTTGTTTGTTCTGCCGGCTCAGTTTTGTCTGCTTGTGTTTCAGGAGCGTGAACGTCTGGAGCAGGAGAGGAGACGACAGCAGGAACTAGAAAAGCAGTTGGAGAAACAGAGAGAGCTGGAAAGGCAGAGAGAAGAGGAGAGACGCAAGGAGATTGAGAGGAGAGAGGTAAAAAATGATTACCAGCTATCTGCATTTTAGCTGAAGAGTTATATTTGAGCTGACGTGTAACTGCTGCAGACTTGTAATTACGTCTGCTGGAGATGAGTTCGAGGCCTCTCACTGCTCACCACCACCTCTTTAAATCTCAACGCTTACAGTAAAGAGCCCAATTTACACTCCTACAGCAGATGGCTCGTTATGTATAATGAAGTGTGTAATATATGAATAGAAAATAATGTTATATAACCTCTTATGTGTAGTTTGCTGTCGTGTTTTGTTGTGAAAATAAACGTACCTTTTTGTTGTGTGTGTTTGTGTGTGTTCGGTTTATCCAGGCTGCTAAGCGTGAATTAGAGCGTCAGCGTCAGTTGGAGTGGGAGCGTCAGCGTCGCCAGGAGCTTCTGACTCAAAGAAACCGAGAGCAGGAGAGTATAGTGCTGCTCAAAGCCAGGAAGAAGACCCTGGAGTTTGAACTGGAGGCCCTGGTAATCAAACATACACACCCACACCAAGTCACATAATCAAACATGTTGTACACACAGAGCACACAGGAGGATATAGTGCTTGTCAATCAAAGGGAGTCGCTTTTGAAAGCTGGCAACAAGCCAGACTGCATGGCAGTTATTTGGAGGTATGAGCTGCTGAGGAAATGCTGCAAAAGAAGGCACAAGCTCAGGATGTCACCTGGCACTGAGCTGACTGTAAAGTTGCCAACTGGAGCACAACTATTAACAAAGTCAGTGTACTTACTGTAGTTACTCCTTCCAGTGTGACAATGGTGGCCTTGAAAATAAAATACCAAAATAACTAAACCAAAAGCTTTCAGCTAAAGCCAACAGGAAGAACAGAGCTGCTGACGTCTAATTTTATCTGTAACCCAATACTTTGTACATAGACAGATGCGTAATATTATATTCCTGTCTATCTCTTTTTCCCAATCTCTAGAATGATAAGAAGACCCAGTTGGAGGGCAAACTGAAGGATGTTCGGTTTCGTCTGTCAGCTCAGCGGAGGGAGGTGGAGCAGACCAATCAGACCAGAGAAACACGCATTGCTGAAATCACGCTGCTACAACAGCAGCTGCAGGTACGCAAAACAAACATAAATCATCAGCAAATAAACTCAAATTCATTTATGCTACAGCTTTAATCACCAAAGCCATTCATGTAACAAACAGACACATTATTATTTCTGTTATTTTTCTTGCTGTGACATCATGATTGTCTGCAGGACTCTCAGCAGTGGCTGGGGAGGCTAATTCCTGATAAACAGAGTCTCAACGACCAGCTGAAACAGGTCCAACAGAACAGTCTGCATCGTGAGTGCTGTATAATCTAAACACACACTTACATGTGTACATCACATACTGTGCATATTCTCGCCGTGATGCTCTTGATTGGTTGTTGAGACAGATGTGTGTTTGTTAAGATGAAAGCAGCAATGTTTTTCTTAGATCTTGATGAGTTCAAACGCCTGTCATATATAATAAAATTCCAAGCAAACAGGGGTCCTGGTTAACTGAGTCTCCAGTTGCAACACTCTACTGTAACTGAACTCACTAAATTTGACGCAGACTTATCCTAGCATGTCTTTAGCTAACTAACCTGATCTCACCCTGTCTGTATGTATTCAGGCGACAGTCTGTCGTCCCTGCAGAAGGCTGTGGAGCAGAAGGAAACCAGCAGACAGCAGCTCAGAGAACAGCTGGATGCCGTGGAGAGAGAGACGAGGGCCAAACTGCTGGAAATAGATGCTTTCAACACCCAGCTGAAGGTAAACAGCCAGTTCATTAACACGTTAGTGCAGGACACAATGGAAAGCTAAGGTTTATACTTTTGGAATATGAAGGTAAATACTTAGTCAACTAACTACATCATTGCCTTAAACACTAAATAGTTAACAAACTAACTTAGCAGAGTACAGCTAGATGCTGTGTACTGATTAATGTTATCTACTAGAGATACATACATCAAGTATTTAAATAAAAAACATTATATATGTACTTGAATTTAGATCAGTGTTACCCAACAGTCTTTCATAAAGTGCAAGCAAGTAAGTACGAGAATAAACTGATTTTTTGCTCTTTTTGTATTGTTTGTGTTTATAGAAGTGGCAGGATAGTAACTTTGTTTTTTCATGTGAAAGTGGACCCCTATATGAACGACCCATTCCATGGTGTCATGTTTTTATCCTCTCTGAAATCTGTTGGAGGGCCTCGACTTAAAAAACGTTTTCAAATGGACACTGAGAGTACAAAATATCCATTATGACACTACATCCAGCCTGCTATAACTTTGGCTCAGTTTGGTGCACAGTAGCATTATTTCTTTTATGTTAATGTAACATAAAAATGAAGTAGTGGCATGCGCTGATCAGTTTAATAATACTGATTTGCTATCAGGTTTGATACATTGCTGTAGTGCTTTACTAATTCAAATAAATAGCCAGTTAACTAGCTGGCTAATGCAGTAATTGTTTTTTTTGAATGAAACATTGTCCACGTTCAAAAAGTTGGATTAGTGTTGTGACTGTAGTTTTAAATCCTGTCCTGTCCTGTCCCTCATAACCCCTTCCTCACACTCTTTAAATATAGTCACAATATTCGTGTTTACTGATGTGTTTAAGATGTTCATGTTTGTATCTGACCACTGTATCTGCGCTTGTGTTTATGTTGGTGTCTTAGTATGTGTATTAATGTCGATTGCGATGCTTTTGGAGAGAGACCGCTGTGCACAGGAACACTGAGTGCTTTCTCAGACAACTGCTTCATGTAGCTTTCAACAATTCTATAGCAAGAGAGGAAGATGGAGGGATTTTATTCCTAAGGGTTGGAGCACAGCAGTCTGTTTATGTTTCCTAGACCACCTTTTGTCCTGTTTCTTTTCTCTCCTCATTTCCTCCTCAGAACAATGAGTCAGGTCAAAGAGAGGAGAATTAGTCCTGTGATCTGTTCCATCGAGGAGGAGACGAGAATGAGGAGGAAGAGGGGGAAGGGAGGAAAGCAGAGATAACACAGACAACAATAAATTGATTTTCTAATGGCTAATCTAATGAAGTCGGTGCTCAGTCTTATTCAGTATAGTCAACATAATGCAGTGATTTGAGAAAATGGCGCAAAGCCTTTGAACAACAAACAAAACCAGCAGTGTTGGATGTCAGTTTTCTCCACAGTAATGTGCAGTCATGTCTCAGTGGTGTAATTTTTTGCTCAAAGGCAGCAGAGACCACTGAGATGTGAACAATGTTTGACTGTACTGCCGTACGCCTTCCTTTCTACACCACTTCCTTTCCCCAAAATCTTCTCTCATCACACTGCCGTTCTTCCTCTGTCCTTTACACCCAATGGGACGCTTCATGTCCAATGCTCCTTCTACTCGCTGTCCTCCTTCTCCTCTCTGTTCCCTTCCTGCTTCTTCATCCTGTATTTCTTGACCTCTTGCCATCATTTTCTTCCTATTATATTTTGTTTAATCCACGTAATAAACCCTTCCTTCTATATTTTCTACTCCTTTATTTATCTCCTACATTGGCCTTTTGCTCCCTTGCCCATGCCAGTCTCTGTGTGAGTTCTATGCCAACCACTGTGCCAGGATAGAAGCCCTGCGACGCCAGCTTCAGGAGGAGCAGAGAGGGAGACAGGTAGAGCACACTGCCACTGCTGGACTGGGGTGGTACTGCAGCTGGGATATACTCTGTAATATCAAATGATATCAAATCATATGATGAACACACTGCCTCTTATGGCAGACCTGGAGCATAGAGCCGTTCTTGCATTTGGATTGGACTTGCACTGTCAGATTTGGCAGACTATTTGAGAAAGGGTTGCAAGTAAAACATAGTACACCATTTTATCAAACTACTAACTTGCAAACTTCAAGTATTTTAGTCACTTTAGAAGGCTTTGCTAGCTTTAACACCTACAAACCAGACTTCTAAATGCCTGGTTTGTGCAGACATTCCTGAATTAACATGTGTAATGCACTGTGATGCCCCCACCAGGCAGCTAGATGTATTGCGGCCAGTTGAAGCTTGACTGTATTTGTCAAGCTGCGAGTGGTTTGATTATTGAAAAGCAATGACATTCACATACTCGTGTACTGATTCTGGTGTGCTGTTTTCTCTAATCTCACAAGTCAGAGTCAGTAACACCTCTGACAACAAGGCGCTCAATACACACTAATCCAGAGCAAACACATGCATTAGCAAAATGTGCGACTCCTTAAAAAGAGGAAGGATGGGATGAAGGAAATATAAATGATAAAGGGGCAAAAACTTATTTTTACATCTCCATATCTGTTTCTTTTTTATACATTTAACTATTTTGTGTGGAGAAAGAAGAGAAGCACATTAACCTGCAGTTGTAGCCAGAAACTGAGTAAATATAGACAGATTGTGTCAGCATCATTTACATCCTAGAAACCTTCTAGTAAATATCTTAAAACACTCTTACTAAAACATTATTTACTATCCAATGCAAAACAGTTAAACAGTCTGCTCAAGCTTATTGCACTCTGCACTAAATATGCTGACAACTGGGCATGTGCTAACTTCAGCCTGTTTTTGTAACACTGGCTACGCTAACAGTTGTACATTACTCATCACAGTGAGTCACAAGAGCCTCTCCTTACATGAGTCAAGGCCTTATTGTGCTCTCTCTTTTTGTTTAATCTCTACTGAAAAAACAAAAAAACAGATTTGCGTCAGAGATTAAAATGTTTGTCGAGGTACTTGGTAAACGGCTTGTAATAATTTGGATACTGAAAGCAAATATCAAATTTCCACATGAGGAGTATGCTCTTGGATATTTTATACATAGATGTTAAATTTACATGCACTAACATTTAACAAGTTAACTTATTCAGCATAACCTAGCTGCTATTGTGTCTAATATTATTGTATAATTTCAACAGTCACCTATGAGATTATTTTACTCACTATATAGACACATATATGGATGTTATTAACAAAGGCCACCACTACTAAGAGGACTTAAAGTGTCCAATGTTACCATCTCAGATTTCTCAGACAATAAGTTCACTTTAATACTTTAATTGGACAAAGTGCGTAACTGTGGACTGGAACATTAACTGTCTGTGAGTGTGTGTCTGTCTGTAGGATGGCTGATCCTCTGTGTGTGTATGTATATATGTATATGTGTGTTTCAGTGCCAGGAGCAGGGACAGCTACAGGAGTGTGTGTCAGCCGTCAGGGTGTGTCTGGCTCGGCTAGACTACGTTATAAAGGTCCACACAACAACCCAGCCTCCCTTCCCCTTCCCACCATGCCTCCCTCTCTCTCTCTCTCTCTCTGTCTCTCTCTGTCTCTCTCTCTCTCTCTCTCTTTTCTCTTCTTTTCATTTCCTCTATCTCTCTTTTTCTTCTCCCCTGTACCTCCTCATCCCTCCTTTCATCACTTTCTCTTTGCTTCATCTTCTGTCCTTTCTTATTTTCTTACTCACGTCTTCTTATCCCTCTCTCCTCTTGTCCCCTAAAAACATTTTTATCCTCTCTGTCGTCCTCTTTAGCACCACATCTTTTCTTTGCCAAGCTGGTGTTAGCTCACTACTTAGCCAGCTGGCTAACTACGCTCCCATAGTTAACACTGTATGCAGTGGTCATGCTAAACTAGCGATCTTGCTAGGTTAGCAGGTGTACTAGATTAGGGGGAATTTATGCCGTTGCTATGCTAGGCTACTTTACTAGATTACTACACTGTACTATAATGCTACTGCCTATGTGCTACCAGATGATGTTTCAGCCAGACAAGTAGAAGCTAGTAGACTTTTATCAGCTTATATGCTGATAAACTAGACTCTGAGTACGGTAAGCTTTATTTTATTTGGGTGAATGTGTGTGTGTTTAGTCCTTGCGTGTAGGAGTGCATGTTTGGCATGCTGTGTTGTCTCATTGTCCTCCACTTCCTGTTTCAGGTGATATGGAGTTCTCTTTCTCCAAAGCTGTAGTTTTACTCCCCCGTCAGTCTCTTCTTTCTGATTGGTTTGCTTGTTTCCGAAGGTTTCCTCACGTTGGTTGTTTGGCTGAAACACGACAGCTGCCTTGTGTTGTTGTTATAGTAACAGAGTGTGTTCTAATGGCACAGCTGGTTGTCATGACTACACAGAACTGCCCCCTCCTCCCCATCTCGCCTCCTCCCTTTTTTTGTATATATCTAACCCCTCCCACAAACATACCGTGCCTTGTGCAAGCTCCGCCCCACCGCCAATACCGCAGCCCAGTGTCTGGGCCTGGGTCAGCGCCAACCTCCAGTAGTGACGAAGCCCCCTCCCAGTGACATCCCCTCCCATGCTGGAAGTTGGAAGTTTTTCCAACTGACATAAAAACTACCTTTCACAAAGTTGGATTTCATTTCCAATAATCCCCATACTTGACCATCACTTTGGTCTGCTAAATATGCCAAGATGAATTTATTATTTAATATTATAATTGTAGCTGCTACCTGGGAGTCATAACTGGTACATGCATATATCCATTTTTTCATTTGTTTGCCAATTAGTTGCTGCAGTCATTAGGATCACATTGACATCTTGTTTGCCAGCACTAAAGAAAAGGCAAGGTAGAATCTGATGTGTTCTCACAGGTTTTGAAAGCCCTGTTGAATCACTGTGAACAAACGGCAGTTCATTGACTGTGGCTGGACGTCTGTTTGTCGAGTGTCAACACCAGTTTGAGCAGTTCAAGAGTCACGCTGGCAGAAATCCACGGCTACAACCCCATTTTGACAGAGAAATAATCTGTGTGTGCTGTCTGGTGTTCATTCATTACAGATTCGGTGGATCTAAGCAAAGCATCAGCTAGGAGGCCTGTTTCAACTTCAAAAGCAACGAGCTGCTTGTCAGCTTTGTCTAAAAATAATTAACTTTCAAATAATCACTGTGGTTGCGAGCAGGGACGCCTCAGTGACACGGTTGCAGGGGCGGAGCTTGCCTTGATCACCTGACTAATACATACTGCTGCTGCTGCTGCTGTTCTTGTTTGTTGTCGATGGTAACCCGTAGCAACCAGCCCTCTGATCCCACTTCCTCCTCACCGCTGTTCCTTCCTGTATCCCACAATGCTTTGCAGGAGCTGAGGGAGATCCACAGCCGGCAGCAGAGACAGAAACAGAAGGAGCTTGAAGGAGACACACACACACTGACACACACACACTCTCACATGCACACCCCGATCGAGAGGAAGTCCGCTGAGCTGCAGGAGAGCAGGTGAGAATGAAATACAGCCTCATCCAAGCTGCTACATTAGAGTATAAAATATAAGGTTTTGTGCACACTTTCTAATATGAAAGTAAAGTTTTCTCTGATTAATTATTTCATATGCCTCTCTCGGTCTCGCTCAATCTTTCTCTTTCACTTATCCTGCAGGTTGTCATCGGAAGAGGGCGTGGCCTGGAGGGATGAACCAGGAAGTTCTGCCCCCACAGCTCCAAGCCCTGCCTCCATGTCTGCGCCCCATGCCTGGCTAAATAGAGTGACTCAGGAAGAGGAAGACAGGAAGCGGAGAGGGATGGAGGAGGATGAAGAAGGCCGGAAGGGAGCGGGATCAGTAGAAGAGAAGGAGGATGAGGGGAGAGGCAAGAAGGACATGCAGGAGAAATTGAGCAAGCTGTTCAGCCAGCCGGCTGACCCCTGGGCTTCGACAGGTGTGTTAGAGTGGGGGAGTGGTGTGTGTGGTGGTAACCTGTGTTTGATGCCATCAGCAGCCAGTTTTATTTGTAGCTAAATTAATATACCTAATGTGGCACTTTCACATAAAGGTGAATTTCACTGCTGGAAAGATGGTCTTTTCATAAAACTGGGCTGTCTGTGCAGGTGGAAGAAGC
>JAPZEA010000003.1:25572157-25582590 GCA_029783685.1 Heniochus monoceros | reverse complement strand
CAAACCATATAAATGAGAATTTCACATCATTCAAGTACAGAATTAAATAGATGCACAAGAAGGATAAACGACAAAAACCCTGAAAGATTCTGGTGTACAGATGATCAAAAACTGGAATGTTCAGTTTTCAAACTTTGTCTCAAAAGACACAAAAAAGAAGGTAAGGTCAGAATACTTCTTCAGATTTCTCTGGTATGATACAGGATGTGATTTTGAAGGTGATTTATGAAATTTGTTTTAGGCTATAAGATAAAATAAAAAATCTGATTACTTACTAATTTTTTTTTAAATTTTTGGACTAATTCTAGTGTTATTTGAAAATGTAAAGGCCTAAACAACATTCTGGATGTGGTTTATCTGAACTCTTGGTGACTTGAAAGCCATTGTGGGCGCAGTTGTATTTATGACACGTTATAAATATATTCAGAGATTGCTCTGCTTGAGCTGACTAATAAATGAAGAACAAACATGCAAAACCCAGCAGACACCGAGATTCATGTCCTGTATGAAACAGAGTGAATGCTGACTTTTTAACTTATGCAGGTGAGTGTATTTACGTAACGTACACATACGTAACTAATGTACTTATTCTAATCAAAACCATGATCTTAAACCTAACCAAGCAGTTTTGTTGCCTAAAACTAACCAAACAATGACTGTTTTGCAACAGTGATCACATGCTGCGTAGTCTCTTTATTATTCATAACGAATTGTGTCCGGCCACTCAACAAGCGGCTGTATTTGATGAGTTTGGACTTAGAACAAAAAACACAAAGGCAAGAAGTTCTCCAAAATTACACAGCAAAATACTGATTTATTTCCTACTTTGCAAAAAGTTGCCTAAACTTAACAAGACTTTAACCACAGAGGTGGTAGCTCACAAACTGCTCGTATGCATCACTTTGGACTGACATCTGTTTTTCTACTAAGGTGTGAGGACCTGCTTTATTTCTTATTATTGACTAAATGTCAAAATTTGCATCAAACGTGTTTTGTTTTGCTTGTTTTAATCATCAGCAAATCTGAATTTTCAGTAGTCGGTAAGATGGAGCCTAAATGTTTAAAGTGAAACGAGCAGATGAGGTGCTTTAATTCTAGGCACAAATCCATAATTCATCTACATTGCTTTTCATGAGCTCCTTTTCTCAGTCAGCTCAAATTTCAGTGAGGAAAACAACAATAGTATATAATATAGCACTTAACTTTTTAGGAACAGTTAAATGGACCGAAGTGGAGAATTTGAAAACCGAGAAATGCTCCGACTGCTTGAAAACACATCATTAAGATAAACTGTCAGTCTTTCAAATCTGAGTCAACCGAACTTTGCTATGAATGAAAGTTTAATCCCGTTTAGCCGGAATAAAATAACGAGTGTTCTGATTAATACAGAGGGCCAAGAATCAACATTTCCTGAGGAGAAACACACTGACTGAACTGAGGCCAGATCACATGCCGAGGCAGGACTGATGGTTGGGGAATATTTGATGTGGACAGAGCTGAAAGGGAAGATAAAACGAAGGGCCAGACTCCCTTTCTATTCTGGATTCACCTTGTGTTTTTCACTCGCTATAAAGGACAAAAAGCAAAGGTTTACCCACAAATTGAAAGGATTAACTGGAGGACAATGAAAAAATACATAAGCCAAAGTCAGGGAAACATGGATAGAGCTCCATCTCAAAGTGGATCAGAGATTACTGTAGATTCTCTCAAATAAACTGTAATTTCGTTTGGATTAAAAGAGTGATCCATTTTGGCTTTGAGCTGAAAAGTAGACTTGATTTACCCAAAATGTTTTCTTTGGTTTAGGGATCTGGTTAACGCTTGTTCAGCCGACCACTGCCAGACCAGCAAACTCATGGAAGCCGATGCTGGACGTGAGGTGTGCGGTCGCATCAACTCAAAAGGACAGGATGTCTTCCATCGTTCCTGTGTGTTTGTGTTGTGTTGAAGATGATGTCGTGGCAGTTTCACCTGGTATCGCTATGATGTACAGCTGGGAAAGGGTACTCTCTGCAGTGGAGAACAGAATCTAGAAAAGTACCTGGTACCAAAAGCATGTCAGGTCAAGCTGAGCCGAGCCGTACCATGAAGTGGAAATATGACTTTAGCTCTTCCGCTGAATGACTCTAATCTGGTCCCAGTCTGAAACCAGCTTCACTGTGAACATCTGCTAATGTGATCACTGGAACAAGGTCCATTAATGAAAGGAACACACACAGTTAGATATAGCTGTAAATATCAACTCCCTGATTTTACCACATTATTCGAACCACTTAGAGTATAAAATAAAAAATAATTTCAGAATGATCAACCCGACTGTCAGCTGTGAACGTCCATTAGCTTTTGCAGCGTTGCTTCCAGGTTCACCTTTGACCTTCTGTACTGTTTCACGAACATGCAGATCTCTAATGCCGCGCATGACGTTAACGGACATTTCATTTTTCCTTTTCACGTTCAGCTCACGTAATTTAGCTTAGCTATTTGGGTTACTGTATATTTGTTTGCAACCTGTCTGTCCATTTGTGTTGCTTGTAGAGGTGAAAATTACAAATCACTCCAAACATTTTGTTCAGTTCAGGTCAAAGATCAGTCGTCACTGTGTAGTTTGTTTCGTTCAATGAAGAACAAAACACCTCGACAAGCGCTGTTTTTAAAGGTAAAGCTCAGCAGCCTCCAGTGTTTATACATCAAATCAAATCCAAACCATCTGCTCCATAAAGAATGTGGCATCCTCTCCTCAGGTCAGAGATACAAGTTTCCAAAAAAATTTAATGAACTGAACATGATAAACTGCCTCTTGGTTCCCAGCCCTTTATTTCATTGAATTTATCATACACTGTCTGTCTTATTCTGAACTGCGTAACTAGTGCGGTGTGTTCAATGTCTTCCATTGTCTGTGTGTGTTTTTACTGTGCTTGTGTTTCATGTTTTGTGTTTTTATGCTGCCTTCCTGCGAAAAGAATTTCCTCTTGTAGGACAACAAAGATCTGAGCTGAACTATTTCTAAGAGGGTGATTGGGATTTGGTTCATGTGGTTTATGTGGCTTTTCTGGACTTTCATTGAGCTTTTAAAGGAATGCAATGCAGGATTTTCCAAAAGAAAAAGAAAAGAAAAGAAAGGAAAACAACGTACAGATTCATACGCTAATAATCCCTGTCAATCATCACTTATGACCCACTCGAGGTGTGTTTTGGGGTATTTATCTGCAGAAACGCTGGCCGCTGCCTGTATTTTCTTATTTCCTTCTTATTTTGCTGTTCTTGGGCTGTTTCTGAGCTGCAACCTTTGGGCAGTGGGTGTGTGGCCCTTAGCCAATAACAGCTCGCACAGGTGAGGTCGGGACTTTATAAAAAGGTAGCAGCCAGGTGCCAGAACATAAGCAGCGTGCATCCTAGTGGAAGCTACAAAAATGGCGGACACAGCGTGGAAAAAATGCTAATTTAGTGAGGTGAAACGCAAAGCAGAGCAAGCTCGTTCCAAACTGAGAGTGAACCTGGGGTTTTCTTTCACCCACTGATGACCACTGAAGGAGAGGATGAGGATGAAGAGCGATGCAGAGTTGGCCTGTTTTCTGACGGACAGGTAGGTGCCGGCAGGTTAGCTCGGTTAGCTTGTGAAAGAATCGGCTTTTCCATTACAACAAATGTCTCGTTCTTACATAGCAGCTTGCAGTAACCTCCAGTTCCTGCACAGTAAACCTTACTTTCCTAACGATGCAGTAATGAACTGCATATCACAGCTCACCTTAGAACACTGCTTTGAGTCACCACCGAGAGGATCTGCTCTGCTAGAAGCTACTGATTTGGTCAGTGACAATTTTGATTAAGTGCTGTCAGTTGGGTGAGAAGATTAATTTATTCATACACTGAACACCGCCCGTCCTGACAGAGGCAGTTGTAAGTTTGTGTGCAGTGATGTTGCTGTGTCTGCAGATCTCAGGAATTAAGTTGGAAAGAAAAATAGCAACATAAGCAATAAAAAAGCCCTTTGTATTCTGGGTAGAACAGAGCTTTCTCATGCCATTCTCAGTTGGACAGCTCGAACTTGATTATAAAGTGACAGCGTTAGTGTGGGATATCTTTTTATTCTTTTCGTTATTAGTTATTAATTTATCTGAATGTATTCAAATGTGTTTGTACCACCAGTATCAGCAGGACAACCATGTCCATGACAACCATCAGGAAAGTTGACGACACACACTTTGTTGTACACAACTGTCCTGCAATAGATGTTTTTTTGCCCTTGTTTTTCCCATAATGACAGTCTTGTTTTAAATGTGATTTTAATTTTTTAATAAAATAATAATAAGATAATAGGCTAAGGTAATATGGAAGCCCATTTCTGGCAGGAAAAGAAAAGAAAATCATTAAAAGTTAAGCATGATGAAAGTAAAGAAGGTACATTTGGATTTAAATTTGACTTACTGTGAGTATTTCTCTTTTAGCTTTTTATGTTTTTTTTTCTCGTCCTGGCTTAAATGAGCCTCCGCAGCATGACCATCTATTTATCTATTTATCTCTAAATGATTACTGAAACTGCTCTGTGCTCTGAACACAGTGGTCAGTTTGTGTGATTTTAATTGTTTTGTTATGTTTTTTACCAGGATTTAAACTGACACATCTGAGCCACATAGAGCCTCTGAGAGATGCTGAATCACTAGCAGCTCCGTGCTCGTGTTCGTACTGTATCTAATCATGTGTTTGACTGATAAGCACAGTTTTCCACAGACAG
This sequence comes from Heniochus monoceros, assembly GCA_029783685.1. NCBI lineage: Eukaryota > Metazoa > Chordata > Actinopteri > Chaetodontiformes > Chaetodontidae > Heniochus > Heniochus monoceros. Next base: position 25,577,858 of record JAPZEA010000003.1, on the reverse strand, counting down.
CATGGGTGGAATTAAAGAATACCTCCTGCTGCTTCTCCCTCTTTCCTCTCTGTATGTTTCCTGCTTACCAGTAGGTGGAGCTTGTCTCCTTTGGCTTGAGAGAAAGAGGGAAGGAGGGAGAGAAGGAGATGATTAAAGCGAGAAGAAAGACAGCAAGAGGAGAGGCAGAGAGAGAGAGAGATGTAGGGAGCGAGAGGGAGGGAGGGATGGAGATGGAGAGGGAGGGAGGAGAGAGCAAGCGTCAGCACTTCATGCGTTAAAAGGGCAGATGGTAACCGCGGGTAACTGAGGAGCAAACCACTCTGCTGGCCACAGAGCAAGAGATCAGCAGAGAGAGGGAGGTGGAGGGAGGGAGGAGAGCCAACACATGCAGCGCAGCAGAGGAGAGGAGAGGAGCATCTGAGAGGAAGCTGCACGCCGGCTCTGACAGAGAGAGAGACTGAGGGAGGAGAAGACTGAGTACTTCTTCTCCACACTAACAAGGAGGCAGGGAGAGACAAAGACAGAGACAAAGACAGAGACAGGAGATGGGGAGATAGTGAGAGGAGCGGCAAAAAGTATCCCTCCTCTCCACTTAGAGAGCTACAGAGCCAAAGAGGGAGGGAAAACCAAAGGAGGTTGGAGAGATTGTGAAGTGAGGAGAGGGAGGCAGCGGACGGGAGATAGTTAGAGGAACTGCAAGGCTGATCAATGAGAGGCTGAGATTTCGGGGGAGAAATTTCGACTCAGCAAGAAAGAGAGAGAGAGAGAGCGAGAGAGAGAGAGAGGGAGTCAATGACAAGGAAAGATTGATGAATGAAAGATGGGAGCAAAACATCTGGAGAGGAAAAGACTTATTAAATAAATATTTAAAGGGAGGAATCCAGAAGGGAATTTGGAAATAAAACAAGGAGAATAAAAAAAACATTTAGAGAAAGACAAGAGTGGGAAGAAAGGTGGAGCAGAGGGTGAAATATTTAAAAAGAGACAGAAGCTGAAGGGAAGATGAGCAGAGAGGAGGCAGAGTCAAAGAGTCAGAAACTTGGAGAAAAGAGAGAATAAATCAGAGCGGGGGGGGGGGAGAAACTGTGCTCCTCCTTTTCATTTTCCGTCACTCCTCTAGTTTATGAGACAGAGGAGGAGAGAAGAGATGAGGAGAGGCTGAGGAGGAAGAAGCAGGAGGAGAGGAGGCAGTTTTCAAGACTTTTTCCTCAGATAGATATTTAAGTATATGAGACCCAGTTGAATCCAATGGCGTGCTACTACATTGTGATCAGTTCCACCCACCTGCGTGACGGACAGCTGAGAAGCATCAAGGGGGTGTTCAGAGGACCAATAGGAACCAACGGCCAAAGAAGCACGGTAAGGCCTCGCGTCCGATGGTTTCTGGGCTTCGTTTCGTTTGCTGCCAGACAGGAAAAAAATTGAAGTGCTTTTATTTTGAAAGATTGTTTGACGTGGACGCTGTGGGACTCAGGTGTGACTGCTTTTTAAGGCTTTTTTTATGACTAATTTCATCTTTGACTCATTTGGTGTTTAAGTGACGTAATTCCAGAATAATCCAGAGCGCTTTTATTTTCTGCGTCAAACAAAAGCCGGAAAGTGTTTACCTCTAAGTCAACATTTCTTAAACCACTCCCACTCAGTTGATTGTCAGGTTCTTAATCATTGTGTTTGCTGAGTTAATTAATTGCCACTTCCATTAGGTTAATTGACTTGGTATTGGAGGCGGAAAGATGCAGGTGGGGGTGGGGAAGCTTCCCCTCGTAGACTAAGAGCTCGCCTAGCTCCGTCTCTGCACTTAAACATGTTCAGCGTCTTGTTTTCTACATTTTTACTGCAAGTGTTCAATGTTTGAGGTCAGTAAGAAGTTACATATACATTTATCCTTAGTTTGACATGACTCTTAGGCTCTCAAACCACATGTTCTCACAGTTTTATGCACATTTTTAGTGGTAGATACGAACCTAATCTTCTATACACAATCCTCCTCGACAACAAATTTTAATGATCTTGAAAAACAGTTTACTTGGCACTTCTTGAAGTCGTAACACTAATCCGATAAAGTATAGTTGGAAATACATTTTGATGCATTCAAAACATAGCATGGTGACAAATTAAAGACCTGAGTGCATGTTATTAAAATCTGAATGAGGATGAGTTCAGAGAAATAACTTGTCATGTGCATCCTGAAGCTGTGTGGGAAGATTCAAGCCGACCAGATGAGTCAGACCCTTCTTTTTTCTCATCATCTAAACTCCAACTAAACCTTGTACCTCATTCTCCTTCATTCGTGCTGAGTGTTACAGGCAAACATAATTACAGCAAGTCCTTGTAGAGACGCACCAGAAATTCCTACAGGCTTCAAAGGAAACATCAGATGAGACGTCAAGAGGTTGTATAAGGGCAGTACTACAGTACGCTCATTACACATACAGAACTAGCTTCTCCTTTTTTTTTTTAAAAAAACCCCTCATTTTCATTATTGCCTTTTATTTCAAATTAACCAGAAATACAAACTTCAATCTCTTTAAAACAAGCTTTTAAGTTTTAGCAACAACAATCATCATTAGAGTCGGTCATTAGAAATAAATTAAAAATGTGTTGGATGATATAAAGATCATTTTAACGCAGGCTGCATGTCTTTGTTCTGCCTCGTGTGATATCGCCGTCAGATCATATTTCACTTTTACTCATGTCAATACCTCTAATAACCGTCATAAATCATAAATTATGTTGACATGTCATGGTGGAATGATAGGGCTGTAAGTCTGTGGGAGTTACTGGCCTGCAGTAAATCAACAATGCATCTGACTTGGCCTGCAATTAACTCGAAGGCACACAATAGAGCCTGCAGCAGCACCGAAGTCCTCTGCAGCCTTAGCCGTTTGTCTTGTTTTATTGTGCGTTTTATTAAAAGCAACAGTGTTTGGTTGCAAGAACTCAGCATGCAGATGTTTAACCGTTTCATTATCACATGAAGACATAATGTACAGCTTGTAAGCCTGTTTACAGTTTAAGATGAAACCTAATGTGGCAAATCACAACTCTGCATTAAAACACAGCTGAGAAAACACATCTCATACTGTAATCTTATCACATGTATCGTGGAGCTGGAGGTGCTGACAACTGCAAGATGAGCATGTAGTCAGAAAAAATAACCCAGCCTTTGGCACATTGCGGCGTTTCATGAGCCTGATGAAACGCTGAGCGAGACACGTCGCTCTTATCAGTGTTAATAAAAGATCCTTGATCATATTTTTATGGACTGAGTGTGCGGCCACTTCCACGAGCACCTGGGGTTCATTTTTCCTCAGTTTAAACTCTGAATGAAACTCCAGCAGAAGTGCTCGGCTCTGACGGCGCCTATCAGCACCGCAACATCATCTGTGCTCCTTAAAACAAAGTGAGGACGCTCTGGCAAACAACAGCAGCAGAGGGGGAGCATTGTGTTGATGTTTTGGGTGAATTTGTTTCTTGTGATCTCCATTAGAAATTACAGCTGCAAGTATAAAACTATTTCCTTATGTGGCACTGCTTTAGGGACAAAAAACATGGCTAGTGTTTAAAATTTCAGGGTTTGGGTTGAATTTACCTCTTCTTTAAAATTAGTGGGTGTTTGTTGACATGCTTACAATAATTACCAATTGGAACGATCATGTTCATGGTTAAAAGAAACTAAAGTAATGTATTAGTAACAGTAATGTGATCACATTTCTCAGTATTGAGTAATTTTGGGAATAATATCAGTTATTCATCCTCGTTATGCTTGATTATTTTGCCGTTTTGGGGTCGGCTTGTTTGCTGGGCTGATGGTTTGATGTCTCTGCTTTCAGTAGATAGACGGGTCCGGGACTTGTTAGCTTGGCCCGGGGACTGGAGGTGGAGGAAGGCACATGTGACCCCTGCTAACTCCAAAGTTGCCTTATTTACATGTTGTGTGTTTTTAGCAAGCCTACATTTAGGAATTAGCTGGTTTTGTTCAGAGTTAGAAGGTGTGTGAACTGTGCTGCTGTGTGATGCTAATGCTAAGCTAGCTGTCGATGGTCAGTAGACGCCCTGAAGGTCAGCGATCGTGATGTCTTGTTTTCTATTTCTCAACGATGAAAATGTGACTTGTGGATGTGGAGTCAGTTTAAAGCCTTTTTAAAATGTAGCTGTAAGTAATGTAACTGATTACTTTTGCTGTAATTACTTCTAAAATCAGTAATATGTGATGAGTGACTGATTACATTTTTCAAGCAGGAAGTGAGCAGTGGTCTCCCCTGTTAAAATCTGACACCTCGTTGACCCATAAGAATCCTCCTTATTGCATATTTTGCAAAACAGCTTCACACTATTTCCTCCTTTGCTTGGACATGAGTCAAAATTACTAAAGCTGAAAGAAGTCTGTATTTTATTATGTATTTATTTGTCACTTTAACATAAACAAATGTCATTTTCAGGGCATTTGCTGCAACAGCTGATGCTGCTCGTGGAAGGACGGTGTCAAATCTCTTCTCTTCTTTGCAACTTTATTCTAACATACTTAATGGTTTAACCCAAATTTCTCATTAAAGACTGTCAAAGATTAGTTAAAAATAGATGTTCACTTACTCCTCTTCTAACACATTAATGTTGTGCTTCATGAAGTAGCTGAAAGACTAATGAAGCAGTTACAACACCTTTAAGAAGTTAGACCTTTCAGACATGTTAAAACGATATCAAACTCAGAAAACATAAGGTAAAAGTTTCCACCGCTAACACGTTGCCATAAATACATGTTCTTTAATTACCCACACAAGAAAATGGAGGCATTTCAAAGGCACGTATTCAACTGTATTCGTCACCTAATACAGGAATAGAAAGCTATATCAAGAGATTTAATTGGCGAACAACCACACATGACTATCACCAGTCACCTTGGATCCTCATATTCCTGAGCTAATTTTATCTCCAAGTTCTTAGCACAGGCAGGTCTGATGAAATTGCCTGAAACGATCATGTCTTAAAAATTCAAATAACACGCTCTGTGCACGGAAAATGGGAGATATGTTTGCGCCAGCACAAAAGGATTGCATGAGAGAGACATGAGCCGAAATAGGCAGCAGCGATTGAAGCCAAAATAGTGTAAAGTGAGAGTGCGGAGATCAGTGGGATGGATGAGCGTCTACGGTTTCCTTTTAACTAAATGACTCAAGTTCAGTCCCATGTTGAAGCAAAGATGTTTTCATTTTTTTTCTCATTCATGACCAAAATCTCACATTAAATAAAGTTAAAAGACCTTTACTAGTTCAGTTTTAGCTCCCTGAGATAAGATAAGATAAAACTTTATGGATCCCACGCCGGGGAAATTAAGTTGTTAGAGACAACAAGACGTAGAAAAAGAACAAATAGATGCAAAATAAAATCAACTATATATATGTACATTATATACAAAAAGAGTATAAAGATAAAAGCAGCTACATTTGGTTAATAAAGTGAAGTTTTTTAAACATCTGTGGCTTTGTTACAGCACACACATACAGTATAACCACTATTTCAGAGGCCTTTCTGCATGTTTTCATATGTCATGTTTAATAAAGGAGGTTATAACTCATTTAAATTCCACACACCCACACAGGTGTTTCCACTTAATTTGTCTGATTTAACCTCTCCCCAGGACTGTGTGTGTGTGTGTGTGTGTGTGTGTGTGTGTGTGTGTAGCATGTGTGCATTTGTGTGTTAGGTACTTGAATGCATG
>JAPZEA010000003.1:24489999-24501010 GCA_029783685.1 Heniochus monoceros | reverse complement strand
AAATTTTCCTACTTGATCTTCAAACACAGCCTTGACAGTGCTGTACAAAACAACAAAATTCACACACAACAAAATTAACAAAAGAAGGGAAGACACAATAGACCGGCCAACAAAGGGCCATGGGACTGGGTTGCTCCCTCTATCTAAACCAACATTACACAACTAAACCTAATGGAAATAAAACCGCAAAAATAGGACTACCGGACCAATCAGGAAACAAAGAACAAAACAACCATGAAAAGAAAGAAATCACACACAGTCAGTCAAAGACCAACTGTGCTGAGAGAACGAGCAAAGGTTCCTGCCCCCTCTTTATTGGCTCTGCTTCAATCAGACCAGACCAGATCCATGTAAGACAAGAACACATCATAAGTCAACACCATATTCACATCAGAACAAGCAATGTAAAGTCAATGTGTAAACCAGGAACGTCACAGACGCCAGACTTCAAGAATTCAAAAAGTATATTTTTACTCCATCACATCACGAGGGGCGATTTTAGGTCTTATAACAAAAGAGTGTTTTCTCAAAGACAGTCTCTCATATTTGTATCATGAAATGAAACTCTTGTGAAAGTTCAGTCAGGAAAACCATTCTTTTGCATGCTTAGGCCTGTAGCTTATTTGTCACGCCATCCTGCATACACTCCTCTCATGCATGTCAATGAATTTTCCATGCCAGGAAAAAAAAAGAGCCTCATCATTCTGCCAAGTGTGACAAAAAGATCACCACTGCAGAAACGCCAAATGCAGTCATTTTCAGATCGCCGGTAAGTGAGACCATCACGGGCAAGTTCCTGGTAGTTTGCTGCATCTACTGTGACATGATTTGCTCTGTCCATCCATGGAGAGGGCAAAGAACTGATTGTGTGTGTTAATTGGTGAACAGAATCATAGGAACATTGTGTTCAGTATCTCAAATCAATCTTCAGCAACAGCTCATATTCCCAATCAAACACCTGACCAACCGGCTTGAGTAATAGGTGGTCAAGACACGCCCATAGATACATTTCATCACATCACATCTGTCAGTTCCTACTTAGTGCATTTAGCTAATTTCTTGAGTGTCACTGGATCTGCTATTTGCTACATCATCATTGCATCTGCTACTGGCTACCCGCTAATTACTACATCGTAATTGCATTCTGCCAGTTACTATATCGTCATTACATTTTGCTAATTGCTACATCGTCATAATTTAAAGAAGAGAGAGAGAGAGAAAAAATGATGATGTGTTTTGTGCTGGGATCTGTGCCGAACAACTATGTTTACTTACATCTGGAGAATATGAGTTAAAGGAGAGAATGATTTGTATAATTTGATTTATTCTTCAGTCCTTCTTCTGACCATTAGCCATTGCTGACCAAAGCCTATTCTTTGCAGGCAGAGCATACTGTCCCTAGCTGGCTAAGATACTGTGTTTAGGAGTAGGCTTAAAACTTTCTTTTTGATAAAGCTGACAGTTAGGGCTGGGTCAGGCTTGCCTTTGACCAGACCCTAGTTATGCTGCTTTAGGATTAGACTGCTGGGGGACTTCCCATGGTACACTGAGCTTCTCTCCCTTTCCATCTGTACATATCCATGTTCCATTAATGCATGTTACAAACTTGGCTTGTTCCCCGGAGTCTGGGTGCTTTTTCGTCTCACAGGTTCCCACAGTGCTTGAAGTGCTTGCTTATGGGGGAATTGTTGGTTGTGTGTACACTAAAGAGTATAGTCTAAATCTGCTTGATGTGTAAAGTGTCACGAGTTGACTATATCTGGGACTTATTAGCTGTAAAACATACTGGGACCATTGAAAACTAGATGTGACGCATCACATAAACAAACTCAAGTTTCCCAGTCTCTCCATCATCATGCTGGACATCAATAGAAACGCAAGATTTCTCCCACATCGCACAAGATTAACAGCAAACCTGCTAGCTAACAGTTGAAGTTATGTGATAAGCCCAAGCAGCTAATGCTAAACAGTGTACACTGTAGGTGTCAATATATGTGTGAAAGCACATAGCTGCACAGTGTTTTGCTAACTACGACCATACATAGAGCCTATAAGCTGCTGTGAGACCTGATTTCCTGCTTATCTGTATTTGGCACTCTGTAATATTCAATTCTCAGTGATATTGATAGGTATGTGCCTTGCATTAAAATCAGAAAGGACACAGTAAAGGCACTTTTAATACATCCAGGTGACACACCCTATTTTTTTACCTGATACTACATAGTGAATTAACAGTGTTATGAGTTAGTGCTTAATTTGGCATGTTTCTGACATGGTGATCTTTTTGTCACACTGGGGGGAATGATGGCGCACATTTTACCATGAAAGTTTATTCAACATGACGAATGGATAATGGATTCCACCTGTCATGGGCATGGGCATACACTACTGAACATGAGGCAGGCTGCCAAGAGGCATGGCAGTGATGAGGGGGATGTACAGGAATAGCACACAATTGTGTGAGAGCAGGACAACGTGGGAAGAATAAACTTTTTCCTCTTAGGCTGAGGAGTCAGACAACTGAACAAGAACTAAACGAAAAGGTAATATGAACGCTTGACATTTACAATGACTTGTACTGAAATGGCTGCAGCATGAACGTGCGCATAACAGCAGCATGAAAGAACTAAGATAGAGAGAGAATCATATTTAAAAAAACAGCAGCAAAGTGATAGGTTAATGATGGTGTGTCACTGTGCTATTGGATAAATGTGACCAGCTGATGAGAACAGCTGGTATCTCAATTGACCTAGACAATGCCAATGAAGAAATTATGAATGAGAATGTGTAAGAGGGATGAATGCAGGATGGTATGCGAATTAAGCTACAGGCCTAAGTGTCACGATCCAAGGTTTTGCTCCTGAAACCCTCCTTAACTCTCTCCTTTTTCCCCCCTCTACCTCTGCAGGCTCAGTGCAGGTGGGCGGGGCTGCCTGCTCGGGAGCGAGGAAAACGAGACACACCTGCTCTCAGTTGGCAATTAGTCGGCTTCTTAAGCCTCACTCTGTCTACCACTCGTTGCCAGACTATTCCTTTGTCAAGCTATGATCCTCGCGTCCTCACTCTCGAGCAGACTTCAAGCCTCGTGTTCTCTCAGTGTTTGTATTCCTGTTGGTGTTGCCTCCACGCGTTATTGTACCGTGAGTTTTTTGTTATCTAGAGCCTTTTTGCCTTGTCTCTCCCGTTTGGAGATTTTCTGTTGTTACTTTCCAGTTTTCCCCTTAGTGGTGATTTTCTGTTGTTTCTTTCCAGTTTCCCCATAGCGGCGATTTTCTGTTGTTACTTTTCAGGTTTCCCTTAGCGGTGATTTTCTGTTGTTACTTTTCAGCTTCCCCGTAGCGGTGATTTTCTGTAACTTTTGTTTCCCCTCAGTGGCGATCTTCAGTTTGTGTGATCCTTGTTACTGTGATTACGTGTTTTAGAGCTCAATAAACTCTGAACATTTTTGACTCTGCATTGTGGGTTCGGACCTTGATTTGTCGCACGTAACACTAACCGTGCCAAAGAATAGTCTTCCTGCCTGAACTTCCGCCAGAGCTTCATCAGTCAATAGTTATCAGCCACCACCACCACCAGTGTCTGTACTGGGGAATTTATCTTGCTGCTGCTCAGGGCCATGCTCCTTGATTACAAAATCTCCCTGTGGAGTGTGAGCACTAAAGACTTTCTGTGAAGACTTAATTATCACATATCATCTGTCATAATAAACAATTGTCTTTACTTCATTCAAGTCTCTCCTGATTGTTTTAGTACCTAAGTAAAAGGATCTGAGTGTTTCCCACTCCACTGCTTCTTGTTGCTGGGAAAGGTAATCTGTCATTTAGAAAATGCTAAGTTCGTAGTCGTGGTCTAATGGTCTTACCCTTTGGTACTGATTTCCTGTGATCATCATTCAGATATTTCCTGGTTTGATGCTCCAACTCGATGTGTCGCTGAGTCATTTCAAATTCATTGTCAATGTGGCTGTCAAATTTGTTTTTTGTCAGACTCAGATGGCACAATTTGCATAAGGTTTGAGTTCTTTTTTCCTGATCTGAATTGCCAATAGCACTAGCCATGCCAGCACGCTGGGTGCTGTAAAAAACAATGCGTGGGTGTAGCTACCTCTTGCATTAGTTAACAATGCTCATACTCACATTCATTAGTTGGAAACTATTATGTTCAATTCACCAAAAATGTGAGCATGTTCAATGAACGTGATTTTTTAGAACATTCATACACAGCACTAAGTAATGGGGCATGTTTTTGACATTTTAATAAGAAATGGGTTTTACTGTGGCTAGTTTTCACGGAAGGTAAACCATCTGAATGTAAAATGTGAATGCATTTATATTCATACTTGATAATGCAAACTATTGTGTTTAAACTACTGATTCAACTTACTAATTAACTGAATTGCGCTGGTGCACTGGTAATGGCGACAGGCAGCAGCAGTTGTGCAGTGCGTTGTGTGTGGTAGTGGTGGTGGTAGTCTCTAACCAGTGTTTATCGTCATATTTTTTCAACTGATCTGCGCGTGATGGAAGCAACTTTGACTCACCCAAGATTGAGGGACTTATTCTTAATCTTACTGCTTCTATGCCACTTTTTATGTGGCCTCTGTGAACTCCGGAGGCCTTTCCAGTATGGCCGGGAGTTCCTCCTGCTTCTCCGCGACTCTGGTTTGGGCACCGTGGATCCCTTGGCAGCCTTCCCCGCGGAGATCATCCGGTCGGATACTGCAGCGGGTGACCGGAGCTGGACATCCAAGCCGACGGGGGTGAGGAAGAGGGGGCGACGTGGTGGTGTGCAGCAGTGGCTAAAGAGACAGGGGCACCGGAGGATGCCTCTTCCTATGATGATGCTTGCCAACGTCCAGTCTCTCCATAATAAAATCAACGACCTTCGGGCGAACACCCGGTTCCTGACGGAGTATAACAGCACTTGCCTCCTTGCTCTGACGGAAACATGGCTTAAAGACACGGATCTTCAGTCCGACTTGGAAGTCGAGGGCTTTGGAGCTCCATATCGCCTCGACAGAGACCCCGCGGTGACCGGCAAGTCACTTGGTGGAGGTTTGTGCCTTTATGTTAACAAAAACTGGTGTAACACTGTGGTTGTCAGGGAGTCACTGTGCTCACCTGACATTGAATTACTGTCTGTATCCCTACGTCCCTTTTATTTACCGAGGGAATTCCCACAGTTGTTTGTGACACTTGTTTATATTCACCCGAAGGCTGATGTTGACAAGGCAACCCGGGCTATGGCTAATACGGTGCAGCGGCTTCAAAGCATCGCGCCGGACGCACCAAACTTTATTATGGGTGATTTTAACAACTGTAGACCGGGAAAGTCTTTGGGTAATTTTTACCAGTATGTCACTTGTCCGACACGTCTGGCGAAATGTCTGGACCTTTGTTTTGGATCCGTGAAGGGAGCTTATAAATCCCTCCGCAGAGCTCCACTCGGCATGTCCGACCATAATGTTGTTTATTTAGTTCCGTCTTACAAACCGGTCCTGAAGAGGAACAAGCCGGAGCGAAGATTGGTTCCGGTTTGGTCGGAGGACTCCATTCAGTGTCTCCAGGACTGTTACGACTGTACGGACTGGGACGTGTTTAAAGAAGCCTGTGTGGATTTGGATGAATTGACTGAGACTGTTTCTGCATATGTTACTTTCTGTGAAAGCTTGGTCATTCCCCGGAAATTAATTTCCGTATATCCAAATAATAAGCCGTGGATCTCTAAATCTCTGAAAAACTCAATCACACAGCGTAATATATGTTTTAACCAGGGTGACATGACCCGACATAGGGAGCTTCAGAGACAAGTGAGGAAAGACTTGAAGGTTGCAAAGTTCTCCTATAAGGACAAAGTGGAGAAGCTCCTCAGCTCTGGAAACTCCCGCCCAGCCTGGGAGGGGGTGAAATCCATGATGGGGATGCCGCTCAAAAAGAGTGTCATCTCCCAGAAAGACAAGTCTGATCTTGAGCTGGCAAATGAACTGAACATTTTTTATAACCGTTTTAATATCCACGATTTTAGTAAGGAGTTGTCAGATTTTAAAAATACCTCTGAACAGACCACTGTGCAGGTGGACAGGGATCAGGTTCTGAAACTTTTTAGAGGTGTTAGAGAGAGGAAAAGCCCTGGCCCTGATGGTATTGGGGGTCGTATCCTCAAAAATTGTGCGGACCAGTTGGCAGACATTTTCTCTTTTATTTTCAAGTTGTCTCTCCAACTTCAAAAGGTTCCTTGTGTTTGGAAGGATTCTATTATTGTTCCTGTGCCAAAAATGAACTGTCCTAAGGCTCTTAATGATTATAGACCTGTGGCCCTCACTTCTCTGGTGATGAAAACATTTGAGAAAATTGTGAAGGGGGAGCTTTTGAATGCTGTTCAGGCAAATCTGGATCCATTCCAGTTTGCTTATAGGTCTGGCAGGGGGGTTGATGATGCGACAGGTACCCTGCTTCATCTGATCCTGACACATCTTGAAGGTGCAATGACTTTTGTGCGCCTAGTTTTTATTGACTTCTCCTCAGCTTTTAATTGCATCCAACCGCATATTTTAGCAGAAAGACTGAAGAGCATCCACAGCATCGAGCCCGGCCTCATATCCTGGTTGATGGACTTTTTATCTGAGAGGTCGCAACGTGTGAGAGTAAACAGTGTTTTATCTAATGTTCTTTTATCTTCCACTGTGTCGCCACAGGGGTGCATCCTCTCCCCTCTTTTCTCCATATTTCTCTCTCTCTGTCCTGCTGTTCTCCTTTCCCTACCTTTCTACCCCTCTATCCCCTCTTTTCTCTTCCTTCCGCACCATCTCTCCTCTAGCTAATTAGATCAAGACATATAGTGGCTGTGTGACAGTATTCTCAATAGAGCACAGGGGCAATATGAATAATTGAGAAGCTATTATCCCCTGCTATTACACCCTGAACAGAGCAAAAGGGTTGGCTGACACGGATAATACCACAACCACTGTCATTTGTCATCATTTGTGTCTGCTGCTAATGAATAAAAGGACATCTGTTTTCTTTCTTTTGTCCAAATTATTACTATTAGCTGCACTAGAATTCCTGACACGATTAGTATTATTTTGTAGTGCCATGGATTGCAATACAATGTTATGTGCCCCCAGACATGACACTGAAAATTGTTTGCATTACTGCCATGTTATCACAAACACAAGCTTCCAACCTGCTATAATTTCACCATAAAATTTTAGTCCCCGTTACAGTTTTGATTCTTAACTGTGGCCCACAAACAAACAAAACTGCATGGTAGAAAATGAGCAAACTACCACACTATAAGTCATTTGTCACAGCCTTTTCCATCAGCATAAATACTCCAAAGACGTGGTAAGGCAGTTATCATCTGGCTAATGCTATAGCTAGCTGGCATTTCTTCAGTGAACACTGTTATTTAACTCTACTTATATGAACATGTGTGAAGGCCTTTGCTGTCAACAGACTGTAAAACCTTGGTAAAATTTCAAACTAACAGGCATAAGAAGACTGGCTAGTGAGCTCTGGACACATAAATTGGCCATATGTATTAGGCACTGACAGCACATCAGCCTGATCTCATTAACCTTTGTGAAAAGACCACAATGTCAATGTAAGCAACACGTGTCATGAAAACATTTGGCATATACTGACAAAAGGACAAAAGAGAGACTTGGAAAATCTACCTTTCATTTAACTGCCTTAAATGTTTAATGTGAACTGTATTGAATATACATACAATATGTACCTCAGTGGATTGGTAGCTGTCCAGCTACCATCAGTGTGATGCCAGAAGCTAGACTACAGCTAGTCAGACACGAGACAAAGTAGTAAATAAACAAACAAAAACCAGACAAAACAGGTGAAAGAATGGAAAATAAATGGCATCCTGTATAAGACAAATTTTTACTTTTCTTGGTTAACATTTAACATACAGTATACCTAAAATGCATGGGCAAACTGACTTAACTAGGATATAACAAAAGAATTTTGAAAAATAAGATGTAATTTGGACCTAACAAAAGGACAGGAATGCATTGTGCTTCATTAATGCACACCTTTCCAAAAGGATTAAGTCCACAAATTATGTTCAGGTTTCGAAAATTAGGTTGGGTTTTAGCAGTTTATCCAATCTGAATCCAATATCACATCCGCTTATTTCATCTAAATCCTTTCACAACTGATATTTACGAAACTCAAAAGACATAGTTGAGGTTTTGAAGAGTTTGTGGCAGAAGTGACAGCCTAACTAATGCTCCCAACCTGTGGTTACAACCTGAAAATGAGATAAGACAGAACTTAATTCATCTCAAATTAAATGTTTGTGCCAAAGATTCTCAACACACACACTAAAAATAAATATGTACATAGCAGCAGGAGACATGACATGTTGACTAAACATTTATTTACTACTGACTCTCATACTTTATTTCCCAAAAGTGTGCCAAATTTCTCCCAAATACTGAAGGTCTTTTTTTTTATTTTGTTATTGCATTAACGTTAGTTGATGTGGCTTGCAGTTTTTCATTTTAACTGGAAAAAGCAACAATGAAAATGTTTGCACTGTTGAGCCCTGTATAAAGTGCTGTTTTACAGTTCAAGGAGATGCAAGAAATCCACGTGGTTGTGATGGATGACAAGCTGCTACAATACAAAGCCCAGATAAAATCATTCAGTTTTTTATTCCTCAACAGAACTCATTATGTAAGACTTCAAAGAAGAAACTCTTCAAAAATAAAACTTTTCAAAACTGTGACGTGACAGCGGCTGGACATGACTACTTTTTGTGAATAAAGATCTCCTTTCAGATTCTTCCTAGAAAGAAAAGATGGGGCACACACAGACACACACACACACACACACACACACACACACACACACACACACACACACACACACACAGGCACACACACAGACAAACACACACACACACACACACACACACACTTACATACCACTGGTGCTGAAAGAAATCCAATCAGAAAAGGTATTTGCTTTTAGTAATGGGGGCAGAGCAGAATCTGACTCCATTCTTTATCTTCTTTCTTTCTTCTATTTTCCTTAAATCAGTTTTTTTTCTTTTCTCTTCATTATTACTTTCTCTCTCTTCCACACTGCTTTTCTTTATGTCCTTATCTCTTCACCACCTCTCTTTCTGTCTTTCTGTCTGCACCTGTTCTTCACCTCTGATGCTGTTCTTTTTCCATTTTCTCTCTCAGAGCCACAACACACCATACACCATGCATGCCATATGGCTGAGTGGAGGTGATATCAATTTAACTGGCTGGACAGGAGAGAAAGTGAGGTAGAGAAAGTGTGTGTGTGTGTGTGTGTGTGTGTGTGTGTGTGTGTGTGTGTACTTGTAAAGCGATACTTGTGAGAACCCGTTTGAGTTTCAGACCTTGGGAGTGAGAACATTTCGGGAATTGAGGACATTTTGTCAGGTCCTTACAACTTCGAAGGATTATTTGATGGTTAAGGCCTGGTTTTAAGAATAAGGTCAGACTTAGCTTTCGGTTAGGGTTAGGGTAAGAGTTGGGTTAGGTATTTAGTTAGGATGGTTAAGGTTAGGAGCTAGGGAATGCTTTATGTCAAAGAGTCTTCACAAGCATCAGACATTTTGGCTGGTCCTCACTTTGTTTCCACTGAAAATGCTTCCTAAGGCTATAAGAGATATTATCCTCTGCTTTTCCCAAAGGTCCTCACTTTTGGTCAAAATTAGTTTGTTTTCATACACTTTTGTTCACTGCTTCCCCCTACAGGGCTTAATTTATGCCGAGTTTTGCCTCTCTGCTGAGAATTGCATCCACCAGGGATTCAGATCCTTTATTTATCTAAGTATGTAAGTATTATTATCACAATGTACTTAAAGTATGAATAGTACCACCAGTGTAGTAAAATGGTCTGTGTCAGTGTTTTACTATTATATGTTATTGAATTATTATTACTGCAGCATTAATATGTTCATTGCTTTTTAATGCTGTAGACATTTAAAGCTGAGCTCATTTGAACTACTTCATATACTGCTGACCAGTTTAATCTACAGCAATGCATCATATTCTTTAAGATCATCATGTGCTTGCAACATCACTGTCCCATGAGAATCATGAAAAGTTGATATTTCAGAGATATGTGAGTTCAGAAAAACAACTTTGTGCATTTTCCACCTAATCAAAGAGGAGTTTTAAATAGTTTCTTCAGCCAAAGAAGTATAAGAGTCGACTCAACCCATAAAGGAACACTTCATCCTTCAGTTTATCAGAGACATTAAAAATCACCAAATCTGAAATCTGAAGTTTATACTTTAATGCACCGTCAGTCATTTCTTTGAACAGTGTTTTTTTGCCCTCACTTTCAAATATTACATAGCATCAAGTCACCCTCAGCTCAGAATGAAACCTCTGCATTGCTTTATTTATTCTTTCTTTCTCAAACAAGCAAGCTGTCAGTTTTTTGGAGCAGTTATACTAAAAATCTGTGTTGCTCATATGGTGTAATCTCAGTTTAAAACATAAAGAACGGTATGAAGCTTAAGACACGTATGATCATGATGTGACTGGTTGCACTGATGGAACATAAGTCCTATGATATTAGAGATTATATTCGATTGTCTGAGTGAGCATGATCGTGGTACAGCTGCACAATGTAGTTTGAACAATGAGTTTTTCCAAAGAGACTGCATCTAGTTTGAACATGTTTTAACAGACTTTCAGGGACTGTTTGACTTAAATTTACTACATTTGTTGAAGTAGCTGAAATAAATCCGTTGAACATTGTTGAGCCAAGGTTCAAAACTGAAAAATTTACCCTCAATGACTTTGCAAGTGCAAATCACTACTGATGATGGCTTTTTTCATTCTGCAGGTATGAGCTCTGGATTGACTGAACAAACTCTGATCAGTTACTCTGGAACAGAAAACTCACAGGGTTCATCAACTCAGAGTTTAGGTTTAGGCTCAGAGTTTGTTAAACCTTCTTTTTGGAACAGACCTCAGTTAATGTCGGATAAACTATTTGAAATT
>JAPZEA010000003.1:24444838-24457029 GCA_029783685.1 Heniochus monoceros | reverse complement strand
CCAGTTGCTTCAGGCCAGCCTCTGCTCACAACACACGGTGACGGACCAGCATAACAGTAAAAAGAAACAACAAATGAGCAACAGAAAATATGTTTTGAAGGAAACGTAGCGCCGACCGAATTACACTTCCATTAACACGAGGAAATGTTGTTAATTAACGCACCCGGCAAGTCGCAAAAATGTTGATATTGAACGTATGTTCACTGACAACTTATTTCATTTGTTTTCCAACAAAATACGCAATCTTGCATTGCACTTCCACTGTGACTCCAGCATTATTCAACTTTTTTATGGGTATGTTCAGGTGCTGACAGCACTTAATGTTAGGGAAAGATCATGGTCTATTTTGTGTGCATACCAGTGGTCCTCAGATCTTTTACTTAAGTACAAGTACTAATATCACTGTGTAGAAATACTCCACAAGTAAAGTAAGAGTTCTGCATTTCACTTGAGGAAAAATGCTAAAGTATTATCAGCAACATCAAATTACAATATCAAAAGTAGAACCACTTTATATGCAGTTGGGAAGTTTAGTGTTTAGTGTCCAGTGGTTCCAGATCTCGGAGTTGGACCCCCTCCAGAGGGTCACAACGTAAATCTGGGCAGTTGTGAGATGAATAATGGAACAGGAGAGATGCTGCACATCTTTCCATTTATCTTGGGAGAATTTTTCTGTAATGTTTGTCTTTGTGTGAAATATTGGATCATTTTATCTCTTTGTGCCTCAAATAAAAACTCTGACGAGTTTAGAAGGGAAATCACCCTTTGATGGTACAACTCATCTGATACACGACAAATGGCCCAAAGCAGACAGTGCCTGCTTTTTTGGGTTTTGTATTGTCGCCTTTTAAGATTATTGTGTTACACCAAACAAGTAAAATCTTAATTTGGAAGGTAACTAAGTAAGTAAAGTACAAATACCTGAAGATTGTACTTAAGTGCTTGAATAAATGTACTTAGTTACTTTCCACCACTTCCGCACAGTTTTCTGTGCAAAGATGATTATCACCAGCATTTTGATGTTCACTTTCTGTTTTCATGTCCAAGAAAAAAGTTGAGTTAATCTGGCTGAAGACCACCAAAGGAGTCAGATGATTAGTGGAACTGGAAGTAACCAAAAAACAACCTGCTACACAGATTTATGACAAGTTTGTGGACTCAGATATTTTTCTTCAGACTTGCCCCATGTTGTTACAGTGATGTGGTCATTTCTTTGGTAAATACTGTGTTATCATAACTAATAGAAATGATGGACAAAACTCTGACAGAAGATAGGAGTTAGCTTTTCAACATATATTAGTGGATCAGTTTGAAGGTGAAAATTAATGTGCCCGACGCATGTGTAACACTGAGGATTCACTGATCTGAGTTCTGCGCCACAGTGCCCATGAAAGATTCACGAACACAGGCGGTGTTGATACAGTACCTGTTCAAGTCCTCTGAGGTGTACAATACAAGTTCTGAGTCTTGCCATGAATATTTCATGATGCTAATTTCAGCATCCCAACGGATAATTTGAATTTTAAAAAGGCACGCTTTTATGAGAGGTGACTAGAAAAGAGATGAAGATTGTAAAGTCTATTTAAAAAAACAGCATGAACCAAACATACATCCACAATCGAGCTGTCACCGCTGCCCTCACAGCACAGTCTGCTAGAATTTATTTTGTTCTGTTTACCCATTCGCTGATAGAGCTATGCAGATATTGGCTTGTGTAACACGACACACTGACTCCGTACAGACTCGAATAAACAGGCCTCAAAACTAATTTCAATCCAAAAGAGTGACGTGTGATTTTTCTCCAAGGGTGCCAAATGGAACATCCCACTGTGGCTGATACATCATTTACTACCAGTGTTGTGGTTTAGCTCTTTGCAGTGTGAGATTACAACTCCAGCGATGTATGTGCACCCCCCCCCCCAACACACATCATCTCTTTCTTGCTACTTTCCGAGAGTCTGGGGTTTAATCTGACGCTGTCAGGAGTCATCTTTTCACAGCAAACACATCAAAGAGTCTGAGAGAGAATCTGTGTTCTCCTAGGTGCACATTATTCAAATGGGCAAACTTGCTTCTCATAGTTTGGGTTCTACATCTCGTTAGCTTCCACGGCTGACATGTCGCTGTGAAGCAGGGGAATAGGAGATGAGTTTCTAATGTCACTCACTGCAGCATCCAGTGGGAAACTGCAGTGTCTCTAAAAAGGGACTAAAAGATGAGACGCAGTGCAGAGATAACTGTGCCTACTTCACATCATGCGATGTTTTGGCATTAGAGCGCAGACCTCTTCCACAGCCTGCACCACTGGCCCTATTCCCCCAGCTCACTCTGTGATGTACACAGCCTGCTGTATGAGGGCTTTACATAAATTCATGAGACTATTTGGCCCTAATTAAAATCCATAAACAAGCAAAGTGCAAGTTCATTTGCAGTTCACGGCAAAATGTCTCATTGATTTCCTGTGTTCTTGTAATAGCTGAGGAATTCTGAATTGTGGCCTTTCAGGGCATATTCATCGGTTGACAAATAATCTTCCCCAGAGGATGAACCTCATCAATGTTGTTGATTCTGACTTTTTATCTAGCGCCACCAGCAGGTCGACATTTTAGCTTCAGACTGAAATATCTCAGCTATTGGGTGGATTACCTGTGTTACCTGGATTACCCATTTTAGGCCACCAAAAGTGTCTCTGGAGAATCCTGAGCGTGCGATTGATACCCGGATGACAGGCAAACCGGGAGGCATGAGCCCATTGCAGTACCTGTGATCAAAAAGAGGAGGGCACAAACAGACGGTTATGTGGTCCGTTACCTGGATCGGGTTGGAGGTGTTGAGCTCTCTTAACCGCAGCAATCTCCCATGAGACTGCTGCCACCACGCAGGATTTGGGCAAGATGGTATGGGGGTCTTTTCTGACGTCATCCAGGGTTAGGGTTAGGGCTAACCCTAAGCCTATGTTGTTGGGAAAGAGTGTCCAGTTTCACGTTACGGGACCCGGGGCGGTAGGTGAGGGTGAGGTTAAATAGTCTGTTTTCTGAGTGTTTTCTTACTTTTTGACAAGGAGACGAGTCTACGTTTAAACTTCCATTTACATGTTAGGGAAATTAGCTGTTTGGAACATCCATATATTGAGAACACTTCCTTCTCTTCGCACCATTAGCTGTTGCAAAGGACCATGTAGACTGTAGAGCAGACTAAGGAAATATGGGTCTAGATGAATTTTACATTTAAGTGTATTCACCGTTTCCGGTCAGGATTCCTATTTGTGTTGATGAATTACAACTTAAATAAAATTTTAATAAATGCAAAATCTGCTTTTTTTCTATTACAGATTATTCCACTTTTCTTTTATATGTGATGGAATACTGACAACATGGGTCTGTCAACATGGCGGTTCATCACTTAGTAATGAAATGAAACTCAACAGGAAATTGAATCGGAAGAGCGCAGCTCTAGATTATGGCTAGTGTGTGTGTGTGTGTGTGTGTGTGTGTGTGTGTGTGTCTGTGTGTGTGTGTTTGTGTGTCTGCTCATACTTTACGTATGTATGTGCTTGTGTGCATGTGTCTGGCTGATTATGTCTCGGTTCTAATGCATTTATAATCATTAGGCCAAACATCCATCGATCACAGCCAGCATGTGCAAAATTAACACCAAATCCATGTGTATGTGTACAGTGTGTGCATTTGTTTGTCGTTTCCATTTTGTGTGTGTGTGTGTGTGTGTGTGTGTGTGTGTGTGTGTGTGTGTGTGTGTTATCTTTAATGACACACACAGAAGCACAGAATTGTGCTTAGGAAAGTGAAAGTAAGGGAGAACATTTATCCATTAACAGCATCTCCCCACATTTCCCAAACAGTTTGTTTGCCCATTAGTTGCTGTGCTGCCTTACACTGCTGGTTGTGTTTTGTGTTAGATAATGTTAAAAATAAGGTTTTCTGGGCCTATCACAGCCAGCCCACTTTTGAAATAGTTGGTTTGTTCACTCAGTGTGAACTGGCAAGGTTGAATAGGTATCTGCTTTGGACAGATTTCACTCCAAGTAGGCTGGACCACAAATGATTGACAGTTCCTTTGCTCAGTCATCATCATAAACCCTACCACAAGCTGAGCTGTCTTTGGTCTTTCCTTCTGACTCTCACAGTGGAAAATCGTGGCAACTAAATTTCTAATCAACTATCCACCAAAGTCAGTTTCTGAGAAAATTTGAGATGAGAGATAGGCCATGCAGTTGCAGACACAACATTCAGTTTACATCTATCAAAGTATTGGTACTTTCATTTCCCTGGGTAAATTTCAAACACTTTAACAATTGAATATGTTTCGACAATGCCTAACTAATTTAATGTTGAAAGCCTGAAGGCAGAGGGACCTGTAGTATGAGTCTACTTTGGTTTGTTGGTGTATATGAACAAACAGCCAATTTACACTCTAATGCTGTTCGCACAAACAGGCTGAATCCAAGAAGAAACAAAAACATCTTTTCAGTCGCAACTGTTTCCTATCCTAAACCTGAAATTTGAGTTCCAGAGAAATGCATGCTTCTTCCCATTGTAACAATACTTCCCATCACATCATTGTCATTGAGAATCTGACTGCTTGTCATGTTGATGTCTATTGTCTGTTTTGCTCATCATATTTGATGTTGAGAGGGGGTGGGGTTTTTCTTAATAAATTCAGCCCTAAGTTCTAGCACTGACTTTTCTTCATGTGCACACCTGTGGTCAATAAAGGCATGAAGGCAATGGACAATATGGTGCATCTCTTTGCACATTTGTAACATCATTACATCATAATCATTCTCCCCATTTTGATACTTAAACCAAAAAACACAGAAGACACAGTTTTTAAATATTGATGTGGTTCGATAAGATCTCATTGCATTTGCTGAGAATTTGTGCAAACCAGATTACAAAATTGGCTTTAAAATTGAATTTAGTGTGACTTGAATTCAATCTTAACCGTTTTGATCACTAGACAGATAAATAATGCAGGGTTAGGATTATTTGGTCACATTTCATAATCTACACTGAACTGTCTAAAGTGATACTAACATCATATTCTTAAAGGGACATTTCCTTGGTTTGAGAACTACTGACTTGCAATTGAAAACAATGAGTAGCTGCTTGAATCAATGTCTTTGTATTGAGTATACAGATTCGCACCATCTTCACTCCACTGCCATGACTGATTTTTGCCCTTGGTAAGCCGTCTGTCCACAGAAAAACTCTCCACATCACAGCATAGATTACGTCACTGCGACTGAACAAAAAGCTCTGTGTCTTCTCCATCAGCCCACCAATTCTACCTAGGACTGAGGGATCCTTCACTGAAAGATCGACAACGGGAGATAGAGAGATGGAGAGAGAGAAAATGAGATGTCTGTAGAAGGAGAGACAGAGTGCAAATGGTTGAAAGGTTTAAAAAACAGCTATAGAGAGTAAAGAAGGCATGAAGGGAGGAAAATAGAGTAAGGGAGGGGAAAGGAAATCTGTGGAGGTAATCCCTAAGATTCAAGGCTTTGTACACTCCATCATGGATGCGTGGACAGGAGTATGGACAGAGGTCAAAGCACAGATGAATGCAGGATAAAGTAATGGATGAGTAGAGGGAAAGAGGGAGTCATAAAGGAAGATCGGGGTGTGAAGGGAGGCAGAGAGAAAGGGGAATAAAGTGAAAGATGGATGGATAAAGGTAGAGAGAGGGGGTATTAAGCAGTGCTTTACAGAAGTGGATAGGGGCCAAAAGACCACTAACAGCTTTTGGTTCTCTTTGAGGATCACTCTGATGGCTCACAGCCTGTTAATTCTGCTTAAATTCAACTTTTCTATAAGGATTTTCATCACCTAAGAAAGCATGAGTGACAATACTGCAATGCTGGTTTCCTGCTAGAACCCATTATCTTAGTTTACTGTTTATTTGAAAGCTATGCAGGCACATGCCTTAGGTACCATGCGGAGTGACTGCCAAGGAATTGGGCCTTGCCTGTTCAAAACATGATAAATATACGTGAAAAGTGTTTCTCGAAGCTGCAATATTGGGGAAAAAAAATGTTTTGTTTGATGAAGTGGTAGTGAGCCAAAATTACTATCCAGCTTGTATAGCAAGATTTGCCAGTTTCTATTTTTACTGGAAAGGAGCATTGTTTTATAATTTTACATTTACCGCATTTCACACATGTAAAAAAGATCTAAGCTAAGAATAGCAAAGTCATTAATACAGAAAGTCCTGTTAAAATCTTGAGTTACGTCCTTGTGTACAAGCTCAGTCAGTCCATCTGCAGCCCTCTTTTGGCAGGCTGCACGGCGTGCAGTGCTGCTTCTGTTTGACTGTCGAGCATACATCACAACCCTACCTTCTAGAAATTACATTTGTATAATCCAAATTTGTTTTCATAATTACAATGTAGTGACAGTGTAATCACTTCCTGGATTATGATCAGAGACATGTTTCTTTGATTGAATGAAACACTACATTCATGTACTGGGCTATAGTCACAAGGAGGTGGTCTGGGTGGCCAGTGGTCATATAAAGTGCATTAGACACTAGAGTCCAGGGTCCACATCCCCACTCCTGTCTGTGGTTAGTCAACAAAAGCACTTGGTTAAGGTTAGTGAAAGATTGTGGTTTTAGTTAAATGTTACCACAATAAATTAGGTACGGAGTCACTGCTGAATATTTCTGTATTAAAAATGACGGTGATCATTCTATTAAGTGCTGTTAGTGCCCAAACAAAACTATAAAGAAAATTTAAAATGACATGGGTTCCAATAGCTGATGCTAATATTTAGAGAGCAGAACGGCAGATAGCTGCTATAGAATGCTTATATCATGTTGTTGTTATTCGCATCTCATACAATACAACAAGTAAATAATAACAAATGACACACAATTACTGAACTGAAATGAACATTTATTTAACACTACTCCTATTATCTGCATTGTCTTTGTTTGCTTAAGCAGATTTGGAGTGCAATTATTTGAAATAAAAAAATGTATCAGCCAAATAAATGTCCAGAGGTAATCACACAACTAAACTAGACTAAATCTTTAACACTAATGTATTCATTACAACACAAAAAATATTTGAAAATAAAAAGTGTGCATTGTCCCCATCATCTCTGCACCCCTGTATCTCAATAATGCCAGATATCGGCACAATTATCGGCCAGCCTTCTACCATTAATTTTAAGTCACGTCATGATGAGGTTTTTGCATGGGTCATGGGCATGCTTGGCACCAGGAACAACCTGAAATGGCCTCCTCCCCTCAAACTAAAGCCATGTCTTGCACTGCTCAGGTGACTACAGGGAAAGCAACAGTTTTTGAAAGCTCCACTGCGTTCAGCTCACAATCAGCTTTTCCCATAAACTGTTTACATAAGAGAAAAGGATCCTGTCTCTCAGCTGTGTCACACTGTCCCAAAAGTCATCCATTACATTTTCAACTCTGAAGTTGGTGCTGATGAACTGTGGTGGCAAGGAAAAAAAAGAAAAAAAAACACATCGGCACAAATCTTCCCTGGCCCTCTTAACCTGTTTGGACAGCCATGAAAGACCAGATTCCCACCACAAAGAGAGAAAAAAACAGTTTTCCCCTTCCCAAATGCAAATGCAGCCTCAAAGCAGATGTGTTTTCTCTCTTACAGGGAGTGGTTGCCTGTGACTGTGATTAGCACTGCTAGATGTCTCCTTTCTTGTAAGGGTTAAAATGATTTGTCCACTGGCAGATCTTTGCCCATTTACTTGTATTGGAAGTCATCCATCTATGGTTAATTAAATGGACTCTGAGTGTGGCTGCCGGTGGAACTCCCATCAGAAGGAAAATCCCCACATAATAGGACAAAGGAGACACTAAAAGGAGAGATTACCGGGTGGAGGAGAGGTTGTGTACATTGTGTGTGTGTTTATATACAGGCACGGCTGTGTGTACGTATGTGTGTTCATGTGTGTTTATGTTGAGGGAATGCAGGCAGGATTTAGCTAAGCTTAGAAAGCTATGTGGCTTTTCTGTGTGTGCAAGTAGTTTTGTTTGTGTTTGTGTGTGTATACGTGTGCATGTGTGTACTCTTGCTGTGTGAAGACATCTGTAGCATGAGAGAAGAGTGAGGGACAGATTGATGAGGACAATGAAGAGAACAAATCCTGAGGAGAAAGAGGAAGTGAAAGACAGGGATTGGTACTGTGTTCATAAAAAGTTCACATGAATGAATATCTCTTCTTTAGTCATCTGGGGCTGTCAGTGCTGTCAGTTGATGGAGTGAGCCAACTGCTAATTTTTGGATGTTTTGCCATACCTGATTTTCATATGTATAAATATAATAGGTGTATTTCTTAAATCCCTGAAAAGTAAAGACACAGCTATCATATTCTTTCATATGTCTGATGAGCATTTCTATTTCTTAATCAAACACTATTGAAACTGATCTGACAGGTTTTAAACAAATACAATATAAGCCACTCCTTTACACTATCTTTTTGATTTGAAAACTAAGATGAATTTCAAATCATTATCCAAACATTGTGGTTCAACATTGACCTGTCATTCTTAATGAATGCAATTAGTGGTTTGAATGAACATGTGAGGGGCGTTCAATTTATTTCCCTGTCAAACAAGTGGTTAAATGAAGCCCCATGGACTCCAACGTAAAGCTGTGTTGACGGAAGTCTCAAGAATCCCACATCTCAACACTTAAGATAAAAATGTTATCACTGATGAAATAATACCAGAGTTACAACCAAACAATAAACAAATTATAATATAACTGCTGACCCTCTTGCTTTGCGGTACTTACAAACAACTAGCACTGCATTCTCCGTACTTAAAAATGATTTGTAACATGAGAAATGCACTGAAAACATACACTCTACGAGAAATACATTTGCCAAGGTGTAGTTAGAAAGACACGAGTACATTTGTGTGTGTGTGTGTGTGTGTGTGTGTGTGTGTGTGTGTGTGTGTAGCAGGTGGGGATACGGGTGGCATGTCACGTGACAGAGTTAAAAAGTGCACAAGTGGACAAGATTTCTGCATAAAACCGGCAAACATCCCCCATAAAGACATTTATTTAGCTGTTGACCTTGCGGATACGGCGATGGCTTAGA
Organism: Heniochus monoceros; assembly: GCA_029783685.1. Taxonomy (NCBI): domain Eukaryota; kingdom Metazoa; phylum Chordata; class Actinopteri; order Chaetodontiformes; family Chaetodontidae; genus Heniochus; species Heniochus monoceros. Next base: position 24,447,925 of record JAPZEA010000003.1, on the reverse strand, counting down.
GAGGCGGAAACAACATGATAAGAGCTTTTCATTCAGATAAGCCTCTCTCTCACTCCCTGTCCTTTTCCTACTCTGCATAACGTTGTAAAGTGCTACTGGGTGATTTTCAGCACTCCAATTGGAATAATAACACTGCCTGCTTTCTGGTGAAAAACACCCCTAATTACCGCAACCTTGCAGTGCTAGAAAAAGGGCAAACTACTCACTTTGACTACTTTCACACTGAGTAGCTCTTGACTTACAACAGTCTTATGCATGAATCTGCATCTTTACTTTCTTGTAATACATTGATTTGTCAGTCTATAAAAAAGGTTACTCTGTTGTTCCTTAATTTCTTAATCTGTAATATTCAGGATTTTGCAGGAGGACCTAAACACATACAAAAACCTCTGACTGTAATGACACATAAGGTGTCAAATTGTGAAATGTTTTTCCCCCTAAATCTTATATATTCACTGAATCATTGAGTTCTCTGCAAGCCAGAATGTGACACAGCAACCCATATATCAGCAGGACCCACTGGATTTTGCCTTTTATCTCTTACAGAGATATTTCAAAATACAGGCTTTGTTTCCACTTCCATGATAGATCCTTGAATATACCACACAAAAGAGATGGCTAGACAAAATGTCATACTGTTGCAAGGTTTTGTGTCTGACTGCAGGTTATCACAGATACACTTTGCACTCTGGTGTCCCAAAGTGACAGTACATAGAACCTAATTTTTGCGAAGAACTGTAGGACTTCTGTGAAGCCACAATTTATGTAAAAAAAAAAAGGCCTAGATTTCTTTTTCTTGTCAGTTGATGCTAAATTGAGAGTACTTCAGCATTAATGACAGCAGTGGTGGTCCTCCAATGGTTGTTCTTCACTGCTGCATGAACATTGAAGAAACCATGCTCAGTTCTTTTCAAGTGCCTAGCTATTCATCACTGAGCTGCTGGGGGCTGATTTGAAGACACAGTTGTTGCAATCTCCATCTTTCCCTCCCTCTGTTTCTCTCTAAATGACTATTTCTGTCTCTCTCTGCCTTGCTTGCAATCTCTCCCAAGTGTCAACTCTCTTTTTTGTGTCCACTATTTGTCTTCTTCAACTACAAACCCGATTCCACAAATGTTGGGACACTGTGTAAAACATAAATAAAACAGAATGTGATACCTCATTAATCCATTTTGATATGTACTCAATTGAAAACTGCACAAAAAACATTTAATTCTTTACCTCATCAATTTCATTGATTGTTGTAAATATATGCTGATTATGAATTTGATACCAATAACACATTTCAAACAAGTTGGGACAGGAGCAACAAAAGACTGGGAAAGTTGTGGAATGCTCAAAAAACACCTGTTTAGAACATTCAACAAGTAAACAAGTTAATTGGTAACAGGTGATAGTATCATGACTGGGTATGAAAGGGACATCCTTGAAAGGCTCAATCGTACACAAGCGAGGATGGAGCAAGGCTCAACACTCTATGAAACACATGACTGTCTAAAAGACATTGCTACATAGGCTCGGGAATACTTTGTAAAACCGCTGTCAGCAAACACAGTTAGTTTGTAAATGATGACATTCTGTTTATATTTATGTTGTAATCCCAACACCTTATGTGTCCCAACTGTTTTGGAATCAGTGTTGTAGACCAAAGGGGTCTTTGAGCGGTACAACCTTCTTCCGTAACCCTGCACTGACCCAAAAGACTTTTGCCCCGTACCCCAGCCCTCTCCAATGCTTTCAACCCTGGCCGACCCGAATCCCCAATGACTCTCTGGCCCCACACCTTAAAAATAACAAATAACTCACATTTGAAATTAAATACATGACCAGGAAGCACATGTTGATTGTGGGCAGGTAGTGTTAATTGGTATTGTTAATGCTGAACTAAGATATTCAATAATCACTGAAAACTTCAAGACGCGTGAAACACAAACGCTGAGCTAGCTAGCTGGGTACTTCACTAGCATGCTAACACCAAACAGTGAATCAGCGGTGTATTTCAGAATTCTTCCCTGACTGCTCTGGAGATTCACAAATATGGGGCCAGTTTGCATACGATATCTTTTTTCATTATGCAACTTGGTTGAAACAGGGCCGACATTCATGCAGTCTCTGAGCAGCTATTGCGCGTTCAAATTGCATGTTGCTCATCAGCTCAAATGAGTCAAACTAACTGCACCAGAGTTCAGATAAACTGCTCCAAACATGCCACCCACTGACTTGCTTTCACTTCCTCCCCCTCTCTCCCTCTACGTCTCTCCATCTATCTTTTCTCCACTCGCTGTATCTCTAGATAATAATAACCTACCACACCGGGCTCATTACGGCATCAAAGAGGGTCTCCATGAAAACACTGATCACTATGTTGGGAGCAGAGCACTCAGCTTTGATTCCCTCTCACACCCGCATAAAAAGAAACAGCCGAGAAAAACAAGAAAGAAAACCCAGTTCAGAGACTATTCTTTAACAGGAAATTTATGCTGTCTTTGAACATGATAAACATTCAACAAAAAACTGCTGATTCGGCAACAGCTGTTGATGGTTGTTTATGATCTTCTGCCTTTGTCCTTCAGAAACACTGTGCTTTATTCTCTGCTGTGATTACTGTCTCCACTATTCCAAGAGGTCAATTTTATTCTAATAATATGGCATCTTTCAAGTATCTTAAAGATGTTAGTGGAAATGACATTTTGTCTTGACAAGGGCACATACTGGTGGCTGACTAATGCTGCATTCAAATGGATTCAGGCAAACCGTAGACAGCACATTGGATAGCATTTTAGTGGCCGAGAGCAGGATGGTAAAATTAGGTGACGCCAGCAGACAATATCAGCAAAGGTAACTGTAGACGCCATTGCCGTCCAAAGTCAAAATATCTTAACTTTTTGTCATCCTCTGCAACAGAATTTACAGCAGGATGTTAAGTATGTCCCTCACACAAGGAGAAAACACGGCCGCTGAGGACAACGACAAGGTAATCATCTTGTTTGCTTTTGTTTTGTTTTTTGTGCCATTGTTGTCTCCTTTTCAGACAAATATAAACAAGGGATAAACCAAGTGCAGACCTCTGTTCACTATCAATGTTGG